>JALGBA010001365.1:0-307500 GCA_023970755.1 Azemiops feae
ACACACACGCACACACACAAACTCAGGATGGGAGGGGGAGGCTTGTATCCCTCTCACTTCCAGGCGGGGTCCCAAAACGTCCCCCTTCCAGGGAACCCCCAGAAATGCTGCCAGCAGCTGCTTTCCTGCAAGGAAATCCTTTGCCTTTGCTTGGCAATGCCGGGGAGACTCCCTAAAGGCGGGATTCCTTCCTGGGGCTCCCAAGGGGCATCCAAACTTTCCTGGCATCTAATGGAAAAGAAGCCCAAAAGGGAAGAAATCCCTGCGCTGGCTGCTATTGGGGCTCGGAGGGGATAGGAGAGCCCCCCCAGCAACCCCCACCCGGAGTGCCGCCCCTTGCAAGACCCCCACCCTCTCCGAGCCCCCCCCCATTGCAGCCTGCCCTCTGGCGGGACCCCCTTCCTGGGGAGGCTGCGCGGCGGCTCCTCCCGCCCCCCCTTGCCGGGACCCCCTGCAACCTCTAGGCCCCGGAGGGGGCGGCCGGGGGGGCTCCGGGGTGCAGAGGGCGGGGGGGGCAATGAAGCCGGGGGAGCCTCTGCCCCTCCCCCCCGGGGGCCTTCTTATCAGACTGGGGACAGGTCGAGAAGCGGGCAAGAGGCAGACGCGCATGCTCAGTTCCCTTCCGAGGCTCGCGGGCTGCCAGGACTGCGCGGCCTGCGGAGTGCGCCCCCTGGTGGTCTCCGCCGGCCACGGCAGCTCCCCTGGCGAGCCAGAGGCCGGAGAGACGCGCCTTTGCCTCCTTTGCGTGACCATCCCAGCGGCCCGAGATCTGACGGGTGGGGGGGAGTGGATGATGGGACACGGAAGAGCTCGTCTCGGCTCACGATTGACCCCGGGGGGTTCCTGCCCATAGTCCGCATCCTCTCTGCCTGTCTGACCGAGGCGCAAGGGTTAAGCCCAGAGAGGCGTCAAGTCCTAGAGCGGAAAGGAGCACCGGCTTCCGGCCTTCCTCGCGAAAGATCCTCCCACCTGGAATTCTTCCCCCCCATCCAGGAGCTACTGCGGGCACGTTCTCTCGCGCATGCTCCCTTCGTCCTCTGAAGCTGCCGAGGAGGCTTCTCCGGGCGTTCTGCGCGCGAGGCTCGGAGGCTTCCCTGAGGCTGGGCGGGGGGGCTACGCGGGGGGGGCGTTGCGCGAGGCAATCCAGCTTTGCTCTGCCCCCCCTGCAGGGGCGGGGCCAGGGGGACGGCACCTCCCCTTTCCCTGCGTGGAATTGCTCGGGGGGGCGCCGCCGAGGGCTTTTTGGCGGGGGTGGGGGCTGCGGGGGGGCATCCAGGGGCCTTTCTGGGTCCCCCCCTTTGGCAGAGCGAGGGGGGGAGGGACCCTGGGTGGCCGAGTCCCAAAGTCGGTGCCCCTCCCCGTGGGAAAGGAGTGGGCGATTCTCCCACGGGGAGGGAGGAGAAGTCTGGTATGAATAGGGAATTATGGGTTCTGTGGTCCAGGATCTCTGTTGGAGGTTGGAGTTCTGGGGTTACGCTCCCCTCTCCCATACACACACACACAAACACACAACTATCACAAGTGGCACAGTAGGATATTGATAACTAACATCTCTCTTCTACATCTGGAGGAGCCCCAACGGTCCCTTTCCCAGCCAATTCCCCAGGGGAAGAGGGGGGAGTTGTTACCCAAGCACATCTGCAAGGCCCAGGACCCCCAACCCTTTCCTACACGATAAAGAGGGGCTTTTTATGGGTGAATACAAGGGATTCAGGAAGAAACTGGCACCCCTTGAATCCCTTGAAAGAAAACAGAGCCGGCATTTGGGGAAAGGAGATGGAAAAAGGGGAGGGGCTCTTGGGGGGGGGGCTGATCCTGGCAGGCAGAAACAGGGCTCCCCTTGCACCCGGCCCTCCTTTTCCCCAGAGGAGCAAACTTTGATGGGAAGGAGTGGGGAGGGAAGTCCGAAGTCTGAAATAACCCAGTGACACTTTTTTCCTAAAGCCAAGTTCTCAGGCAGGAAACTTTTCCATTCGGGGCCTTCTGGGTCAGTGGGAGAAGCTGCCCCAGACTCCCACCTGTCTCTGCCCAAAGTCCCCCCTGGAGGATTCGGCCACAGAGCAGAGCGGAAACTTGGAGGATAATAATTCTCCCTCTCACGAGGGAGCCCTGGCTGATTCAACTAGTTCTTGGACTCTGAGATTTCTCTGGAGAGAAGTGAAAGGGAGATAACCCCCATATGGTTCATAATGATAGGGGCAGAGATCGAATTAAATCCCTCATCTAGAATTGAGAGGTTTGGGAGCCCCATCCTTGAAATTGGCCCCGGAGGGAATACAGGGCACCTGTGGCTGAAGATAAAAAGAAATGTGACATTCGTTGCCATCGTGGTTAAAGAGAAAATCCCAGGGGCTAGTTAATGCCTGAGCATGTCACGGATCTGAAATTGCTGCCTGCTGAGTTGGAGCCAAAATTTACTTTACTTAGAAAGCTGATGCTCAGTGGCACCACCACAAAAGGGCTGATACAATAGTCTGGCCAGATTCCAATAGTCTGGCCAGATTCCAACTTTAGTGAAAAACTAGTTACCAGGACTTTGCATAGTTGAAGAAAAACTTACAAACACACAGAGAAGTTAGAGAAAACCAAGTGAAAAGAGATGGAGAAATAAAGGAAGCCTCCCCACGGGAGGGAGGGAGGGAAGGGGAGATCAGGAGCCTCATGTGGCAGATGGAAAACTGATCTGCAAAACCCAACTTCCATCTTCAGAGACCCGGGAATACAGAAGCCCATGTTCCCCTGCCACCCTTTCCCATGCAGAGGCCAGGCTAGGGGGCTCTTGCAGGGATGCCAGACAGGACTCTGCCCGGCTGGGTGGGGAGCCCCTCTTGGTAGAAGGAAACTGGGGGGGGCTCATGTTGGGGAAGGGAAGCAGATCTGCAAAATCCCCCTCCGAGTCTCATCTTCTGAGTCCTGGGAAGGGGGAGCCCAAGTCCCATGTTCCACTGCCACCTCTTTCCATGCATGGGGCACCGGGGGGGGGGAACTCCCCACCCCCCATTCCTGGGAAGAGACTAACCTGGTTTATGGGTTCCAGGGTTGCATGTTGGGGGGACGCAGCCCCCAGGGTTTCTCCACCTTCGCTTGGGCTTCGTGTCTTTCCGGGAGAGGCTCCTGTCGGGGAGAAGCCATGCAGGGCCGGGTCTTCCAAGGGGGGGGGGTCAGCATTGCCTGGGAGGAAAAGGCCTCACCCTGGAGGGGACCCTCCGTGACTCTGAGGAAGATGAAGGTCCCCCCTGGCCCCTCCAGACCCCCCAGCCGAGGAGACCCTCTTCACTGCAGCCTTTTCTGGGGAAGGGGCTTAATCCCTCTGCAATTCTGGGGGGTTTTGCCTCGTTCTCATCACCCCCAAAGCTTTGAACTTTCCTCTTTATTTGACCCCCTCCCCCCCTTTGGCTTGGCTTCTTCAGCCTCTTCTCCATCAGGCCCAGGGCAGGGAAGCTCCCAGGCAACCGTCTCTTCCTCCTGCTTGATTGGCTGCTGGGTTGTCACGACGAAGGGGGCGGGAATAGAAGCAGCCACTAGAGAGAAAGAGAGGCGGGATTTCTGTCTTCCCTGAGAACTGGAGGATTTGAATGGGAAATCTGCTTTCTCTTAGGAAACCCTGCTCAGATGCAGCCCAGAATCAGAAGGGGGGAAGGGTCAGAGAAAATGAAGCAATATTTAAAAATATATTAAAAAAACAAAGGAAAACTTGAAGACTTTGAAGAAGAAAAATAAAAAGCGAACACTAAAGATAAATGATCAAACTCGGTAGAAAACGTTGTTTAACTCTATAGAGTGTGATCCATGAGATATATAGCAATTAAATCCAAAGAATGATAAAAGTCAGCCTTAAGCAAATATATTGGAGATGCAGAGCAGGAAGATCAGAAGATGAAGTGAAATTGGACGTTAGAGAAAATAGTGTAGTCAAATAGCTTACTGTATAAGAAATAGCTGCACCTCTATAGAAATTAAAAGATGATGAAATCCTTCTTGAATGCATTTGGGTTAATATAAAAGTAAAAAGGGGAGGCATTGCCATAGGTGTACACTACGGACCACCCAATCAAACAGGAAATAGATGAAGTTGTTGCTAATCAGTTAAGCTGTGCAGGATTCCACTATAATAGTAATGGGGGACTTCAACTACCCTGACATCAGCTGGGAGACAAACTTTAAGGACCCACCTCAATTTACATCTTAAGAAGACAGAACTCTTGGAACGGTTCTTCCAACAGGAATCTTTATTAAGAAAAACTGACTGAAGGCATGCTAGACAGGATCTGAGGGACCCCCCTGATCATTCAATGTTTTAAAGTGTTCCCAGGCAGCCCCACTCCACATTCCTTCTGGTCAATCCAAATTGGCAGATGGCTGGGTGTTAAATCCATCGGATCCCAAACGTTGCAATCTTCCCCCCCTTTTTCCTTGCTGCCGGTAAAAGGAGGCTTCATAGGGAGTGAGATCAAAGGCTGATGGTCGCATTGTTATGGTTAGTACTCCAGAGAGGGAATCCACAGAGGATGTTGCTTTGTAGTTGATAGGAGGAATACCAGTCATAAACACCCGTGTTTACTCGCCCCCCCTTTGTAGTATGACAGAATCCAAAAGAGTAAGAATTGGGTTTTCCCAGAGTAGATTAGCTAGAAATAAAATATAATTGGATTCTGACATCCGGCTCCCCTTAAAAATAAGAGAGGTCCACCTGTAGAGAAAACAAAACAGGTATAAAAGTTAGTCTGGCTTGTTAGGATACTCTGTATGAAACTTCTTTAAAAGCTTCGGGGCTTTGACATGATGTTTATGTACCCACTCGTTTTGAGAGGCGGGGAGGTGCTTCCATGCTACTAGGTATTGAGTTTCCCCACGATATTTTCTAGAGTTCAGGATTTCCCTTATTTCGAAGTGTTGCTCCCCCTCGATCATGATTGGTGTTGGTGGTGGGGCAATTTTTGGCCGTAAGGGTGACTGTTGTTCTCTTTTCAGCAAACTGCAGTGGAAAATTGGGTGTATTTGCCTAAGATTCTTGGGTAATTCTAATTCTACTGTTACTGGGTTTATGATTCTTTTAATTGGAAAAGGCCCTATATATTTTGGTCCAAGTTTTTTACAGGGTTGTATGGATTTTAAGTATTTTGTAGACAGATACACCATTTCTCCTATAATGAATGGTGTGGGCTCCACCCTTTTCTTATCTGCTTGTGCTTTGTATGCTTGCTTAGCTTCCTCTAGAGCTTTTCTAACTATTGGCCAGGTGTTTCATAATTGTTCCATCCATTCTTTCAGCGATGGGATTGCTGGTTCGTTTGGGGCTAGTTCTGGCATGGGGTTGAAACTTTGGCCGGTAGCTATTTGAAAAGGAGTGTAACCTGTGCTGGAGTGGACTGCATTATTGTAGGCAACTTCTGCAAACGGCAACAGGTCCGTCCAATCTGACTGCTGGAAATTTAGAAAACATCTTAAATATTGCTCAAGTACTGCGTTACATTTTTCTGATTGACCATTTCCCTGAGGATGATGGCTAGACGTCAGTCCCGGAGTGGTCCCTAAAAGGGATAGAAATTCCTTCCAAAATGCAGATGTAAATTGCACTCCCCTATCAAATATGATGTGTTGGGGTGCCCCATGCAATCTGTAAATATGTTGCACGAAAAGTTTCGCTAAAGCTTTTGCGGTGGGGATCTTTTGGCAAAGAATAAAGTGAACCTGTTTGGAAAATAGGTCCGTGACCGTCCAAATGACAGTATTCCCATTGCTTTCTGGTAATTCCACTATAAAATCCATGGCTATTTCCTTCCAGGGGGCTGAGGGATTTGCCACTGTTTGTAACAGTCCTGGCGATTTCCCTTGCAACCTTTTTGCCGTTGCACACTTTGGGCAGCTGGCCACGTAACTTTCTATGTCTTTTTTCATGGATGGCCACCAAAATTGCCGTTTAATTAAGTGTAATGTTTTTACAAATCCAAAATGCCCTGCTGATTTTGTGTCGTGGCAAAGTTGCATGAATGTGATCTTTTGGGTGGTCGGTATATATAACTTCTCCCCCACCCAAGGCAGTCCGTCTTTCATTGTGCACACGTGTTTATTTTTCTGGAACCATTCATCTATTTCCAAACTTTTCCAGAATTCAATTCCAGTCTGGCTATCCAGCTGCGGTTTTAATTTAACTTGGGCTCTGGTAGTCACTGGCGCTGCCAGTTGTGATTCTCCCATGATCGGTTTAGAGTCAGTGGCTCACGTGCTGTTATATTGGGGCATGCGAGATAATGCATGTGCCAGAAAGTTCTTTCCCCCCGGCAAATGCTTGAGCTTAAAATTGAATTGGTGAAAATGCTGGGACCAGCGGGCTTGCTTGGGGTTGAGTTTTCTGGGTGTTTTCAAGGCTTCCAAATTTTTGTGGTCTCTCCACACCTGGAAAAGGATTTTATTGCCTTCAAGGAATTGGCGCCATGTAAGTAATGACCAACGTATCCCATATGCCTCTTTCTCCCACACGGGCCAGCGCTGTTCCGTTTCAGTGAGTTTCCTGGACGTATACGCACAGGGTTGCAATATTCCTTCATCATTTTCTTGTAATAGTACAGCCCCCACTGCCACATCACTTGCATCCGTCTGTATTACAAAGGGTTTGTCCATGTCTGGGTGCCTCAGTACTGGTTCGGCAGAAAAAAGCCTCTTTAATCTCTCAAATGCTGCTTGGCATTCCATTGTCCATTTTAGTGGCTGGCTAGGTTTCACTGAGGATTCTCCCTTCGTTTTTAGTAAGCTCGTGAGGGGCAGGGCTATCTGGGCAAATGAGGGGATGAATTGGTGGTAAAAGTTTGCGAAACCCAGGAAACTTTGCAGTTGCTTTCTTGTACGAGGTGGTGCCCATTCTAATACTGCCCTGACCTTTCCTGGGTCCATTGGCCTTGTGGGGATATGCGGTAACCTAGGTAGTCTATTCTTTCCTGGTGAAATTCGCATTTTGATAATTTGGCATATAGGTGGGCGGCTCGCGGTTTCTTTAAAACCGCTCTGGCTAGGTTGACATGTTCCTCTTTTGATTCAGTGAAGATAAGGATGTCGTCTAAATAAACCAGGACCCCCTTAAATAGGTGCTCCCTTAGTACCTCATTGATTAATTGCATAAATACTGCGGGGGGCCCTTGTAATCCAAAAGGCAAAACTTTGAATTTGTAGCACCCCATTGGGCAATTAAATGCTGTTTTCCATTCATCTCCTTCCCTAATTCTCACGCAGTAATACGCTTCCCTTAGATCTAGTTTAGTAAAAAAAATTCCTTTCGAGAGGTGTGATAACATGTCCTTCATGAGGGGTAGGGGGTATAGGTTGCTTTCACTGATCGCATTCAGGAGCCTATAATCCATGCATAAACGTAAAGAGCCGTCCTTCTTCTCTCTAAAGAGGACTGGAGCGGCCACCTTAGGTTTGGCTGGTTCAATGAACCCCCTTTCTAGGTTTTTCTTTATAAATCTCTCCATTTCCTCCTTCTCCTTTGGGCTCATGGAGTATAATCTGGGCTTTGGGAGTTTTGCCCCGGGCTTGAACTCTATGGCACAGTCCGTGGGTCGGTGGGGGGGAAGCTCATCCGCCCTCTCCTCGCTGAAAACTTCAGCCAGGTCTCTGTATTCCTCTGGTATTTCTGGTAGCCCCTTTTCTTCACCCATGGACGCTATTTCCGTTTTTAATTTTGCACATTTACATCTTAAGAAGACTGAACTCTTGGAACGTTTCTTCCAACAGGAATTTTTATTAAGAAAAACTGACTGAAGGCATGCTAGACAGGATCTGAGGGACCCCCCCTGATCATTCAATGTTTTAAAGTGTTCCCAGGCACTCCCACCCCACATTCCTTCCGGTCAATCCAAATTAGCAGATGGCTGGGTGTTAAATCCATCGGATCCCAAACGTTGCAATCTTCCCCCCCCCCCTTTTTCCTTGCTGCAGGTAAAAGGAGGCTTCATAGGGAGTGAGATCAAAGGCTAATGGCCGCATTGTTATTGTTAGTACTCTCGAAGGGAATCCACAGAGGATGTTTCTTTGTAGTTGATAGGAGGAATTTACTCCCCCCCCCCTTTGTAGTATGACAGAATCCAAAAGAGAGTAAGAATTGGGTTTTCTCAGAGTAGATTAGCTAGAAATAAAATATAATTGGATTCTGACACAAACTCTGCCGGAGGGAGAAACCGTCTGAATGCGAGGACTGGGAAGGAGCTGCAGGGAGAGGCTCCCCTGGCTTCCCAGAGGGAGAAACCCTGAACGGGAGACGCAGGAAGGGGGGAAAGAGCCTCAGAGCCTCAGAGATGGGATCTATTTGATCACCATATAAAGATCCCCACAGGGCAAAATCCAGATCAGTGCAGGGAGAATGAGGAAATTTCACCCAGGGCAGAAAAGCTCTTTCCCATGAAAGGTGGGAAACCTGGCAAAGATGGAAGCTGAGGTGTTTAGCTGTAACTAGAATTGTGTTAGGATTGTTTTATCTTTCATCCTTTTTTAACTATGGTCTGTATGTGAAACCTTGTACTTTTTGCCACTTTTAATAAAGTCTATCATGGTTTAAACCCTGGAGTTGCCCCAGGGCCTCCTTGCCCCCACCTCAGGCGGGCTGAGCTCCTGATTCTCAAAGCCAGACCTGGATGGGGGAGGGTCTCCCCCTTGATCCTCTCCTGGGTCCCCAGAGGGCTGGTGGGGAGGGAGAAACCAGGGGGGTCACGAAGGTAGGGGGCGGCAGAAGGAGACCCAATGGGCCAGTGGCTCTTCCCCCACAGACGGGGGTCCTCTTCCCTAATTTCATGGGGGCAGGAGTGGGATATTGAGCACTGGAGGATATCAGGGAATCAAGGAATTTCCCCCCTTTTTTTATATAAAAAAGATTTCTTTTTCTTATCAATCAGCAGAGGATACACATAAATCACACTCTTTTAATTTTATTCCTAGAAACTAGAATAGACCAGGTAGAGCTGGGGCAGACAGTCAGCTGAGGAGTGACAAAGTGTCTCTTATGCTATCTACACAACCTGCTTGAACTAGTTATTTCACCAGTGCCTGCATTCACACTTGCAACTCTAAATCATGGTTTGTTTTCTGAGGTTGAACCTGCTGGGTGATGAGTCAATGAAACATGGGGACCCCAAAGTATATTAATTCGGTAGAGACAGGTTGAACAATCGATTATAACTGAAAATAGGCTGCAGACACTATTTTTCCTGCGAGGATCATTTCACACAACACACTTCACCAAATGTGGGGAAACGTTCTCACAGCCACCCTGAGACAAAACCCAGGTTTAGGTGCAGCCTCTTGAGAGCCCAGAATGAACCCCTGATGACAGCAGCCGCCTCTCCTCCTCTCCTCTGGGGTCTCTCCTGGGGTGAACCCAGAAATCAGGATGGGCCCATTTCCAACTGAAAAGGGGCTTCCTCCCCTCTGGGCCCATCCAGGCTTGATTGAGACACGGCAGAGGCCCCCATGGAGGAGAGAAGCCCTTTTTAATGCCTCAGCCTGGCCTTCAAAAACAACAGCTTGAACCCAGAGCCACCAAGGACCTGGTAAGCCAGGCATGGAGAGTAGAGCCTGAGATACAGGCTGTCATCTGTTCCCCCCACTCAGCCCCCTCCCCAGTTCTCCCTTCTAGGCAAAGCTGGACACACCAGGGAGCCTCATCCAGAGAAGAGACACAATCTGTGAACAATTGATCCAAATAAACAGGGACACAGGTGCTCCAAGAGCAGCTTCAAAGCACTCGGAGGTTTTTGGGGGAAGGGCTTCACACCACAGCCTCAGAGATGGGAATGTCACACCCCACCAAGGGCATTCACACAACCAGAGGGGGGAGGGGCATCAGATCTCCAAAAACCATGTGGCTAGAAAACAGGTCGCACCATCTTGGCTGTGGGAACCGCCTCCACCTTTGTAAGCCGCCCAGAGTTACCCTGCCAGAAGATGGGAGGCCAATAAATTTGATAAATAAATTAATACATCTCAGCTTCAGATCTTTCAGTCCATTCTTGATTTAATAAACCAGAAAGAAACTTCAAAATACAAAGAATCTTACTTCAATACGTAAAGACAATGCCGAAAGTGTGAAGAAGAACAAACTTCCACCAACTCTATGACCTTCTCCCTATTCAGCCAACGATGCAGCCCACAGGCTGTCACTTTCCTGCCTCTCATCCAAAAACTGATATTGCTTAGAAAAGAGGGGAAACAAAATTTCACTTCAGGCACAAGGAATCGGGTGCAATTTATGATTAATATATGAAGTTCTGATATAAAAGAAAATCCCAAACAGGCCCCACTCCTCTTAACGTTAGGCAGTATCCAAGGGGTCTGATTGCTTCCTTGGTGGTTAGAAGAGAGGCAACACAACAGTTAAGTGTCACCAACCTAGAGTGGCACCAAACTCCACAGCTCTGGGTGACCTTCCCCAGCAGTCTCTGGAGACAAGGAGACCACGTTGAAGGACAGAAGACATCAGTTCCCTTGTTATTGAGCTACCTTCCTCCAGCATCACTTTCTGTACATGTCCTGACAAGAAGGACCACAACCACAACAGAACAGAACCCCCAGGAGTGTATCTGTGATTTTTCACTAACATGCTTTTCTCCAGTGTCTCCTGTGCACATGGAGCCCAAAAGAAGTTCAGGATCCCAAGAGGAGAAGTTGCTTCTCACTGCAATTATGACCACCTGGGTCTTTGAGATCTCTGTGCCTTTGATAGAGACAGCAGATTGAAGCCATAAGCAAAGGATCTTCTATCAGAAAAGGATAAGTTCCTTAGGTCAAGCTCTGAGGGAACACGTTTTGGGACAGGCCGGGGCTCTGCTCTTGATTGTACCTCTCTCCTCCCAGGTGAAGCTGTTTCTTTGTTTCTATCAGGAAAGTCTCTGGCATCTCCACCTTCTGAGAGTGCTTTGAATTCTTCCACTTGTTCTCTGCTGTTGGTGTTAGAAACAGGAAGAGGATTAATAAAGCCCTATGAATTATGGACCTGCTGCTTCTGGTTCTGATGCTGCTGATGTCCCAGCCGGTCTCTGGGAAGCTTAGAAGGAAATGCCCGCTGAGTTTGGAGCACCAGGATGAAAATAAACCATGGAGCTACTACAGGCCAGGAGACCATCTCATTGGTATAGTCACCACTGGAAATGAACTATCGGATATAATGTTGTCTTTCAACATGGCTCCTTTTGTTCCATCTCCATCGTAAGTCGTTCAAGGTGATGGACTTGCATTCCCCCCATTTTCTAATTCTAACACTCTCCTTCTTTTCTTCTTCTTTTCACTTGCTTCTATATTACAGGATTTCTCTAATTTCCTGGATGATTTTGATTTCCTCTTTTTTCTTATTTTGTAGAAGAGACTCAAATCCAGAGATGGGGTTAAAAAACCCCAAAGACAATCCAGATTATTTTATTCTCTCCCCGTTCACTCCTGAATTCATAGCTTGAATTCATTTTGTTTAAAGTAGTGATTGAAACACTTCTTGTTGCCTCTGCTCAGCCCATTCCCCTATTTGTATAACTGATTATTGGTTTCGGATCAATATTGGCTTAAGACTCAGTAGGCTTGTGGAAACAAAAAGGAATAAATTCTTTAAAAAATTTTGTTGCTATTGATGATAATAACATGAACATTTTTTACAGTAAGGCTTATGGTTTTTCATACACCCTACGATTCATTTTCAACATTCAACTGGTCAACAAGAATCCCCAGCTCTTGCACAATCTCACACTTGGCTACAATATTCATGACAATTATTTGAGCCCTTTACACACTTCAGATGCCTTGCTGGACATTCTCTCTACTGGAAAAGCCAATGTCCCCAACTATAGCTATGGAAGGAAGGAGAACCTCCTGGCTCTTCTTGATTCAGCTAACAGGGACATCTCCATCCAGATGTCAACATTAACAGACACCTACAAAGTCCCCCAGGTTTGTGTGTGTTATTCTCTGTCTGGTAAAGTGTGCAGGATGGTGGTGAGCAACAGATCCAAGCATTTCTTCTACATGGAATTCAAGAGTTGCTTTTTTCCATATTAGCAAACATATCAATTATGTTTTTTGTATTATGTTTATGTTTAAATTCCTCATAAAAGGCCTGAAAAGCTGTAAGGTCCCTGTAGAGGACTTTCTCCTGGCTATTCAAAAAATATCCCTGGTTGTGGGTGAACTACTGGCATGTTTATTTTCACATAGAAATAATACCTGACATATCCAGTTGTACTCAAGTTGGCAATAGTAGTGTTTCTTTATACAAACAAAATGGAATAAATAGGACTCTAGCAATTACAGGTTAGTTAGACTAATGGATATTGTGGCTAAAATATATACCATGTTCCTCTTAAGTAAACTTGAGGTTGGGTAGAACAAAAATGCATTCCTTGCAGAAGAACAAGAAGGCTTTAAGTAGAGGAAAAAGTTTCACACAGTTGTATAATAATTAATCAATAAATTAATAATCTAATATTGACAACAGATTTCTTTTGAAATAGCTAATTACACAATAGGTCAGTCAGGTAAACCAGGGTTTTCTGGCTTTATAGATGTTACTGCAGCATTTGATACAGTAAATGGAGAAATATGATGGAGGAAATTGATTTCCCTTAAAATGGAACTCAGACTGTTGGCCCTGATCCAAGCGCTTTCCACAAGCCCTTGTTTGAGAGGGAGGTGTGGGCTCAGTGGAGCCACGAGTAGAAGGATCGGTACTTACCTAGGTGTAACATAAAAGAGTACATATTTCAACTCTTCTTATTCAGTCTAGATATTAATGTCTTACCAGGACTAAGGAAGGATTCTCATGTACATGCCTAAAGTGCTAAATTGTTTATTTATTTAGCATATGGCAAAGGTATAAATAGCCAGGAGACTACATAGTGTTTGTTTCACGGCTGAGAATGCTAGTCCGTTCAGTTTCTGCTCAAGAGCTCATCCAGGGTGCCCCACAGGGGGTGAACTGGCTCCACACCAGAAAGGCGAGAGGTCTCCTGTGGCATCATCCAGGCTTCTCTAACCACCAATGTCGCCTCACAGTTGGGTGTCACATCTGAGCAAGTCCAGCACTGGCAGGGGTCCAACAGTCTGCATGAAACACATCACATTTCCCACCAAAGTGGTACCTATTTATCTACTAGCGTTGTCACATGCCTTCGAACTGCTAGGTGGGCAGAAGCTGAGGCAAGCGACGGGAGCTCACCCCGCCATGCAGTGACAGAACTCGAACTGCTGGAACAGATTCAGTGTCTTTAAGCCACTGAGCCTCTTACTTGCTAAATACACTTTGGTTTAAACTGATAATGCAGTACTGTTATCCTATGGGTTAGATTGTGTAGACTCTTGAGAAAACTTGGCTCCTACTGACATAATAATTCTCTGATTATTGATAAGTGAAAGTCAAAAGTTGTGGTCTTTGGAAGACAAATGTAGCCAATATAGCAAGTAACACCTTTCCTTACCCAGTGTTACTTTTCTCTGAGACTGAATCTTGGATCTGCCATCATCAAAGGAGCCCACTTAGAGCAAGGGCAGGGTTGAATTTACTGCTTAAATTTAAAAAAAACAGCTTTCTCCCAATTATTAGAGTATATAATGCCAAAGTACCCCCAAATCCTTATACTGAACTGAAGTTTGGGGCTTAAAATATGCCTCTACTGGGATAAACCCAATCCCTGGACCTGAGGAGTATTTTGGGGATGGATAAAAGGACTTAAGTTGCTGACTCAGAGCTGGATTGGGAATTTATGCAATTTCATCTTTGTCTAAAATCAGGGGAAATACAGCCATGTGAAAAGGAAAATCCAGACTCTTTGAGTGCTACGATTTTACATATCAGGACATCTGATAAAAATCACCTGGTCTTTAGCAGTTCTTAAAAGTAGGTAACTAATCTCAGATGAAGAACAACACACGACATATTGCACCATCTCCTCATTTATTTTACAAACAGAAAGCCAAAATGGAGAAGCCATGTTTGAAAAACTAAATGCACCTTATGTTACAACAGCTTGAAGAATCACCTTTAGCAGTAATAACTTGAAGTAATCGTTTTCTGTATAACTTCATCAAGCCCTCACATCGTTGTGAGATGAATTTTGGCCCCCTCTTCTCTACAACATTGCTTCAGTTCATGGAGGTTTGTGGGCATTTGTTTCTGCACGGCTCTTTGGAGGTCCCACCACAGCATTTCAATTGGGTTGGGGTCTGGACTTTGGGCCATTCTAACGCCTGGATTCTTTTCTTCTTCAGCCGTTTGTGCTGTGCTTGGGATCGTCGTCCTCTCGCATGACCCAAAGTCCACCAAGCTTCAGCTGTCAGTCAGATGGCCTCACATTTGGCTCTGGAATACTTTGGTACCCAGAGGAGGTCATGGTGAAGTCAATGACCGCAAGCCAGGTCTTCTGGCTGCAAAACAAGCCCAAATCCTCACCCCTCCATCACCGTGCTTGGCGATTGGTGTGGCATGTTGGTGCTGATAGGCTGTGTGTGGTTTTCGCCAGACGTGGCCCTGTGTGTTATGGCCAAATTTCTCCACTTTGGTCTCCAGTCCAAAGGAGAATGTTCCCAACGTCTTGCGATTTGTTCAGGTGCAACTTGACAAACCTCAGCCGGGCTGCCATGTCCTTTTTTGAGAGAAGAGGCTTTCTCCTGGCAGCCCTTCCAAAGAAACCCTGCTTGTTCAGTCCTTTTCTAATTCTGCTGCCATGAACATTTAAGATGCTCTCTGAGGCCTGTAGAGTCTGAGGTGAAACTCTTGATTTTTTGCAATATCTCTGAGCATTGGGTGAACTTGCTGGGATGTTCACTCCTGGGCAGATTTTGGCATTGTGTTAACACACAACTCAATGCTGGAGACCGGCAAACTCCTGAAACTTTGGCTTTCATAGAGGCAGTCACCCTTGCTGATGATCAATTAATCAAGGTCACTTGATCAGCAGCACCAGGCTACCTCTTAGCCTCTTCATACCTATGGAAGCAGTCAGGGTGTGCTTCGTCTTTCACACACGGCTTCTCCTTTTTGCCTTTCTTTTTGTAAAATAAATGGTGATATGGTGTATGGGTTATTGATATGGGTTATTGTTCATCTCAGGTTGTATTTATCTAGTTTTAAGAACTGCTTAAGACCAGATGCTTTTTGCTATGTCCTGATAGGTAAAACCACAGAACTCAAAGAGGACGTCCTTTATGTTCCCCATGGCTGTAATTCTTGGTGTACAGTTAAACCTCTGGAACTTGACAGAGTCCCAAAGTTCTCTGTGTTAGATCATACAATATTGCAAATAAAGCTCTCTTGCTCTGCAACTGACAAATTATATTAGGAGCTGTGACCACCCCATCTCTTATATTACTAGAGAATGAGCCAAAAAATAATCAAGGTGGGATAGAAATAAATAAAAAGAAAAAAGAAAAAAATCAAAAGATTGCTTCACCAAGAATCTGGAATATTGAATGTCAACTGCATAAGAAAAAGAGAGATCAGAATCCTGCACTGCACATTAGACAAACTACCTTTTGGGATACTTGTGTTAAAGCAATATATTGACTCTGCAGTTAGAATTTAACATTTACAAATAATACAGCACTTTATTGGAACAAACAATTCACATCTGCATATGTGGGTCTGATTGCAATAAATTGTAGGGGTGATACAGAAATACGATTCATGTTTTTTATTTTTTTATTTCATTTGTTTCTTTTCTTTTTTTAAACAAGTTTTATTGGTATTTTTTGGTTTTACAACAGAGTGCTTTAAGAATCCAAGTGGAGATAGGGTGGTCAATCATCCAAAGAAAACAATATAATCAAACATAAATAATTCAATAATTCCTTAAAGGTTCTTCTCTATTTCCCTCAAACTATAACCTAGTATTAATACATTTCTAAATAAAATTCAATCATTGTAAAAAAATATCAATAGTAATTCACTTATATCAATCAAAATCCTGTTTTTAAGTTTAACTATTTTAAAGTTACCATTTTCCACTTTAGCCTAAAATGAACACATAAGTTACATTTCGGGTCTCCCAATTTCCCATAAAGCAATAATTATTTCTAAAATATACTTATTATATAACTATTATATTTTAATACTTCTCAACTATATTCTATTTCCTGTATTCTATCAAATATATATTTTATAAATCAATCCATATCTCTAAAGGTTCCTCAGTTGCTTTAACATAATCAAATTAATACATTTCTAATTAGCATTCAATCATTGTAAAAAAAATATCAATAATATTTCACCAATATCAATCCAACTCATTTTTGCATTTAAAATTTCCAATTTTCCATATTACCATTCCCGACCATAATCAAATCAATAATTTTCATCTCAATAGCATTATCTCAGACCAAAATCCTAAACCTTTAATATCTCAATAGTATTAACTCAGTCAAAATCTCTAAAAGCCTTTTTAACCCGTCAGATAAGATTTTAACTCTCATTTTTAAACCTAATTCTAGCTTTCTTTTTGTGCCAAGCAGGTTTCCACAAAAGAGCCTCTAACTCCTCAAATCTTAATGTTTGGCTATACATATTTCTCCACAATTGAGTCTGATCGTAGTCCTCTTCTCTTTCTTCCAGTGTTGTCTGCACTATGTAGTCAGTCTTAATCAGTATGGTAGTTATTCGTTGTTTGTCCATATTGTCAGCGTTTTCAATGCCTCGTATTTGAAAATCAATTCCTGTTGCTTTTAGGATTATAAGTGTTTTAGTTAGAATCTGCCTTTGGTCATCAAAATTCTCCATAATTTGCATATGAGATGTAATATCTTCCTCTGTCTTGATTGGTTCCTCTTCAATAGATTGTGGGTATATTTCCTCCATCTCGTTAAGTTGTGAATATAGTTGCATGTCGGCCTCTTTAGTGTTGATCTGTTCTTCCTCTGTTGTTCCTTGTTTCATGTCCATTCTGAATTGTTCTTTAAGTTCCAAAAAATTTTCTAGTAAAAATCCATAGTCAAGCTGTGGGTGGGATTCCATTTCAATAGTAGAATAGCCTTGGTCTATAACTTGATCAGTCAAAGTTTGAGATTCAATTTTTAACTCTGGAACATTATCTTTCATGTCCATTCTGAATTGTTCTTTCAGTTCCAAACTTTTTCTAGTAAAAGTCCATAGTCAAACTGTGAGTGGGATTCCATTTCAATAATAAAATAAAATAGTCTTTGTTTTTTAGTGAAAGTTCAGCTTAGAAAGTAAATACAACAATAAAAATTCTGTACTAGGAGTGTATAAGGTCTAGGATCCAAAGAAAAACAAAAAAAAGCAAAAAAGTCAGGCCAGAGAAAATGTAATCCAAGATCATAATAAGATCTTTAAGTTCCAAAAAATTTCTGGTGTGAGTCCATAACCAAATTGTAGGTAAACTTCCGTTTCAATAATAAAATAAAATTCTTTTTTTTTTATTATTATTATTATATTTTTATTTTTTTAAAACAACAAAACATAACACACATAAACACACAGTGTATACTCCTTTTTTTTTTTTAAAACAGCAATTTCGTAACGGTAATCTTCTATTATTTACATTTTCCCCCCTTATTCTTCTTTAAAAAATATTTGTCCTTGTTGTCCCATTGTTTCTTATTTCCATTTTCTTCCTTCATACTATACTTCATACTTAGAATAATACATATTATTACTATACATTATTATACATTATTATACACACATTTTCCCTTTCTTGACCTTTCCATGTTTATTTTCATTTATTATTTCTAATCTCCAACCAATCATACCACTTATTCCATATTACATAGTACTCTGTGTCTTCCTTTTCTTTTATCTCTTTTGTTAATTTGTCCATCTCCGCACAGTCTAAGATTTTCCTTATTACTTCTTCCTCTGATGGTATATTCTCATTTTTCCAGAACTGTGCGTAAACTATTCTTGCTGCCATTGTTATATGTAAGATTAAGTACCGTATTTCTTTACTATATTTTCTATTTAAAATACCCAGCAGGAAGATCTCTGGTTTCCAGTCTACAGGTTGATCTATTATTTCTTCCATCCATCTTCTTATTTTAGTCCAGTATTTTTTCGCAACGGGGCATGTCCACCATAGATGATAATATGTTCCATGTACCTTTTTACATTTCCAGCATGTCGGCGAGTTGTTCTGGAACATCTTGGCAAGCTTTGCTGGTGGAAGATGCCATCTGTAAAACATCTTCAACTGGTTTTCCTTGAATGCCACAGATATAGTCAATTTTATGTTTGTTTCCCATATTTTTTCCCATTTCTCCAATTCTATGTTGTATCCGAAATTTTTTGCCCATCTAATCATTGTGTCTTTGACAACCTCGTCTTCCATTTTATATCTCAGTAAATATTTATATATATTACTAATTAATTTTATTTCTGTTCCGTGTATAATTTTATCCAATTCTTGCGGCTCTTTTTGTATTTCATATAATTTTTTGTCTTCTGTATATTTAGATTGAATAAAATAAATTCTATAGTAGCAATGTTATAAAATGTAACATCCAAACAAGAATAAGAAATAACAAAACATCAAGCCAAACAAAAAGATAAAGGCAGAAAAAATCCAAGTCAGTATTGTGAGTGTCCAATTTGTAATCCAAAATAGTAATATAAAAATATGCCTTAAAAGTCAATTATTATATTGCAATCCAAAAGAGAGAGAAAATCCATTTTTCTAGAAAAAAAATTTTATATTGTAAAGTCAAAATAAACTACTAGTAGACAGAAAAGGAAAAAAAGGGAAAAAAGGAGCCCTTGAGCTGGTTTCCATGCAGATAGGAATGTCTGGGTGTCACGCCAAGTTCAGGGCAAAGTGAAAGTTAACAGCTTAAAATGGATACATTGTTGCTTTCATTCCACAAAAAACGGCCCAGACAGCCGGATTTTTTTTTTAAATGAACAGTAATGTTCAGAAGGGGGGGAAGGAAGAAAAACACTCCACCCCCCTCCCTAAAAGCTTCCACTTAAGCTAAAAACAAGCAGGCAAAGAGAAAGAAGGCCCACCTTCACAATAAGGATTTTTTTCAGGATCCCCGAAATCCAACAATTCAAATACTCAGTAAAAATTAATGATTTTTTTCTCAAAGCTCATTTTCCCAAGTATCCGAATGCTGCTTTCTTAAAGTAGGGAAGTAATTCTAGAAGCTTTTCACAGGAAAAATAGGGTATCAAGAGGGAAGGAAAGGTCTCACCCGGATCACCCACGGTGGTTCTTTTCGCTTAGATGTTGCTATGACTTTCGGCTGAAGCAGCTAAGTGATCGGCCATGTTAATGGCCGATCTTTTCCCCGTCGGCCCAAAGGAGATTTCTCGGACCGCAGAGGGAGGTGCTGCTCCTTCTGCCATCAACGAGTGTCCTCCTCTACGGTGGTCGCCCCTCCAGGGCGACTTTCGACCCTGTCCAGGGTCTACCGGCGGGGGGGGAACCGGCCAGCAAAGAGAGCAGACTCTTTGCGCGACCGCTTGCGCTGTGACTGGAACCGGAAGTCTTATTTCATTTGTTTCTTGTATTCAATTTTTATATACAATGTTGTTAATGCTTTGTATTTAATATTCTGTTTCTTGATATGGCATAATGGCTAATCAACAATTATCTATTTAATTTGTTCATCAAAACCAAGTTGAATTTATTAAAAGCTAATATTTTGGACTTTATCTGACCCCCAATATAACACAGCTTTCTTCAATGCTTTTTCAGATCAGTTCTCGTAGTGCTTCAGAGGCTCTGAGTGATAAAAGGAATTTCCCCTTTTTCCACCAGATGTTACCCAAAAAAGGATTCCACTACCCAGCAATTGTCCAACTGCTCCTCCATTTTAGATGGACCTTGATTGGCCTCTTTGCTTCAGACACAGAGAATGGAGAGAATTTCATGAGGACTTTCACTGCTATGCTTGTCATGAATGGAATTTGTGTGGTTATATCACAACTGTTCTCAAAAACTGGACATGCAGCAGCCCTCAGGGATGCCCTCACTAAGTGGAGACAAGTCAATGTCTTTGTTCACTTCCTGGAATATACTGACATTACGGACAGAATTCTTCCTTTCCATTTGGCACTTAGGCGTTTGACAGGCCCCATTGAAGGGAAAGTCTGGATCAGTACAGTTTTGGGAAGATATAAATTGAAAAAGAAAAGATTTTACAACTACATCCATAGTATTTGGAGCTTTGCTATTCTGACAAATGAAAGGCTAATGGATGATGCCTTTGAACCCTATTTCTTTGGGGAAGATCCCTTTCAAGATCATTATTTCCATTGTTCTCTTTCCAAGCACGTCTTTTCTGTCAAAGGCCGGAGAAGATGCACACAGAAAGCCCCACTGGAGACCCAGGAGAAAAGGAACAGGAAAAGGATCAGAAATCACTACTATTGGTACAGTATCATGAAGACTCTGGCCCAGGCCTTGAATGCCGCCTATTCCTCCAGATCGAGGAGGAGAAGGAAGGAGGGAGAAAAGATCTTGGGGGCTCCAAGGCTGCAGCCATGGCAGGTATGCGGGTCCTGATGTGGATCCATTAATCTCGGTTCCTTTGGAGAGGGAATCAAGAGGGGAAGGAGGGGAACCGTCTCAACCTTCTTATGCTGCAAAAGATCAACAGGTTTGACCAATCTAATTGCTAGAGACACAATATTCTAAACCGCAGGCACCATAACAGATAAATTTTGGGTTTAAATGCTGCTAATTGTAAAAGGATCTATGCATTTTTAAATATACTCATGTCTTTATGCATTTGTGATTAGCATAGTAGAAGTTTACATTTGTAACTTTGTA
Organism: Azemiops feae; assembly: GCA_023970755.1. Taxonomy (NCBI): domain Eukaryota; kingdom Metazoa; phylum Chordata; class Lepidosauria; order Squamata; family Viperidae; genus Azemiops; species Azemiops feae. Next base: position 20,751 of record JALGBA010001365.1, read on the forward strand.
GGACACCCTGAGACCATCTAGCCCAACCCTCCTCTCTGCAGGAATCCCACTTAAAGCTTCTCCCACTGATGGCTGCTCAGTCTTTGCGTCATCAGTGAAGGGGAGGCTGAACTCCTCTGCTTTAAGGGCTCAGCTCTGAAACGGCTCCTCCTTTCAGGAGGTTCTTCCTCTCATTCAGCCGGAATCTCCTCTCTTGTGGCTGAGCTCCTTTCCCCATTTCCCTCCCTCTGGAACAGCATTGAAGAGACCTGGAGCTTCTCTGCAGCTTCCCTCAGTTGCTGGAAGAGGCTGCACAAGGCAGTGTTGGGTTTACGGCCACAACGGAGCTCAAAATGTCTGTTGCTAAGCAAGACAGTTGTTAAGTGGGTTTTGCCCCATTTTACGACCTTTCTTGCCTTTTCTGGTAAAGTGAATCATTGCAGTTGTTAAGCAAGTAACACGGTTGTTAAGTGAATCCGGCTTCCCTGTTGATTTTGCTCGTCAGAAGCCCCAAAAGGAGATCATGTGACCTTCAAACACCGTAACCATCGTAAGTACATGCCAAGAATTCTGATTTTGATCATGTGACCCTGGGATGCTGCAATGAGCGTCTGAAAAACTGTCATAAGTCACTTTTTTCAGTGCCCTTGTAACTTTGCATGGTCACTAAACGAATGGTTTCCCATAATCAACCTGATGTTTTATAGATGTTTAAGAATAATCTCTTTTTTTCTATGATTCATTTTTTTGGTCACCTGCTCTAGAATGTTCCCTATAACTTACCAATAGCATCAATTATATTTTGTTAATATATATTTTGCCAGTATATGGTTGAGAAATTTTGCTGAACCTTTCTTTGTTATTTATGAATATAGCAGAAGCACCTGTTTTTCTAAATAAGCATATTTTGATGTTAGACAACTGCAGAAGAAAGATTCAAATGGCTAAATGGGATTTTTTAAAAAGGATTTCAGATTTTAAAATTCCTGGATGTTCCCATTGTAGTTCCATCCTTTCCTGCAGAAGAATGAGTTTTGCAATATTTCTCATGATAAACTGTACTTGGATCAAAATGGAGATGTAGCAGGAGATCTGGAAATCCTGAGCGGGTTGATTCTCCCCAAGCAGGATTCCATCGAGCAGCAAATGGGGAGTTTGGAAAAACAGAGACTTACTATCGACGAAGATGCTCTTTCACAACTAAAGTTGCTCAACAAGGTCGGAGAAATTTTGGGGTCTTTCCTCTTTTTCCAAAGATTTAGAACCCATTTCATGTGGACTAAGGCTAGTTACCAGGTTCAGTGACCTTCACTGAGAATTGAACATGGGGAGCAGAAACGTTACAGTTTTCTTTCTATAGACCACTTGGGAGGCTTCAGTACTATTGACCAAGGTGTTCTTCAGCTGCTGTAATATTGAAGACTGTTTTTAGCTGATTCAGCCATGTCCAACCTGGGATGAGAAACCCTCAAGTGCTGGAGGTTGTGTTGTTAATAAGGTCAGGTTTGCTTGTCCTCAAATAGCAAAGTGGGAGGGAATTCTGTTGAACAGTCCCTGAATTGAGGTTTGGACTGAATGTGATGAAATTGGATCATGACTGGATGGAGCTCCTGTTGGTCCCATTGGGAGAGAAGCTTCATCTTGTCCCGCTTAGGGAGAGGCGATTGGGAAATGGGTCCCAGAAAGGGCAGGTCCATGGTCTGTGATATTTTTAAGGAGTCCAGACCTGGTCAAAGCTAGCCATATCTGTCTTTCACCCAACTGGGGGGAGCAATTGGGCTTCTGCCCCCAAGAAGGAGGTCCAAGACTTTCACTTCACATAATCCCTTGACCCAGAAACCTGAAACACCAAAACACAACTTTGATTCAAAGAAAACATCTTCCTGATATCAGGAGAGAGATTTTGACAGGAAAGGCTACTTAGATTTGGCCTTTGGCTATTAAGAGGGTCTTCATCTGAAAATCCCTTGAATGGCATTGTTTATCCTGAGTCTTAGCTTCCTTCACTTCCCCTGGGCAAAAAAGAGTCGCCCAATTTAACTAATATTAAATGTGGGTCTGTCTTTTCTTTCAATGCCAGTTGGAGTCTCCTAATTGCAGTTCTTCAACACAAAGGACCTTATCTTGGATAACTGGAGGGGCCTTAGATATATCTCCTTCTGACACAGGACTCACACTCAGATCCCATCGGTTGCAGCCAAATATTTAATCTTTTTCAGGGACACATTCTCATGATCTCACCTCAATCTCACTAGAGTTCTAGAATCTATGCAGAAACCTTTAGTCTTAATAAAGGAGAATATTTGTAGCTCAGGGTTGATGTGAGGGGTCCTTGGTGCTCTCTGAGCTTGCTTGTTTTCTTGCAGATGTTTCATTACCCAAACTAGGTAACATCATCAGTGCTAGCTGACCAGTATGGATGATGTTCCCCAGTTTGGGTAATGAAACATCTGTAAGCAAACAAGCAAGCTCAAAGAGCGCCAAGGAGCCCTCACCTTAATCTTATTTCAGCAGCATGGCAGCCATATGAATTGAACAAATAAAAATACAAATCAAGAAAGAACATCTGCTTTAATGTTGACAGCTACAATTTATGAGGAATTTTTCCTTTATATCTTAACTGGGAGACTGTTTTGAACGAGTGTCAAAGGGGAGCAGCTTTGCAAGGCTTTGTGTAGTCCAGAAGAAACCTTTCCAGATCCTACTGGTCAGAAGTTTCCTTCTTAATCACATTTTATTCTACTTAAATAAATCTAATAAAATAATAATTTAATAAATCTTTGACAAAAAAATTATTCAAAAAATTAATATGAGTAGATCATCATAGCCATGGATATATGAAAAGTAGAGGAATACCTTTTAATACAACCATTAGGAGGAACCGATTGTTTGTCGCTTAATACTTAATTCTTTTCTCAATTCCCTCCCTCCAGACTTTATTAACTAGAAAAGGACTTTGTTGCAATGTGTTATGCCAGAAGCAAAAGGGAGGAACTAAGGAAAGAATCTGCCAGGGTCCCATCCCATCTCCTACACCTGATTGGAAGGAGTCAGAGATTTCATGTTCACCTAAGTGAAGCCCAGAATCTACTTGTCTAATGTCCATTTCTCCTCTCCTTTTCCATGGATGGTGAGTCCTAACCTATTTTCTTTGGCATTCCAATTTTTTCTGCTTAGTCTCTGCCACAGTCCAAATGTGTGGAAAATTGTCATCCTGGATTTGTCAAGCGGGTGCGAGAAGGAGAGCCATTTTGCTGCTATGACTGCGTTCCTTGTCCGGAGAGGACCATCTCCACTCGGGAAGGTGGGTGACACCAGAGGAAAGGTCAGGCTTTGTGGAACTGGATTTATCCACAGCATTTTGATGAAAGTGCAAATTAAAATATGCATTGAAGCTGTAAGGACCCACCTCAATTTACATCTTAAGAAGACAGAACTCTTGGAACGGATTTTCCAACAGGAATCTTTATTAAGAAAAACTGACTGAAGGCGTGCTAGACAGGATCTGGGGGACCCCCCTGATCATTCAATGTTTTAAAGTGTTCCCAAGCAGTCCCACCCCATATTCCTTCCGGTCAATCCAAATTGGCAGATGGCTGGGTGTTAAATCCATTGGATCCCAAACGTTGCAATCTCCCCCCCCCCTTTTCCCTTGCTGCCGGTAAAAGGAAGCTTCATAGGGAGTGAGATCAAAGGCTGATTGCTGTATTGTTATGGTTAGTACTCCAGAGAGGGAATCCACAGAGGATGTTTCTTTGGAAGAATGCCAGTCATAAACACCCGTGTTTACTCCCCCCCCCTTTGTAGTATGACAGAATCCAAAAGAGAGTAAGAATTGGGTTTTCCCAGAGTAGATTAGTTAGAAATAAAATATAATTGGATTCTGACAGAAGCTCAACTCCTTTTTGTTTATTCAAAATGAACTAGAAATCCTCCAATTTCAGATACTGTAGCTACATAGGTATTAGAAAATTATATTATCAGTTTTTTTCTTGTGGAATGGTTAAGCAACACATCTTGGAAAATGTTCCTGGAACATTTCTCCCAAAAAAAGTATTTCTTGAAATGTAAAAAAGCAAAATGTTAAAGAAATACTGGTTTTTGACTTTCTCAGATACAGAAAAGTGCACCAAGTGTCCGGATGATAAATATCCAAATATGGACAGAGTCCAATGTATCCCCAAAGTGATAACCTTCCTCTCTTATGAAGAACATCTGGGCATCATCCTGGTCTCTTTTGCTCTACTCTTGTTCCTAACCACAGGCCTTGTCTTAATCATCTTCATTAAACACCTAGAAACTCCCCTTGTCAAAGCCAACAACCGGGACCTCTCCTACATCCTCCTGGTCTCCCTCCTGCTTTGCTTCTTGTCTCCTTTTCTCTTCTTTGGTCAACCAAGGAAAGTCACCTGCCTTCTCAGACAGACAGTCTTCAGCATCATCTTCTCAGTTTCTGTTTCTTCTCTCTTGGCCAAAACCATCATGGTGGTGCTGGCTTTCCTGGCCACAAAACCAGGAAACCGAGTGAAGAGATGGTTGGGGAAGAACTTGGCCAACTCCATCATCCTTTCTTGTTCTGCTGTCCAAATGATCATCTGCTCCCTCTGGCTGGGAGTTTCTCCCCCATTCCCTGACTCTGACCTCCACTCCCAGCCTGGAGAGATCATCCTGCAATGCAACGAAGGGGCTGTTGTCATGTTCTACGTCACCCTCAGCTACATGGGCTTCCTGGTTGCCATCTGCTTCACGGTGGCTTTCCTGGCCAGGAATCTGCCTGGGGCCTTCAACGAAGCCAAGCTGATCACCTTCAGCATGCTGGTCTTCTGCAGTGTCTGGGTGACTTTTGTGCCCTCCTACCTCAGCACCAAAGGGAAATACATGGTGGCTGTTCAGGTCTTCTCCATTCTGGCCTCCAGTGCTGGTCTGCTGGGCTGCATCTTCATCCCCAAGTGCTACATTATCCTTCTGAGGCCAGACCTGAACACAAAGGAGCATCTGACAGCTAGAATAAATGTAAAATCATGAGGTATAACATCAGATGTTGGAAGAATTCTAAAACTTCCTTTTACTTGAAAGGAGATATTCTTTCCATTTAGATAGTATGCAGGAGTCAAAGAAAATCATATCTATGTGTTTCAAAATGGGAAAATGTTGAACGACTGGAATTCTTGTAGCTCCCTTCCCTTTCAGCTCAATAAATCTTGTTAAAGAGAACTCTGTGAAAGTCATTCAGAGGAATTTGCTATGGAATGTGACACCTTATAAAAAATAATGTGGACAATTTGTTCCTACTGACAGAGCTAAAATGTGAGATAGAGCGAGTAGGAAAAGAGGTCAGGAAGAAGCTGTGGGAACCAAGCACCAACCGGGTTGCCTGATCTTCTCCAGGAGATGCCAGAATGATGCAAAATGCCATGTTCGACCGGCTTTCAGCCTGGGAGGGAAATCTTCATCCTTCTTCTTCTGTTCGCACAAGCAGACATTTGAGATGAGGCAGTTCACAACAAATGATGTCCTTTATTGGTACAATCACAGAACAGAAGCAAACGAACAATGGCAACAAGCCCTTTTATAATCCCCATGCAAGGGGATGCACAGCCAATGATTGCAGGCTATTTTCCCACCTCGCACATGCGCGCCAGGCTGGAGACAGCCTGTCTGGGTCCCGGGCAGACACGTGGTCTGTCCGGGTCTCTGTAACCTGTCTTGTCTATGCAACCTTTCTGCAGACTTCCTGAGCCTTGCTGAATGACTCAGCAAGGTCCAGGACACAACATCCCTCCACCCTTGGATTAAACAACCCTGTCCCTGTTGTTTAACAGCACATACCAATGGCTGACCGGTAAGCAAGTTATGCGGCCACCCTTACTCCTGGCAACCTATCTCCCGTTAGTTTTCCCGTGTGTGGGAGAAAGACGCATACGGGATACGTTGGTCATTACTTACATGGCGCCAGTTCCTTGAAGGAAATAAAATCCCTTTCCAGGTGTGTAGAGACCATAAAAATTTGGAAGCCTTGAAAACGCCCAGGAAGCTCAACCCCAAGCAAGCCCGCTGGTCCCAGCATTTTCACCAATTCCATTTTACGCTCAAGCATTTGCCGGGGGGAAAGAACTTTCTGGCAGATGCACTATCTCGCATGCCCCAATATAACAGCACGTGAGCCACCGACACTAAACCGATTATGGTGGAATCACAACTGGCAGCGCCAGTGACTACCAGAGCCCAAGCTAAATTAATACCGCAGCTGGGTAGCCAGACTGGAATTGAATTCCGGAAAAGTTTGGAAACAGATGAATGGTTCCAGAAAAATAAACACGTGTGCACAATAAAGACGGACTGCCTTGGGTGGGGGAAAAGTTATATATACCAACCAACCAAAGGGTTACATTCATGCAGCTTTGCCACGACACAAAATCAGCAGGGCATTTTGGATTTGTAAAAACATTGCACTTAATTAAACGGCAATTTTGGTGGCCATCCATGAAAAAGGACATAGAAAGTTACGTGGCCAGCTGCCCAAAGTGTGCTACTGCAAAGAGGTTGCAAGGGAAATGGCCAGGACTGTTACAAACAGTGGCAAATCCCTCAGCCCCCTGGAAGGAAATAGCCATGGATTTTATAGTGGAATTACCAGAAAGCAACGGGAATACTGTCATCTGGATGGTCACGGACTTGTTTTCCAAACAGGTAAACGTAAATTGCACTCCCCTATCAGATATGATGTGTTGGGGTGCCCCATGCAATCTGTGAATATGCTGCACAAAACGTTTCGCTAAGGCTTTTGCGGTGGGAATCTTTTGGCAAGGGATAACCCTTGCCAAAAGATTCCCACCGCAAAAGCCTTAGCGAAACGTTTTGTGCAGCATATTTACAGATTGCATGGGGCACCCCAACGCATCATATCTGATAGGGGAGTGCAATTTACGTCTGCATTTTGGAAGGAATTTCTATCCCTTTTAGGGACCACTCAGGGACTGACATCTAGCCATTATCCTCAAGGAAATGGTCAATCGGAAAAATCTAACTCAGTACTAGAGCAATATTTAAGATGTTTTATTAATTTCCAGCAGTCGGATTGGACGGACCTACTCCCTTTCGCAGAAGTTGCCTACAATAATGCAGTCAACTCCAGCACAGGTTACACTCCTTTTCAAATATCTACCGGTCAAAGTTTCAACCCCATGCCAGAACTAACCCCAAACGAACCGGCAATGCCATCACTGAAAGAATGGATGGAACAATTACAAAACACCTGGCCAACAGTTAGAAAAGCCCTAGATGAAGCTAGGCAAGCATACAAAGCACAAGCAGATAAAAAAAGGGTTGAACCCACACCATTCATTATAGGAGAAATGGTGTACTTATCTACAAAATCCCTAAAATCCCTACAACCCTGTAAAAATCTTGGACCAAAATATATAGGGCCTTTTCCAATTAAAAGAATCCTAAACCCAATTACAGTAGAATTAGAATTACCCCAAACTCTTAGGCAAATACACTCAATTTTCCACTGCAGTTTGCTGAAAAGAGAACAACAGTCACCCTTACGGCCAAAAATCCCCACCACCACCTCCAATCATGGTGGAAGGAGAACAACACTTCGAAATAAAGGAAATCGTGGACTCTAGAAAATATCATGGGACAACTCAATACCTAGTAGCATGGAAGCACCTCCCCGTCTCTCAAAACGAGTGGGTCCATAAACGTCATGTCAGAGTCCCGAAGCTATTAAAGAAGTTTCATACAGAGTATCCTAACAAACCAGACTAACTTTTATACCTGTTTTGTTTTCTTCACAGTTGGATCTCTTTATTTTTCAGGGGGGCAGGATGTCAGAATCCAATTATATTTCATTTTTATCTACCTACTCTGGTATAAAAACCAATTCTTACTCTCTTCTGGATTCTGTCATACTACTAAGGGGGAGGAGGGTAAGCATGGGGGTTTATGACTTGCACTTCCTCCATTAACTACAAAGTAACCTTTGTTGATTCCCTTCGAGAGTACTAACCATAACAATCCGGCCATCTGCCTTTCATTCCCTTTACTGGCAGTGAGGGAAAAGGGGGGGGAATTGCAATGCCTGGGATCTGGGAAAAGAGAATGAGTGATTGTGCCGACGGAGCGGACTGACGATATATTTCCTGGTCTTAACACCCAGACATCTGCCGGATTGAATCGCCCGGAAGAACTGTGGGGTGGGGGCTGCTTGGGAACACTTTAAAACATTGAATGGTGGGGGGGATCCCTCAGATCCTGTCTAGCATGCCTTCAGTCAATTTCTCTTAATAAAAATTCCTGTTGGAAGAGACATTCCAAGAGTTCTGTCTTCTTAAGATGTAAATTGAGGTGGGTCCTTACATTAAACAAGATCTGAAAAATTGATCAACCTGGAAGTAAGAACCTTGCCGGGGGACTTTGCAAAAAATACCATGTCAGATGACGAAGCAGGGAAGAGGGAAAGCCCCCCAGAGAAGGAGCCATTGCCCCGACTGAAAACCTGCCAGATGTCCGGATCTGAAAGGTCAGATTCCTCAGGAGAAGAGGTGGTGGAGACGTGTAATCACAAACCTCAGTGGTCAATGGGCGTTGGAAAGAAAGGCGAGTGGGAAAAGAAATCAAGAAAGGTGACCCTGAGATGGGGGACCAACCAACTAGAATGGAATCAGGAGATGGAGAAATCCCTGCACACAAGCGAAGATGAAGGAAGCTGGGCACAGCACTCGAACTGGATCCTAGAGAAAGCTATCGATGATGAGAACCCTCAGCTCCCTAGGAGAGGAGAATCCTGAGCCCCACGGCCGCACCAACTCCTGGAGCTGCAACTGGAGAGACACTGAGCAAAATGGAGGAATTAAATGTCAGTACTTGTATCTCCTACAATCATTTGGAATGAGTCAGATATTTCATAATTATCTAAGTAAGTCCCAGAGATTATTTGACTAGTGTACATGTCTACCTCCATTTTCCATGGATGGTGAGTCCTAATACTTTTTAATTTTTTGGCAATCCTTGTTTTTCTGCTTAGTCCCTGCCTCAGTCCAAATGTGTGGAAAATTGTCATCCTGGATTTGTCAAGAGGACTCAAGAAGAAGATCCAGTTTGCTGCTATGACTGCATTCCTTGTCCAGAGGGGACCATCTCCACTCAGGAAGGTGGGTGACACTGGAGGAAAGGAAGGCCTTGTGGAAATGGATTTATCCACAATATTTTGATGAAAGTAAATGTTGAAAGACACTTTGAAGTATAATTGTTTTCTTGCTTATTTTCAAAACACATAATTTATTAGGACATCTCCCAATTTTATAGACATAAGCTATATAGATATTAGAAAATTATATTCTCATTTCTTTTTCTGTCAAATTGTTAAGCAATGCAGCTTGGAAAATATTCCTGTTATGAGCTGTTCTCCCAAGAAGATATTTCTTGAAATATAAAAGGACAGAATATTTTAAAAATATCGGCTTTTTTGTTCTCTCAGATACAGAAAAATGCACAAAGTGTCCAGATGATAAATATCCAAATGAGGACCGAGTCCAATGTATCCCCAAAGTTATAACCTGTCTTATGAAGAACATCAGGGCATCATCCTGATCTCTTTTGCGCTACTGTTGTTCATAACTACAGGCCTTGTTTTAATCATCTTCATCAAATATCGAGAAACTCCCATTGTCAAAGCCAACAACCGGGACCTCTCCTACATCCTTCTGGTCTCCCTCCTGCTTTGCTTCTTGTCTCCTTTTCATTGGTCAGCCAAGGAAAGCCACCTGCCTTCTCCGACAAATGGTTTTCAGCATCATCTTCTCAGTTGCCGTTTCTTCTCTCTTGGCCAAAACCATCATGGTGGTGCTGGCCTTCCTGGCCACAAAACCAGGAAACTGAGTAAAGAGATGGTTAGGGAAGAGCTTGGCCAACTCCATCATCCTTTCTTCTTCTGCTGTCCAAATTATCATCTGCTCCCACTGGCTGGGAGTTTCTCCCCCATTCCCTGATTCTGACATCCACTCCCAGCCTGGAGAAATCATTCTGCAATGCAACAAAGGGGCTGTTGTCATGTTCTACATCACCCTCATCTACATGGGCTTCCTGGCTGCCATCTGCTTTACGGTGGCTTTCCTGGTGAGGAATCTACCTGGAGCCTTCAACGAAGCCAAGCCTATCACCTTCAGCATGCTGGTCTTCTGCAGTGTCTGGGTGACTTTTGTGCCCTCCTACCTGAGCACCAAAGGGAAATACATGGTGGCTGTGCAGGTCTTCTCCATCCTGGCCTCCAGTGCTGGTCTGCTGGGCTGCATCTTCATCCCCAAGTGCTACATTATCCTTCTGAGGCCAGACTTGAACACAAAGGAGCATCTTACAGCCAGAACAAATGTATAAACACATAATTTAAAGAATTGTAAAATGTTCTTTTACTTGAAAGAACACATTGTTTCCATTAGGTATGCAGGAGTCAAAGAAAATCATATCTACATGTTTCCAAATGGGAAATGGTTGAATGCCTGTAATTGTTGTAATTCTCTTTCCTTTCATCTCAATAAATCTTGCTAAAGAGAAGTCTGTGAAAATCATTCAGAGGAATTTGTTGTTCAGCCACTGCTATGAATTTGACACCTTTTAAGAAGCAATGTGAGCAATTATTCCTACTGACAGCAGCTAAAGTGTGTGTGAGAGAGGAAAAATGGTAATATGGATGCTGTAAGAAACAAGCTGAAACTATGTTTTATGATAATCTCCATGAGAACATTTCTACTCAATTTCTACTTTATATAAATCAGCTCACTATAAACGAGGGTAAGAAACGCATCTTTTGCTTTCCAAGATTCTGTATTTACTCCTAATGCTATTATTAAAACTGTCTTAATGAGTTCTGGGGAATTTTTGCTTCTTTGATCTTCCCCAGCTGTGAAACCCATTGTCCTAGAATAGGATTTTTCAACCTTGGCAACTCTAATGGGTGGACTTCAACTCCCAGAATTCCCCAGTCAACATGTTCTCTGTGATTCTGGAAGTTCACTGAATTCACTGAATTTTGAACCAAGCAATAAATGTGCCACGTGCCCTTTGGCTCTTTGGTTGCCCATCTGGGCCTCCAGGGCAGGGCTGCTGGGCTGCAGGTTCCTCCCCAAATGTTACATGATCTTACTAAGAATAGATCTGAACACAATGGAAAATCTAATAATAAAATTGAAGTAGAAAACCTAAAGCCTCTGGATTTTTTTTTTCATGAATGTAATTCAATATATTTAATGTGTTTCAAGGAATCTAAAATATCTTTGGTATTAGGTAGTTTGGGGTGATATGCACAAAACTATCTGCAGAGAAAAGGTTTTATCACTCTATTATCCTTTTCTAAATCATATCAGAGTGTATTGAGGATTTAATAAGAACAGTGGGACAAAGAGACAGTGAAATAGAAAAGCCACTATGGATTCAAATATGACATTCAGACATTTGCAGGTTTCCACAAGCTGCAAAATGAGAGAAGTAGTTTCTGCTTTCGGCCTCATCCTTCATAATTGCCAGCGAGCTGCAGATGATTCCATCTGTCTCTGCCCAAAGTCTCCCCTGGAGGATTCGCCCAAAGAGCAGAGCTGAAACTTTGAGGACAATAATTCTCCCTGTCAGGAGGCATCCCTGACTAATTCAACTAGTTTTTGTATTCAGAGATTGTTGGGCATTTCTCTGGAGAGAAATGAAAGGGAAATAATTCCCATATGGTTCATAATGATAGGGGTAAAGATCGATTTAAATCAGTCATGAAGAACTGAGATGTTGGTGAATCCAATATCCAGAGTAGGACATTGTGACCAAATTCAACAGTTGATGGTCATTTCCAAAGGAATGGTTGAGGAGACCTCCTGAGGGCATTTTCTCAGCCAGCTTGATAACCACTAGTGCATATTGCCCTTCATCTCACACTTGCTAATAAAGACATTGGGGTTCCTCCATTCAATATTTGTCACCTATAGAGCATCCACCCATCCTAAGAAAGTGACCTGATTGGAATATCTCCTGTGACACTTTCTTAGCAGTCATTGTGGGTGGCTGATCTAACACTCAGCTCTGCCCTTCTCAAATAACCTGGCATGGGTCCAGTTCTCCAGGTTCCTCCGAGAGAAAAGATCAATCAATCGGTTTCCTTCAGAAGAGCTGAGCAAGCATGGAATGGTCTCCCTGTGAAGGTTGTGGGTTCTTCACACCTGGAGATGTCTCAGAAGGGGCTGGACAGATAATTCTCATACACGGTTTGAATAGGTTTCCTGGATAATGCTGAGGGTTGGTCTGGATGACTTTTTGTAGTCCATTCCCAATCTACTTTTTATTTTCTCCAGTAGCCCAGACTATTTATCTACTTAATTATTAACTTGTGGATTTATCTATTTATCCACACACACTTTTTTATTTGCAAGATTAACTTTTTAACAGTTGAATATCCAGTGTATAAGTCAAGAAAATCATCAATTTGTTTGTTTGCTAATTTGATTTATATTCTGCCTGAGTCCAGACTGACTTTGGGTGGCTCATAACAAAATCAAAATACAATACGGAAAGGAAAGGAAAGGAAAGGAAAGGAAAGGAAAGGAAAGGAAAGGAAAGGAAAGGAAAGGAAGACGATGAATACACCAATAGTGTATAATGTAAACATTGCATGATACAATAATTTTTGCTTATAATATAATGTTGGAACAATGGGAAAACCTGGGGACTAAAGGACTGAAATTTATACTGAACTACAATCTAAAAGAGAACTTTTATAAAATGATTACTTGTTGGTATTTGACACCAGATAAATTGTCAAAAGTGTTTCAATATTTGTTGGAAATATAATTGTAAGGAAGATAGAATTTATCGTCTGTGGCAGATCTATGATAAGGGAAAGAAATAGTTTATTATGAAGATTCTTAAAATGGACTTTCAGTGGAAACCAGAAATTTTTCTTAAGATTATTGGGTAAAGAAATAAAAAAAAGGAATTCTGGTCTTGTATATGCTGACAGCAGGAATAATTTTATATGCTGAAAAATGGAAAGATGAATTAACTCCCACAATGGGAGAATTGATTGAAAAGCTGATGGAATTACACTAATTAGGAAAAAAGACTGTAAATAGAGAGCCGGTTTGGTCTAGTGGTTAAGGCACCAGACTAGAAAGCAGGAGAGCTTGAGTTCAAATCCTGCCTTAGCCATGAAAGCCTTTGGACCAGTTACTCTGTCTCAGCTCTACCCACCTCACAGAGTTGTTGTTCAGGGGGGAAATAGGTGGAGGAAGGTGAGTTGAACATGCTGGTTGCCTTGAGTTAGTTGTAAAAATAATAAAGGTAAGATAGAAATAAATGAATTTAAAAAATAGCTTTGTTTCCACTTGGAAACTGCTTGTGGACTTTCTGCTCAAAAGACAAAAAAAAACCTTTGATTCTAGTTTTTGATGATTAAGTATGTAATTGTTATAGAAATGGTTGCCATTTTATATAAGTAAAAAAATGACATTATAACTCTATCATGTATCGTACTGCACCAAAAGAAGTGACTTTATTTATTTTTTCTTCACTGTATTCCTCTTTCTCCTATTTTCCATTGTCTTTATTTTTATTGGTATTTCGTGTTTAAAACATATTTTAAAGAGATGTCAGCTACGGAGGGGAGGTTGGGGAAAAGAGTTGGCTCATTTCCCAAAAATAATTCTGTCTCTATTCACTAAATCTCTTTAACAATACTCAGTTAGCCTGATGTCTTTGTCCCTTTCTGCCCTCCAGAGTCTGTCTAATCCGGCTGCATTCCTTCCTCTGGATGGGCAGAGAGGCAGCTCACAAAAGCCGGTGCCTCCCATTAGAGCTTCACCCTCAGAATAGGTGGCACCAGACCCGGAGAGGCTGAAACGGCTCTCCTCCTACACAGTGAGAAACAAAGAGAAATTGGAATGAAGAGGAGAGAAGTTACTCTTCTGTTTCTCAGATGCAGAGGTCTGCCCCGGATGTCCAGAAGAACAGCGTCCCTACAAGAAAAGAGTTCAATTACAATCTTTCTGTCCTCTGAGGACCATCTGGGGACCACCCTCAGATCCTTGGCCAACTTCTTCTCTTTAGCCACACTCTGGGCCTTAGGAATTTTCATTAAACACCAAGAAACTCCCATAGTCAAGATAAGTAACAGGGATCTGTCCTTCATCCTCCTTATCTCTCTCTTCCTTTGTCATATGTTCCTCACCTTAAGGAGGGTCCTGCCCATTCCTTCAAATCCCCACCACTCAGTCCCCTCCCCAGTTCTCCCTTCTAGGCAAAGGTGGACACATCAGGGAGCCTCATCCAGAGAAGAGACACAATCTGTGGACAATTGATCCAAATAAACCAGGGACACAGGTGCCCCAAGAGCAGCTTCAAAGCACTTTGAGGTTTTTTGGGGAAGGGGTTCACCCCACAACCTCAGAGATGGGAATGTCACACCCCACCAAGTGCATTCACAGAACCAGAAGGGGAGGGGCATCAGTTCTCAAAAAATCAGGTGGCTAGAAAACAGGTCGCACCATCTTGGCTGTGGGAACAGCTTCCGCCTTTCTAAGCCGCCCAGAGTTACCCTGCCAGAAGATGGGAGGCCAATAAATTTGATAAATAAATTAATACATTTCAGCTTCAGACCTTGCAGTCCATTCTTGATTTAATAAACCAGAAAGAAACTTCAAAATACAAAGAATCTTACATTAATACGTATAAAGACAATGCTGAAAGTGTGAAGAAGAAAAAACTTCCACCAACTCTGTGACCTTCTTCCTATTCAGCCAACGATAGAGCCCACAGGCTGTCACTTTCCTGCCTCTCATCCCAAAATTGATATTGCTTAGAAAAGATGGGAAACAAAACTTCACTTCAGGCAAAAGGAATTTTAAAATCAGATGCAATTTATGATTAATATATGAAGTTCTAATATAAAAGAAAATCCAAAACAGGCCCCACTCTTAACATTAGGCAGAATCCAAGGGGTCTGATTGCTTCCTTGGTGGTTAGAAGAGAGGCAACACAAGTGTTAAGTGTCACCAACCTAGAGTGGCACCAAACTCCACAGCTCTGGGTGACCTTCCCCAGCAGTCTCTGGAGACAAGGAGACCACGTTGAAGGACAGAAGACATCAGTTCCCTTGTTATTGAGCTACCTTCCTCCAGCATCACTTTCTGTACATGTCCTGACAAGAAGGACCACAACCACAACAGAACAGAACCCCCAGGAGTGTATCTGTGATTTTTCACTAACATGCTTTTCTCCAGTGTCTCCTCTGCACATGGAGCCCAGAAGAAGTTCAGGATCCCAAGAGGAGAAGTTGCTTTTCACTGTAATTATGACCACCTGGGTCTTTGAGATCTCTGTGCCTTTGATGGAGACATCAGACTGAAGCCATAAGCAAAGGATCTTGTATCAGAAAAGGATAAATTTGTTAGGTCAAGCTCTGAGGGAACACGTTTTAGGACAGGCCGGGGCTCTGCTCTTGATTGTACCTCTCTCTCCTCACAGATGAAGCTGAGTGTTTCTCTGTTTCTATCAGGAAACTCACTGGCATCTCCACCTTCTGAGAGTGCTTTGAATTCTTCCAATTGTTCTCTGCTGTTGGTGTTAGAAACAGGAAGAGGATTAATAAAGCCCTATGAATTATGGACCTGCTGCTTCTGGTTCTGATGCTGCTGATGTCCCAGCCGGTCTCTGGCAAGCTTAGAACGAAATGCCCGCTGAGTTTGGAGCACCAGGATGAAAATAAACCATGGAGCTTTTACAGGCCAGGAGACTATCTCATTGGTATAGTCACAACGGAAACAGTATTATCGAATATAATGTTGTCTTTCAACAGTGTTCCTTTTGTTCCATCTCCATCGTAAGTCATTCAAGGTGATGGACTTGCATTCCCCCCATTTTCTAATTCTCACACTCTCCTTCTTTTCTTCTTCTTTTCACTTGCTTCTATATTATAGGACTTCTCTAATTTCCTGGATGATTTTGATTTCCTCTTTTTTCTTATTTTGTAGAAGAGACTCAAATCCAGAGATGGGGTTAAAAAATGCTTAAGACTCAGTAGGCTTGTGGAGACAAAAAGGAATAAATTCTTTTAAAAAATGTTGTTGCTTTTGATGATAATAACATGAACATTTTTTACAGTATGACTTATGATATTTCATACACCCCACAATTCATTTTCACCTTTCAACTGGTCAACAAGAATCCCCAGCTCCTGCACAATCTCACACTTGGCTACAACATCCATGACAACCATTTGAGGCCTTTATACACTTCAGATGCCTTGCTGGACATTCTCTCTACTGGAGAAGCCAATGTCCCCAACTACGGCTGTGGAAGGAAGGAGAACCTCCTGGCTCTTCTTGATGCAGCTAAAAGGGAAATCTCCATCCAGATATCAACATTAGCAGACACCTACAAAGTCCCCCAGGTTTGTGTGTGTTATTCTCTGTCTGGTAAAGTGAGCGGGATGCTGGTGGGTAAGCAACAGATCCAAGCATACCTTCTACATGGAATTCAAGAGTTGCTTTTCTCCATATTAGCAAACATATCAATTATATTTTTTCTATTATGTTTATGTTTAAGTTCCTCATAAAAGGCCTGAAAAGCAGTAAGGTCCCTGTAGAGGACTTTCTCCTGGCTATTCAAAAAATATCTCCAGTTGTGGGTGAACTATTGGCATGTTCATTTTCACATAGAAATAATGCCTGACATATCCAGTTGTACTCAAGTTGGCAATAGTAGTGTTTCTTTATACAAAGAAAACGGAATAAATAGGACTCTAGCAATTACAGGTTAGTTAGACTAATGGATATTGTGGCTAAAATTATACCATGTTCCTGTTAAGTAAATTTGAGGTTGGGTAGAACAAATGTATATTCCTTGCAGAAGAACAAGAAGGTTTTAAGTAGAGGAAAAAGTTTCACACAGTTGTATAATAATTAACCAATAGATTAATAATCTAAAATTGACAACAGATTTCTTTTTAAATAGCTAATTACACAATATGTCAGGTAAACCATGGTTTTCTGGCTTTATAGATGTTATTGCAGCATTTGATACAGTAAATGGAGAAATATGATGGAGGAAATTGATTTCTCTTAAAATGGAACTCAGACTGTTGGCCCTGATCCAAGCCCTTTCCACAAGCCCTTGTTTGAGAGGGAGGTCTGGGCTCAGTGGAGCCCTGAGAAGAAGGATAGATACTTACCTAGGTGTAACATAAAAGACTACATATTTGAACTTTTGTTATTCAGTCTAGATATTAATGACTTACCAGGACTAAGGAAGAATTCTCATGTAATGCCTAAAGTGCTAAATTGTTTATTTATTTAGCATATGGCAAAGGTATAAATAGCCAGGAGACTACATAGTGTTTGTTTCACAGCCCATGAATGCTAGTCCGTTCAGTTTGTGCTCATGAGCTCATCCAGGGTGCACCACAGGGGGTGAACTAGCTCCACACCAGAAAGGCGAGAGGTCTCCTATGGCATCATCCAGGCCTTCTCTCACCACCAATGTCGCCTCACAGTTGGGTGTCACATCTGAGCAAGTCCAGCACTGGCCGGGGCCCAACAGTCTGCATGAAACACGCCACATTTCCCACCAAAGTGGTACCTATTTATCTACTAGCGTGGTCACAGCCTTTCGAACTGCTAGGTGGGCAGAAGCTGAGGCAAGCGACGGGAGCTCACCCCGCCATGTAGTGACAGAACTCGAACTGCCGGAACAGATTCAGTGTCTTTAAGCCACTGAGCCTCTTACTTGCTAAATACACGTTGGTTTAAACTGATAATGCAGTACTGTTATCCTATGGGTTAATTGTGTAGACTCTTGAGAAAACTTGGCTCCTACTGACATAATAATTCTCTGATTATTGATAAATGAAAGTCAAATGTTGTGGTCTTTGGAAGACAAATGTAGCCAATATAGCAAGTAACACCTTTTCTTACCCAGCGGTACTTTTCTCTGAGACTGAATCTTGGGTCTGCCATCATCAAAGGAGCCTACTTAGAGCAAGGACAGAATTAAATCTACTGCTTAAATTTTAAAAAACTATCCAGCTTTCTTCCCAATTCTTAGAGAAAAACAATGCCAAAATTACCCCCAAATCCTTATATTGAACTGAAGTTTGGGGCTTAAAATATGCATCTACTGGGAAAAACCCAATAACTGGACCCGAGGAGTATTTTGGGGATGGATAAAAGGACTTCAGTTGCTGACTCAGGGCTGGATTGGGAATTTATGCAATTTCATCTTTGTCTAAAATCAGGGGAAATACAGCCATGTGAAAAGGAAAATCAAGACTCTTTGAATTCGGCGATTTTCCCCATCAGGACATCTGATAAAAATCACCTGGTCTTTAGCAGTTCTTAAAATTAGGTAACTACAATCTCAGATGAAGAACAACACACGACATATTGCACCATCTCCTCATTTATTTTACAAAAAGAAAGCCAAAATGGAGAAGCCATGTTTGAAAAACTAAATGCACCTTATGATACAATAGCTTGTAGAACCACCGTTAGCAGCAATAACTTGAAGTAATCATTTTCTGTATAACTTCATCAGGCCCTCACATCGTTGTGAGAGGAATTTTGGCCCCCTCTTCTCTACAACATGGCTTCAGTTCATGGAGACTTGTGGGCGTTTGTTTCTGCATGGCTCTCTTGAGGTCCCACCACAACATTTCAATTGGGTTGGGATCTGGACTTTGGGCCATTCCAACGCCTGGATTCTTTTCTTCTTCAGCCATTTGTGGTGTGCTTGGGATCGTTGTCCTCTCACATGACCCAAAGTCCACCAAGCTTCAGATGTCGGTCAGATGGCCTCACATTTGGCTCTGGAATACTTTGGTACCCAGAGGAGTTCATGGCGGAGTCAATGACCGCAAGGTGCCCAGCTCCTCGGGCTGCAAAACAAGCCCAAATCTTCACCCCTCCATCACCCTGCTTGGCGGTTGGTGAGGCATGTTGTTGCTGGTAGGCTCTGTGTGGTTTTTGCCACATGTGGCCCTGTGTGTTATGGCCAAACTTCTCCACTTTGGTCTCCTGTCCAAAGGAGAATGTTCCAGACGTCTTGCTATTTGTTCAGGTGCAACTTGGCAAACCTCAGCCGGGCTGCCGTGTCCTTTTTCGAGAGAAGAGGCTTTCTCCTGGCAGCCCTTCCAAAGAAACCCTCCTTGTTCAGTCCTTTTCTTCTTCTTTTTTATAACAAGTTTTATTGATTTTTTTTTTCCCAACAAAGTGCTTAAGACTCATCGTGGAGATAGGGTATTCCATAGAACAAAGTAAGAAATATAATCATACATAAACAATTCAAATTACTTCTTTAGAGGTTCTCTCTCTATTTTATCAATCAAGAAGAAAAAAAACAAAAACAAAAACTATCAATAATATTTCATCTATGATCAAACTGTTTTCAGGCTTAACTAACTTACAATTAGCATATTCCAATTTGGCCTTACATAAACATATGGTATACAATTCGGGTATCCAATTTCCCTTATTTCGTAAAATATAAATTGTTTCTAAAATATACATATTATTCCAACCATTCTATTTATACTTCTCAATTAAATTCTATCTCTTATTCTATTCTATTTCAAATACATATTTTATAAATGAACATAGCTTTAAAAACCCCTTTTTAACTCCTTATCTAAAATTCAATCTTATCAAAATCATTATACCTTGAAAAGAAAACATATTATTTCCTTAGACACCTTATTTCATTTCTAGTCTATATTTTCTTCCTTCATCTATTAACAAATTACATCCCAACCATAATCAAATCAATAATTTTCATCTCAGTATTATTAACTCATTCAAAATCTCTAACAGCCTTTTAGATTTCTAATCTATATTCTATTTCTTCTATTAACAAATTACATACTAACCGTAATCAAATCAATAATTTTTGTCTCAATAATATTAACTCCAATAGTTTTCATCTCAATAGTATTAACTCAGTCAAAAACTCCAAAAGCCTTTTTAACCCATCAAATAAAATTTTAAGTCTCATTTTTGAACCTAATTCTAGCTTTATTTTTGTGCCAAACAGGTTTCCACAAAAGAGCCTCTGATTCATCAAATCTTAGTATTTGATTATACATATTCCTCCACAATTGAATCTGATAGTCCTCTTTTCTTTTTTCCAGTGTGTGCACTGTATAGGTAGTCTTAATCAGTATAGTAGTTATTTGTTGTTTGTCCATGTTGTCAGCGTTTTCGATGCCTCGTATTTGAAGGTCAATTCCTGTTGTTTTCAGGATTATAGGTCTTTTAGTTGGAATCCGCCTTTGGTCATCAAAATTCTCCATAATTTGCATATAAGATGTAATATCTTCCTCTGTGTTGATTGGTTCCTCTTCAGTAGCTTGTAAATATATTTCTTCCGTCTCGTTAAGTTGTGAATATAGTTGCATGCCGGTCTCTTTAGGATTGGTCTGTTCTTCCTCTGTTCTTCCTTGGTCTATAACTTGGTCAGTCAAAGTTTGAGATTCAATTTTTAACTCTGGAACATCCTCTTTCATGTCCATTCTAAATTGTTCTTTCAGTTCCAAATTTTTTTCTAGTAAAAGTCCATAGTCAAACTGTGGGTAAGATGTAATATCTTCCTCTGTGTTGATTGGTTCCTCTTCAATAGATTGTAAATATATTTCTTCTGTCTCGTTAAATTGTAAGTATAATTGCATGCCGGCCTCTTTAGAATTGGTCTGTTCTTCCTCTATTATTCCTTGGTCTATAACTTGGTCAATCAAAGTTTGAGATTCAATTTTTAACTCTGGAACCTCCTCTTTCATGTCCATTCTAAATTGTTCTTTCAGTTCCAAAAATTTTTCTAGTAAAAGTCCATAGTCAAACTGTGGGTGAAATTCCATTTCAATAATAAAATAATCTTCTTTTTGGTGAAAGTTCAGCTTAGAAGGTAAATACAACAATAGAAATTCTGTAATATAAGTAATATAAGGTCTAGGATCCAAAGAAAAATAGAAAAAAGCAAAAAAGTCAGGCCAGAGAAAATATAATCCAAAATAATAATAAAATCTTTAGGTTCCAAAAAATTTTCTAGTGTGAGTCCAATAATAAGCTAAGAGTTCTATAGTAGCAATGTTATAAGATATAACATCCAAACAGGAACAAGAAAAAATACAACAGTCAAGCCAAACAAAAAGATAAAGGCAGAAAAAATCCAAGTCAGTATTATAAATATCCAATTTGTAATCCAAAATAGTAATAGAAAAAGATGCCTTAAAAGTCAATTATTATATTGTAATCCAAAAGAGAGAGAAAATCCATTTTTCTGGGAAATATATTTTATATTGTAAAGTCAAGAAGGAAGGAAAGAAAAAAAAAAGACGCCCTTCAGTTGGTTTCAGTAGAGACAGGAATGTCTGGGCGTCATGCCAAGTTTAGGCTGAATACGCATCCAACAAGGCAAAGTGAAAGTTAGTTTAAAATGGATACTTTTTTGCTATTTCAAAAAGCCGCCCAGAAAACCGAATTTTTTTTTTTAAATAAACAGTAATGTTCAGAAGGGGGGGAGGAAGAAAAACACTCCACCCCCCTCCCTAAAGGCTTCCACTTAGTCTAGAAACAAGCAGGCAAGGAGAAAGAAAGTCCACCTTCACAGTAAGGATTTTTTTTAGGATTCCCGAAATCAAAGAGCTCAAATAGTCAGTAAAAATTAATGATTTTTTCTCAAAGCTCGTTTTCCCAAGTCTCCAAACGCTGCTTTCTTAGAGTAGGGAAGTGATTCTAGAAGCTTTTCACAGGAAAGTAATAGGATATCAAGAGGGAAGGAAAGGTCTCACCCAGATCATCCACGGTGGTTCTTTTCACTTAGATGTTGCTGTGACTTTCGGCTGAAGCAGCTAAGTGATCGGCCATGTTAATGGCCGATCTTTTCCCCATCGGCCCAAAGGTGATTTCTCGGACCGCAGAGGGAGCTGCCGCTCCCTCCGCCATCAACGAGTGTCCTCCTCAGTGGTGGTCACCCCTCCAAGGCGACTTTCGACCCTGTCCAGGGTCTACTGGCGGGGGGAAACCGGCCGGCAAAGAGAGCAAGCTCTTTGCCGACCACTTGCACTGCGACAGGAACCGGAAGTCGTTCAGTCCTTTTCTAATTCTGCTGCCATGAACATTTAACATGCTCACTGGGGCCTGTAGAGTCTGAGGTGGAACTCTTGATTTTTTGCAGTATCTCTGAGCACTGAGTGAACTTGCTGGGATGTTCACTCCTGGGCAGATTGAGAACTGCCTTGAATGTTTTCCACTTGTGAATAATCTTCTTCGCTATAGAATGATGGACTTTAAATTGTTTTGAAATGGCCTTGTAACCCTTTCCAGATTGATAGGCAGCAACAATTGCTTCTCTAAGATCATTGCTGATGGCTTTACCTTTTGGCATTGTGTTAACACACAACTCAATGCTGGAGACGGGCAAACTCCTGAAACTTTGGCTTTTATAGAGGCAGTCACACTTGCTGATGATCAATTAATCAAGGTCATTTGATCAGCAGCACCAGGCTACCTCTTAGCCTCTTCATACCTATGGAAGCAGTCAGGGTGTGCTTCGTCTTTCACACACGGCTTCTCCGTTTTGCCTTTCTTTTTGTAAAATAAATGATGACATGGTGTAATATGTCATATGTTGTTGTTCATCTGAGGCTGTATTTATCTAGTTTTAAGAACTGCTTAAGACCAGGTGCTTTTTGCTATGTCCTGATAGGTAAAACCACAGAACTCAAAGAGGGTGTCCTTTCTTTTCCACATGGCTGTAATTCTTGGTGTACAGTTAAACCTCTGGAACCTGACAGAGTCCCAAAGTTCTCTGTATTGGAACATACAATATTGCAAATAAGCCCTCTTGGATTCTGCTACTGACAAATTATATTAGGAGCTGTGACCTCCTCATCTCTTATCTAACTAGAGAACGAATGAAAAAATAATAAGGTGGGATAGAAATAAAAAAAAAATCAAAAGATTGTTTCACCAAGAATCTGGAATATTGAATGACAACTGCATAAGAAAGAGAGAGATCAGAATCCTGCAGTGCACATTAGACAAACTACCTTTTGAGATACTTTTGTTAAAGCAATATGTTGACTCTGCAGTTAGAATTAAACATTTACATATAATACAGCCCTTTATTGGAGCAAAACAATTCACTTCCGCATCTGCATATGTGGGTCTGATTGCAATAAATTGTAGGGGTGATACAGAAATATGATTCATGTTTTTTATTCTTATTCTTTTTTATTTCATTTGTTTCTTGTATTCAATTTTTATATATAATTTTGTTAATGCTTTGTATTTAATATTCTGTTTCTTGATATGTCATAATGGCTAATTAACAATTATCTATTTAATTTGTTCATCAAAACTGTTATGTACTGGGGTTTATTAGAAACAGGTGCAGGGAGCTGCCCTGTTTCAGCCAGCAGACCACGTGGCCTGCTGTACCAGCCTTGCTGTCTGCAAAGGCTGACTAGGATGCATTTTGAGCGGGAGAATACATTGCATTGATTGGCTGGCGATGCCTCAGGCTGAATGTATAAAAAGGGGTGGAGCCATTTTGTTTTCAGTTCTGTTTAGCTGTGAATAAAGAAGTACCTGTTTATGAGTCCTGCCTCTTCAATGCCTACCAATGCAAGAAACAGAACATTGGCGACGAAGGTGGGATCATGCTGCCGCAAAAGTCAAGCGCTGACTCACCACGGCATTCCAACCTCCTTCACTCTGCCTGCCAGTCCGGAATCGCTGGAGGAGAGTACCACTAGGAGTCGTCTTGGAACCACTTCAGAAGCCTGCTCAGCATGATGCGTTGAAAAGGCCGCCAACATTACACCATGGAAAAGATTGGTCGTCTCTCTGAATTCGACGTCAAGCATCCAGAACGATGGAGCTCCTACATTGCTAGAGTGAAAAATTACTTCAGGGTAAACCAGGTTCGGGAGGACGGACTTAAGGCCACGATGCTGCTGTGCGTTTGTGGTCAAGAGACTTTCGATATTGTGGAAAATCTGGTTGCTCCAGCACCCTTGGAGTCCATTGCTTACGCGGAGCTGAAAAGAATGCTCAAAGAACATTTTGAGCCGAAGCTGTCGGTCATAGCTTGGTGACATGCTTTTGAACAGCAGGACCACCACCCTGGGGAGTCCGCTGCTGACTTCATTGCTGCACTATGACAAGCTGCAAGGCCTTGTGAGTTTAAGGACTTGGAAGAACGGCTAAGAGACCGGCTAGTTTGTGGTCTGAGAAGTCGCGAACGGCAGCAGAAGATATTTGCCAGAGAAACCGTCTCCTTCCAAGATGTTTTGAGGGAGATAATGGCAGAAGAAGCCGCAGGTGGAGCTGTTAAGGTCTTGCGGCTCTCAAAGAACCCTACAGGCCCCGAAACGGTCCACCAAGAGAATGCCGAGAGGGTTGAAAACTCTGAATCGGACAATGAAGTCGATCGGCTACAGCAACTGCCGGATAGAAGGCCCAACAAGCATCCTTACAAGGCAGTTCCCGTCCCTCGATGCATCGGGTGCGGAGGCCGCCACAAGCGGGCCGACTGCCGGTTCCACACCGCAACTTAGTGGGCATGTGGCAGGCAAGGCCACATCGCCACCATTTGTTTGGGTCGCTCAAAAGACCGTCCAATGGAAGAGTTGCCTCAGAAAGGTACCAGGGTCCCCAGTCAGAACCGGGTGGGTTTTTGCGCGACGAGAAGGAGCGTGTTTAGAACAGGTGCCCACCGGCCATTGAAGAAAAAGCTTCATCTTGAAGTCCAACTGCAGGGGGTTCCCTTAGACATGGAGCTGGACACGGGCTCAGCTCTGTCCAACATATCTAGAAAAACCCTGGGTCAGATTTGTTGTAAGAGTGGCCAATGAGTTAAGCTCAGGCCATCGAATCTCCTCTTGATCGATTCCTGAGTCAGTGTCAAGGGGGAGGCCACACTCAGTGTGAAATTCAAAAATTTCGAGGGTCCATTGGACATTGTAGTTGTCGAGGGCAACCGCACGAGTCTGATTGGACTCAATTGGTTTGATGCACTAAGCATCCAGGTGACTGGGTTAAACAGTTTGCAAACGGCAAGCCTTGCAGAGGTTTGTAAGGAGTTTGATGATGTGTTCAGCCCAGAGTTAGGGGCGTACAAAGGGCCTCCTATTGCTTTAAGGGTAGATCACTCAATAGCACCGATTAGGATTAAGCCTCGTCAGGTGCCATTTGCTCTCAAGCAAAGGATAAATGTGGAGCTGGATAAATTGCTTCAGCAGGGCATTTTGGAACCTGTGGACAGCAGTCCATGGGAAACCCCCATTGTCACGCCACTTAAGGCCAACGGAGAAGTCAGAATCTGCACTGACTACAAATGCACATTAAATAAAGCTCTCCAGCAGCATTCCTACCTGGTGCCTGTGGTCAGCCATATTCTGGCATCTCTGCAGGGAGGGCGTATTTTCGCCAAACTAGATTTGGCTCGGGCCTATCAACAGCTGCCAGTGGACGATGCCACGGCAGAAGCCCAAATGATTGTGACTCACCGGTGAGCCTTCAAGGTCTGAAGGCTACAGTTTGGGGTGAATGTAGCCCCTGGCATATTTCAGAGCATGATGGAACGCATGCTCCATAATATTCCAGGGGTATGCCCATATTTCGATGATGTCCTCATCGCAGGGGAGTCAGTCAAAAACTTAACAGACAGGCTTCGGGCCATTTTGCAGCATTTCCGTGAAGCGGGGCTGAAGCTCAAACAAGAGAAGTGCAAGATTGGAGTCACTTCCACGGAATTCCTGGGGTTTAGAATAGATGCTGAAGGCATCCATCCTGCTGAATCAAAGCTCAAAGCGATTCAGCAGGCTCCTAGTCCCAAAACAAAGGGAGAGCTTCAAGCCTTCCTGGGGCTTCTAAATTTTTACCATGCCTTCCTTCCCCACAAGGCCACAGTGGCAGAGCCGTTGGACTTTTGGACAAGCAGGCCCCATGGAAGTGGAAAAATGTCCACGAGAGGAGTTTTGCTGAGGTTAAAGCATTGTTGTCCTCTAATGCGGTGTTGGCTCATTTCAATGAGCAGTTGCCAGTAAGCATAGCCTGTGACTCATCCCCTTATGGAATTGGGGCTGTCTTAAGTCACCTCAGGGCTGATGGGACTCAGGTTCCCATAGCCTATTACTCTAGGGCTCTGTCTGCTGCTGAGTGAAATTATGCTCAAATAGATGGAGAAGCACTGGCCATCGTGGCTGGCATCAAGAAGTTTCACGACTTCTTGTATGGCCACCGTTTTACGGTCTTCACTGACCACAAGCCGCTGCTGGGGTTGTTCACAATGAACAAGCAGACACCCCAGATCATCTCTCCTAGAATGTTGAGGTGGTCAATATTTCTTTCTGCTTATGACTATTGCTTGGTGCACAAACCAGGTAAAGAGATGGGCCATGCAGACGGCCTTAGTAGGCTGCCCTTAAGTCAATTGGAGCCTGATCCTGCACCGGCAAATCACATCCTGTCCATCCAGGATTTGCCGGAGTCTCCTCTCAATGCAGGGGTTGTAGCTGCAGAAACAGCTACTGACAACATGCTAACACGCGTGTTGAACTGGGTGCTCACAGGATAGCCTGACACATGTCCTGGCACTGACTTCCAGAGTTTCTGGAAAAAGAAGCATGAGCTGTCCACCTTTAAGGGGTGTGTACTGTGGGGAAGTAGGGTAGTGATCCCAGCCTCTCTGAGGACTAGAGTCCTTGTTTCTCTGCATGAGGGACATCCGGGGATAGTCTGAATGAAGGCGCTTGCACGCAGCTACCTTTGGTGGCCTGGGCTCGATAAAGAGATTGAGGCCCAGGTCCAAGGGTGCCACATTTGCCAGCAGTCCTGGCCAGAAATGCCACAGACTCCCGTCCATAGATGGGAAACCACTCATGCTCCTTGGTCAAGGATCCATATCGACTACGCCGGCCCCTTTCAGGGGCAGCTCTATCTCATTGTTGTGGACAGTCACTCTAAGTGGCTGGAAGTCGTTCCAGTGTCCACTACGACAACCGCCATCACCATTAGGGTGCTTCGTGGCACTTTTGCCACGCATGGCCTTCCAGATGTTCTCGTCTCCGACAACGGAGCCCAGTTCACTTCATCGGAGTTCCAGGCATTTTTAAGGGCGAATATGATTAGTCATGCTACATCGGCACCATTTCACCCGGCTTCAAATGGTCAAGCGGAACGCATTGTTCGCACAAAATAAAGACTCCTTAAAAAGAATCACTCATGGAAACAGGCACCACAGGTTGGCAGATTTTCTCCTCTGCCACCGCACAACGCCATGCACATCCATGGGCAAGAGCCCAGCCGAGCTCTGATGGGGTCGCTGCCTTATCACCAAGTTAGATAGATTACACCCAGATCGGGTTGCTTCACAGGTGTCACAGCCACAGGCAACGAGGCAATTGAAAGCGGGTGATCCAGTTTGGGCACGCAACTACGCACCAGGGGCACTTTGGGTGGTAGCTATGGTCTGTAAGGTGACTGGGCCACTTTTTTATGAAGTGGCATTGGAGGATGGTCGCGTGCTACGTAGGCACATTGACCAGCTTCGTTGGAGGTTACCTAGCCACTCTTCCGCTCCATGCTCTGCTCTCGGGTGGGAGGAAGCCCACGATCCTGATCGTGAAGCTCAGCCGCTCAGTGACAGTGGGACATCACACTCATCGAACGGGGGGTTTGCCAATGAGGTGGCTCCTGACTCGGGCACCACGTCCATGGGACATTGCACTCAATTGGCTTTCCAAGCCGTTCCTACCTCAGGCCTTATGCCAATGGGACAGCGCTCCCAACCGGCTGTTTACGCCGATCAGGGGAATTCCACCCCACAGCGGAACTCTGGGTTGGGCCTACCGGAACAGGCCAGCCAAAATCAAATGGACAGAGGCTCGGGTCAACCTGAACAGGCCAGCCTTCACGATCCGGCTTCACCCATATCGAACGGGTCCCAAAGTCCCGGTCTGCCGAGCCTGGCAGGCGAGCTTGCAGATCGGGCGCTTGCAGCAGCTCCGAGGCGATCGGAGCGGGCAAAAGGCCCACCGAAGTATTTGAGGGACTATGTAAGGTTTCTGTCTCTGCAAATGTAAATGCTTGCCCATTTAATTGCAATTGGAAATGCTTATGTTTGTTCCATTGTATGGGAAGACCTATCATGTTGTGTATTATTCACTATTATGTGTTCTGAGTAGGGGCACGTTTGTAATATTGTAAAATAGCAAGTATCTGTTTCGGAACCAAGAGGGGAGGGGTGTTATGTACTGGGCTTTATTAGAAACAGGTGCAGGGAGCTGCCCTGTTTCAGCCAGCAGACCACGTGGCCTGCTGTACCAGCCTTGCTGTCTGCAAAGGCTGACTAGGATGCATTTTGAGTGGGAGAATATGTTGCATTGATTGGCTGGCGATGCCCCAGGCTGAATGTATAAAAAGGGGTGGAGCCATTTTGTTTTCAGCTCTGTTTAGCTGTGAATAACCAACGCAAGAAACAGAACAAAAACCAAGTTGAATTTATTAAAAGCTATTATTTTGGACTTTATCTGACCCCCAATATAACACAGCTTTCTTCATTGCTTTTTCAGATCAATGCTCTTACTGCTTCAGAGGCTCTGAATGATAAAAGGAAATTCCCCTTTTTCCACCAGATGCTCCCTAAAAAAGGATTCCATTACCCAGCAATTGTCCAGCTGCTCCTCCATTTCAGATGGACCTTGATTGGCCTCTTTGCTTCAGACACAGAGAATGGAGAGAATTTCATGAGGACTTTCACTCCTATGCTTGTCAGAAATGGAATTTGTGTGGTTATATCACAACTGTTCTCAACAACTGGATATACAGCAGTCCTCAGGGATGCCCTCTCTAAGTGGAGACAAGTCAATGTCTTTGTTCAATTCATAGAAGGTGTTTCCATCTGGGACAGAATTCTTCCTTTCCATTTGGCACTTATGCATTTGACAGGACCCGTTGAAGGGAAAGTCTGGATCAGTACAGGTTTGGGAAGATATACATTGGAAGAGGAGAGACTTTACAAATACGTCCATAGTATTTGGGCCTTTTCTTTTCTGCCAAATGAAAGGCCAATGGATGATGCCTTTGAACCCTATTTCTTTGTGGAAGATCCATTTCAAGATCATTATTTCCGTTGTTCTCTTTCAAAGCACGTCTTTTCTGTCAAAGGCCGGAGAAGATGCACCCAGAAAGCCCCACTGGAGACCCAGGAGAAAAGGAACAGGAAAATGCTTCTAAATCACCCCTATTTGTACAGTTTCATAAAGACTCTGGCCCAGGCCTTGAATACCGCCTATTCCTCCAGATCGAGGAGGAGAAGGAAGGAGGGAGAAAAGATCTTGGGGGCTCCAAGGCTGCAGCCATGGCAGGTATGCGGGTCCTGATGTGGATCCATTAATCTCGGTTCCTTTGGAGAGGGAATCCAGAGGGGAAGGAGGGGAACCATCTCAACCTTCTTATGCTGCAAAAGATCAACAGGTTTGGCCAATCTAATGGCTTGAGACATAATCTTCTAAACCGCAGGGACCATAACAGATAAATTTTGGTTTTACACGCTGCTAATTTTAAAAGGATGTATGCATTTTTAAATATACTCATGTCTTTATGGGTTTGTGATTAGCATAGTAGAATTTTACATCTGTAACTTTGAAGGACACCCTGAGACCATCTAGCCCAACCCTCCTCTCTGCAGGAATCCCACTTAAAGCTCCTCCGACTGATGGCTGCTCAGTCTTTGCGTCATCAGTGAAGGGGAGGCTGAACTCCTCTGCTTTAAGGGCTCAGCTCTGAAACGGCTCCTCCTTTCAGGAGGTTCTTCCTCTCATTCAGCCGGAATCTCCTCTCTTGTGGCTGAGCTCCTTTCCCCATTTCCCTCCCTCTGGAACAGCATTGAGGAGACCTGGAGCTTCTCTGCAGCTTCCCTCAGTTGTTGGAAGAGGCTGCACAAGGCAGTGTTGGGTTTACGGCCACAACGGAGCTCAAAATGTCTGTTGCTAAGCAAGACAGTTGTTAAGTGAGTTTTGCCCCATTTTACGACCTTTCTTGCCCTTTTTTGTGAAGGCAATCATTGCAGTTGTTAAGTCAGTAACACGGTTGTTAAGAGGCTTCCCTGTTGATTTTGCTCGTCAGAAGCCCCAAAAGGAGATCACGTGACCCTCAAACACCATAACCATCATAAGTACATGCCAGGAATTCTGATTTTGATCACGTGTCCCTGGGATGCTGCCGTCTGAAAAACTGTCATAAGTCACTTTTTCCAGTGCCCTTGTAACTTTGCACGGTCACTAAACGGTTTCTCATAATCAACCTGATGTTTTCTAGACGTTTATGAATAATCTCTTTTTTTCTATGATTCATTTTTTTGTCACCTGCTCTAGAATGTTCCCTATAACATACCAATTGCATCAATTATATTTTGTTAATATATATTTTGCCAGTATATGGGTGAGAAATTTTGCTGAACCTTTCTTTTTTATTTATGAAGATAGCAGAAGCACCTGTTTTTCTAAATAAGCATATTTTGATGTTAGACGACTGCAGAAGAAAGAGTCAAATGTGTAACGGCTAAATGGGATTTTTAAAAAAGGGTTTCAGATTTTAAAATTCCTGGATGTTCCCATTGTAGTTCCATCCTTTCCTGCAGAAGAATGAGTTTTGCAATATTTCTTATGTGAAACTGTACTTGGATCAAAATGGAGATGTAGCAGCAGATCTGATCATCTTCAGCAGGTTGATTCTCCCCAAGGACGATCCCATCGGACAGCTAATGGGGAGTTTGGAAAGACAGACACTTACTATCGATGAAGATGCTCTTTCACAGCTAAAGTTGCTCAACAAGGTCGGAGAAATTTTGGTGTCTTCCCTCTTTTTCCAAAGATTTAGGACCCATTTCATGTGTACCAAGGCTAGTTACCAGGGTCAGTGACCTTCACTGAGAATTGAACATGGGGAGCAGGAACCTTACAGTTTTCTTTCTATAGACCACTTGGGAGGCTTCAGTACTATTGACCAAGGTGTTCTTCAGCTGCTGTAATATTGAAGACTGTTTTTAGCTGATTCAGCCATGTCCAACCTGGGATGAGAAACCCTCAAGTGCTGGAGGTTGTGTTGTTAATAAGGTCAGGTTTGCTTGTCATCAAATAGGAAAGTGGGAGGGAATTCTGTTGAACAGTCCCTGAATTGAGGTTTGGACTGAATGTGATGAAATTGGATCATGACTGGATGGAGCTCCCGGTGGTCCCATTGGGAGAGAAGCTTCATCTTGTCCCGCTTAGGGAGTCCCTGAAAGGGCAGGTCCATGGTCTGTGATGTTTTTAAGGAGTCCAGACCTGGTCAAAGTTAGCCATATCTGTCTTTCATCCAACTGGAGGG
Source organism: Azemiops feae (assembly GCA_023970755.1). Lineage (NCBI taxonomy): Eukaryota > Metazoa > Chordata > Lepidosauria > Squamata > Viperidae > Azemiops > Azemiops feae. The sequence goes on from JALGBA010001365.1 coordinate 52,127, forward strand.
AGCAATTGCGCTTCTACCCCCAGGAAGGAGGTCCAAGACTTTCATTTCACATAATCCCTTGACCCAGAAACCTGAAACACTGAAACACAACTTTGATTCAAATAAAAGATCTTCCTGATATCAGGAGAGAGATTTTGACAGGAAAGGCTACTTAGATTTGGTCTTTGGGTATTAAGAGGGTCTTCATCTGAAAATCCCTTGAATGGCATTGTGTAAGGAACCACTTCAATCCACATCTTATGAAAGCAGAACTCTTGGAAATGGTTTCTTCCAACAGGAACTTTTATTAAGAGAAATTGATAGCAGGCATGATAGACAGAATCTGAGGGATTCCCTCACAAATCGATGTTTTAAAGTGTCCCTAAGCAGCCCCCACCCTACAGTTCTTCTGGGGATTCAGACCAGCAGATTTCTAGGTGTTAAATCCAGGAAAGATAACATCAATCCGGCTCCGTTGTACATGATCATGCAACAGCTCCTCATACCTTACTTTGATGACGGATAAATAAACCAGATTCCGGAGGCTGTATCTTTTCAACACCACCACCCCTTTTCCTAGCTGCCCGTAAGGATGAAAAGTTCAGAGGTGCATAGGATAAGAGGCAAATTGTGGTTAGCAGACCCGAGGCGAATAAACAAAAGGTTACTTTGCAGTGAATAGAGGAAGTGAATGTAATAAAAAACCCTCCCCCTTAGGAGTATGGCAGGACCCAAGAAAGGGTAAGAATTGGTTTTAGATGAGAGGAGATAGATAGAAAGGAAATATAACTGGATCCTGACACATTGTTTATCCTGAGTCTCAGCTTCCTTCACTCCCCCTGGGCGAAAAAGAGTCGCCCAATTTAACTAATATTAAATGTGGGTCTGTCTTTCAATGCCATTTGGAGTCTCCTAATTTCAGTTCTTCAACACAAAGGACCTTTTCTTGGATAACTGGAGGGCCCTTAGAAATTGTTCTGTCCCAGCCTATAGCCGTCCTTGTTAAATGCACAAGGACAAAACCCCTTTTGAGAAATAGGCTGGAGACTCAGAAGAAAACAAAACCCCTTTTAATATTGGTAACAAACCTGTCAAATGGTCCAAAAACAAAAGCAACAAAACACAATCCAACTGGAGGAAATTGTCCACATGAAACACAATGCAAAACAAGGAGTTAGTCACTGGCAACACCAACAGAACATGATCCCATGAAGTACTTTGCAACGGTTGCCTTCAGCAACCAGCACCGCCCACACCTTCTCTTTTTATTAAGCTTCTCAATGCCTTCTCCTCCTCCCTTGGAGTTGCCGTATTGACTCCCTCTGACCTGCTCTAGTTAACTGCCTTCGTTTACGAGCGTCTGTAATGACTTCCAGCTGTGAGTCCTCAGAGTCTGACTCGTCTTCCCCACACAGCTGTGTCTCATCCTGACCACAATTGGAGGGGCCAGACTCTTCATCAGATTGTGAGTCTTGTAACTCATCAGAGCCTCCCTCTGACTCTGATGGCTCTCCAAACCCCTCTTCTTCCTCCTCCTCTGATTCCCCAGACTCAGCTGCCAGGTCCACTGGCTGGCAAGGACTCACAAAAGAAATATCTCTTTCTGACACAGGACACTCCTGTCCCATCGGTTGCAGCCAAAGATTTAATCTTTTTCAGGGACACGTTCTCATGATCTCACCTCAATCTCACTAGAGTTCTACAATCTATGCAGAAAACTTTAGTCTTAATAAAGGAGAATATTTGTAGCTCAGGGTTGACATGAGGGGTCCTTGGTGCTCTCTGAGCTTGCTTGTTTTCTTGCAGATGTTTCATTACCCAAAATAGGTAACATTATCAGTGCTAGATGACCAGTATGGATGATGTTCCCTAGTTTGGGTAATGAAACATCTGTAAGCAAACAAGCAAGCTCAGAGAGTGCCAAGGAGCCCTCACCCTTAATCTTATTTCAGCAGCATGGCAGCCATATGAATTGAACAAATAAAATTACAAATAAAGAAAGAACATCTGCTTTAAAGTTGACAGCTACAATTTATGAGGAATTTTTCCTTTATATCTTAACTGGGAGACTCTTTTGAACGAGTGTCAAAGGGGAGCAGCTTTGCAAGGCTTTATGTAGTCCAGAAGAAACCTTTCCAGATCCTACTGGTCAGAATCACATTTTATTCTACTTAAATAAATCTAATAAAATAACAATTTAATAAATCTTTGAAAAGAAATTTATTCAAAAATTTAATATGAGTAGATCATCATAGCCATGGATGTATGAAAACTAGAGGAATGCCTTTTAATACAACCATTAGGAGGAACTGATTGTTTGTCACTTAATGCTTAATTCTTTTCTCAATTCCCTCCCTCCAGACTTTATTAACTAGAAAAGGACTTTGTTGCAATGTGTTATGCCAGAAGCAAAAGGGAGGAACTAAGGAAAGAATCTGCCAGGGTCCCATCTCCTACACCTGATTGGAAGGAGTCAGAGATTTCATGTTCACCTAAGTGAAGCCCAGAATCTACTTGTCTAATATCCATTTCTCCTCTCCTTTTCCATGGATTGTGAGTCCTAACCTATTTTCTTTGGCATTCCTATTTTTTCTGCTTAGTCTCTGCCACAGTCCAAATGTGTGGAAAATTGTCATCCTGGATTTGTCAAGCGGGTGCGAGAAGGAGAGCCAGTTTGCTGCTATGACTGCGTTCCTTGTCCGGAGGAGACCATCTCCACTCGGGAAGGTGGGTGACACCAGAGGAAAGGTCAGGCTTTGTGGAACTGGATTTATCCACAGCATTTTGATGAAAATGCAAATTAAAACATGCATTGAAGCTCAACTCTTTTTGTTTATTCAAAATGAACTAGAAATCCTCCCGTTTCAGATACTGTAGCTACATAGGTATTAGAAAATTATATTATCAGTTTTTTTCTTGTGGAATTGTTAAGCAACACAACTTGGAAAATGTTCTCCAAAAAAAGGTATTTCTTGAAATGTAAAAAAACAGAATATTAAAGAAATACTGGTTTTTGACTTTCTCAGATACAAAAAAATGCACCAAGTGTCCGGATGATAAATATCCAAATACGGACAGAGTCCGATGTATCCCCAAAGTAATAACCTTCCTCTCTTATGAAGAACTTCTGGGCATCATCTTGGTCTCTTTTGCTCTACTCTTGTTCCTAACCACAGGCCTTGTCTTAATTATCTTCATTCAATACTTTGAAACTCCCCTTGTCAAAGCCAACAACCGGGACCTCTCCTACATCCTCCTGGTCTCCCTCCTGCTTTGCTTCTTGTCTCCTTTTCTCTTCATTGGTCAACCAAGGAAAGCCACCTGCCTTCTCAGACAGACAGTGTTCAGCATCATCTTCTCAGTTGCTGTTTCTTCTCTCTTGGCCAAAACCATCATGGTGGTTCTGGCTTTCCTGGCCACAAAACCAGGAAACCTAGTGAAGAGATGGTTGGGGAAGAGCTTGGCCAACTCCATCATCCTGTCTTCTTCTGCTGTCCAAATGATCATCTGCTCCATCTGGCTGGGAGTTTCTCCCCCATTCCCTGACTCTGACCTCCACTCCCAGCCTGGAGAGATCATTCTGCAATGCAACGAAGGGGCTGTTGTCATGTTCTACGTCACCCTCAGCTACATGGGCTTCCTGGCTGCCATCTGCTTCACGGTGGCTTTCCTGGCCAGGAATCTGCCTGGGGCCTTCAACGAAGCCAAGCTGATCACCTTCAGCATGCTGGTCTTCTGCAGTGTCTGGGTGACTTTTGTGCCCACCTACCTCAGCACCAAAGGGAAATACATGGTGGCTGTTCAGGTCTTCTCCATCCTGGCCTCCAGTGCTGGTCTGCTGGGCTGCATCTTCATCCCCAAGTGCTACATTATCCTTCTGAGGCCACACCTGAACACAAAGGAGCATCTTACATCTAGAATAAATGTAAAAATATGAGGTATAACATGTGAGGTTGGAAGAATTCTAAAACTTCCTTTTACTTGAAAGGAGATATTCTTTCCATTTAGATAGTATTCAGGAGTCAAAGAAAATCATATCTATGTGTTTCAAAATGGGAAAATGTTGAATGACTGGAATTCTTGTAGCTCCCTTTCCTTTCATCTCAATAAATCTTGCTAAAGAGAACTCTGTGAAGGTCATTCGGAGGAATTTCCTACGGAATGTGACACCTTATAAAAAATAATGTGGGCACTTTTTCCTACTGACAGCAGCTAAAAGTATCTGTGTGAGAGAGAGCGAGTAGGAAAAGAGGTCAGGAAGAAGCTGTGGGAATCAAGCACCAACCGGGTTGCCTGATCTTCTCCAGGAGATGCTGGAATGATGTGAAATGCCATGTTTGACCGGCTTTCAGCCTGGGAGGGAAATCTTCATCCCTCTTATAGAGTTCTTTCTTGATTTCCTGATAAAACCTCCTTTGCAGAAAGTGTTCAGCAGAACAGCTGTCTGGGATTTCAGCTTGGGATTGTTTTTATTTTGGTGTGTACCTTTAAGAAATTTCCTCTGTATTTATTTTCCTTTTCATCAACCAGAGAAATAAAATAGCAGTTTTCAGGCCCTTTAATTTTCCACTCTACAATTTGTACGTAAAGCATTTCTCTGCTCCTCTTCCAATCTTGTCTGTGAAAGGTTGGACTAGATGTCCAGGGAAAGAGGACCCTGAAACTTTCCCCAGGAGGAGACTGAAGGGATCCTGTCTGAAGGCAGCCACATCATTGACTGAGTAGTCTGGACTGAAGCAGGAGCATTCAATGCTGTGTATTCATCCAGGTCCAGGAAGGAGGTGCATAAGGGTGGGAAAATCTAGGTTTGCAGGAAGAGGCACCCATGGAAGCTATTCTGTTTTCCAGCCACACAAATAGCTGATGAATGGATAATCAATCTGAGGTTTCAGAATAGCTTCTAATTGCTGATCAAATCCCTTTGCAAATTCCATTTTAAGCAGGTAAAAAAAGCTTTGATGGATCAGACCAAGGTCAGTCTAAGATTCTCAGTGACCACACAGAGATGCCTCTGGTTTGCCCACAAGCAGAAGGCAGAGACTTAGGGCTTTGCCCAACATGGTACGAGTGTTTCCGCACAATTTCACTTTCCTCCATGACACCACACAATATTGGACACTCAGCCATCTCACTGTCTAGAAATCCCTAATTCTGGTATCCCACATTAATCTGAGAATTTTTTTCCAAGTTTCACACCCCCAATTAAAAAGGACTAAGGCGGGACTGGATCTCAAGGGCTCCTGGTGATTATCCCAAAGTCACTCAGGAAGTTTTCATACCTGAGAATTAGAACTCAGAGCCAGCTGACTTTCCTGCATAAGGCAGGACTAGAACTCAGTCCCCTGATGATTGGCTTCAAGTCACTTGGCTCCAATCCCACCTTTATTTTGATGGTGGGATTAAAACTCCAGTGATTGGCAGAAAGTCCCTCAGCTGACTTTGATTCCCTCCCGCATCCTCCCCAGGCACTCCTGCCCCCCCAACACAAAAGGCTCCTTCTGCACCTCCTGGCTCCCCCCTCCCCTCACCTGAACAGACAGCTGTCACTCAAGCCCCTCTCCCACTCCAAGCCCTGGTGCCCATGTCAGGCAGCGCCACCCCCAGCCCTGGCAGGTGGGCCGACCGAGCCCCCTTCCACCACCTCCTCCCTGTAGGAGCCTCCTTGGGGGCCAGCCAGGAATCTCGCCGGGAGAGGGGGAAGCACAGCGGGCCAAGAGTTAGGGGCGGTCAGAGGGGCTCCCTACCAGCCGGGCTCCAGGGATGGAGGGTGGGTGCTCCCTTCGCCTCTTCCCCCCCGGGCCTCATGGGCTCCTCCGTCTCCAGAGGCTGTGGCACCCCCTGCCAGGAGAGCGGCCAGAGGAGCCACGGAAGGGCAAGCATGGTACCTGGGTCTGAGAGCGGGAGGAGCCCTGGAGGGGTGGTGGTGCAGGGGAGGGGGCTCCCTCCTTCCCCCGGAGAAAAGCCAGATGTCATGGTTCCGACAGACAGGTACGAATAAAGCAGAACTCCAAGGCTTGAAAATTCCTCAAAGAACATGTTTATTAGTTACAAAGTATCAGCACGGTCAAGAGTGAAACCAAGTCTGGATACACACTTAACAATTCCGCAATACAAAGTTAGAAATCCCACCCATAAAGCTATGCAAGCAACTACGTTCCCCAATGCAGTCATTCGGCAGGCTTTTTCCACAACGCCCAGCCTGCCGGCTCGGGAACAACCGATGACCTTGGTTCCCACGGGACAAAAGATGATTATGACTAGCGAAGCCCCTGGGAAGCCCCCTCCCCCATCCGTTCTATGTGGCAACGCAGAATGAGCAGGAAAATGGCTTTAGCCATGCTCAGTCGCAGGGTTGACACCAGGTGCTTCGGATTTGGCCCCGCCCTTCTCCAGCTCCCAGCACCTCCTTTTGTTTCACTCAGCTGGAGACCCCCCGCTGGTCTCACTGGAGCACCGCCTGGTCCTTCCCACAGGGGGCGCCCTTCCTCCCCAGGAGCCCCAGGGATCCACCACCCCCTCCGTAGCTGCTGCTGCCCCCGCCAGAGGACCCTGCAGCCCCGGAGATGCTCCAGCGCCCTTCAGACCTCGGCCAAGCCCTCTGCGGACCCAGCCGGGCTGAGCTGGAGGGCCCGAAGGAAGCTGGGAATCTGCAGACGATCCCCCTGTGATGGCCGTTACAGCAGCTCTGTCATACTAGGAGAGGCTCGCTCTGCCCCCTGTCTGACTCTCAGACTGGCCCTCCCGCGGGGTCCCTCGCTCTTCCACTGGGGCAGGGACCGGATCTGGTCGGGACCGACTGATCCTCTACGGGATTTTGGGTCGGTGGTTGAGTTAGACCGGCTGGCTGGCTTTCGCTCTGCTCCCGAATGGAAGAGCTGCGTAAGGGAAGGTCACAAATGTGCTCCAGACACTTTGTGGCAGCTGATCAGGGAGGAAAACTGCATGTAAGGAAAAAATGGGAGAGAGAGAGAGAGAGAGAGAGAGAGACAGACAGACAGACAGACAGACAGACAGACAGACAGACAGACAGACAGAAACTTCTGAAGAGGGCGGCGTTTTCACTGGTTTGATCTCTGAACTTTTGTGTAGATCTGTGCGACCTCCCCAGACCCAGGTGGGCCGAAAGCTGCCTCTGGCGAGGGTGGAGCTGGAGACCTTCCTCCCCATCCAGACCTTCCCAGCCTCTGTTTAGACTGGCTGGCTGGGCTTGGCTCCCCTGGCTCAGAGCTGGGTGAGGGGAGGTCAGAAAGATGCCCCAGATGCCGCTCAGTGGCAGCGGATGAGGGAGGAAGACTCCGGGGATGGGAGAGGCGGGAGGGAGGGAGAGGAGAAGCCCAGAGAACTGCAGGGGTCCCTTCCGAAGAGGGCAGCCGTCAGATGGGCTTGACGGGCATGATTGGCAGGTCCTGCACAGGTGAGGGGCTGAGGGGGAGCAGGACTGCAGGGGAAACCTGGCTGCTCTCCAAAGAGGGGGAGGGTCCTTGGCAGGGGGAGCATTGGAGACCCCCCACCTTGCCCTCTGCCCCCCCACTCCCTGAATCAATAAGCAGCTTTAATTCCGGGGGGTTAATGGGGGTGACAACCTCCTGGGTGTGGCTGTTTGTGCAGAATTTGTGCCTTGTTTCAGCACAACTCTTGACTTCGGCAAAGGGGTCCAGGGGGTCCAGGAAATGAACCCCCCCCCAGCAGGAGCAAACGGACTCCCACATCCGAGAGGAGGAGGAGGAGGAGGAGGAGGAGGGAATCTCTCTCCAGGGCTGCTCTTGGATAATGCACATAAATGCAGGCAGTCCTCCACTTACGACAGTACATTTAGTGATTGTTTGAAGTTACAACGGGGCTGAAAAAAGTGATTTGGGTCCATTTCTCACACTTATGACTGTTGCAGCATCCCCAGGGTCACGTGATTTACATCTGGATGCTTGACAATTGACTCACATTTATGACGGTCGCAGCATCCCGGAGTCACATGATCCCCTTTTGCGACCGTCTGACATGCAAAGTCAGCGGGAAAGCCGGATTCACTTAACAACCATGTTACTCACTTAACAACCACAGTGATTCACTTAACAACTGTGGCAAGAAAAGTCATAAAGTGGGGCAAAACACAAATGTCTCCCTGAGCAACGTGGGTTTGGGGCTCCCTTCTGGTCGTAAGTGGAGGAGTGCCGGGAGTAGCCATTCTGCAGCTCCCCCAGGGAGGAAGGAGAGAAATGCAGAGGAATCCTAAGCAAAGGGAGGCCTTGACTTAAAAAGATCCGTTTGTCAACCATCGGGAATTAGAATCGCACTGAGGGAAGTGATTGGGGACCAGTCCTCACACTTACAACCGTCGCAACATTTCCACGGTCACACGATCAACATTTGGGCCTGTGGCAGCTGGTGTGTGTTTACCACAGTTGCCGCAATGTCTCGGGGTCCCATGATCCCCATCTGCAACTCTCCCAGCCGCCTCCCAACAAACTGAGTCAATGGGGAAACTCTGTCTCACTTAACGACCTTGTGGTTCAGTTCACAACTGAAGTGATTCGCTTAATGCCCAAAGAGTCAGAAAATGGGCTCAGACATCCTGAACAACCTGCTTGTTTCGCAAAGGAGAGCCTGGTCCCTTTCGTGGTCATAAGTCGAGGACTCCCTGCGTCCCGAGGGTTCTACGAAGGTAATCCTTGATTTATGGCCACAATTGAGCCCAAAGTTGCTGTTGTTAAGTGAGACATTTGTTAAGTGAGTTTTGCCCCATTTTACGACCTTTCTTGCCTCAGTTGTTAAGCGAATCACTGCAGTTGATAAGTGAGTCACCTGGTTGTTAAGTGAATCTGGCTTCCCCCTGGACTTTGCTGGTCAGAAGACACTGCGACCGTCATGAATACAAATCAATTGCCAAGCATCCAGATTTTGATCACGTGACCATGGGGATGCTGCAACGGTCGTAAGTCTGAAAAACGGTCACTATTTCCAGGGCAGCTGCAGCAGCCCCTCCAGAGCTGCCAATCCCTTCATAGGCCAGGCAGGCGGTTGAGGAGGGTTTTTCCCATCTCCGGTCCAGGCCAATCAAAGCCTTGGCTGGTGACGTCAGGGGCTCCCCCTAACCCCATTGGCCGGAGCTCACCATGGCAACATGCAGCATCCTTGGTGGGGCTGGACTGCTGGAGTGGATGGCCGGCTCTGTGGGCCTCGCCAGGGTCTCACTGGTTTGGGCTTGTCCGGAGGAAGAGATGGTTCCCGTGAATGCCCATTTGGGGGACGAGATGAGAAAAGGGGGTTCAGCCCCAGCACCCCAGAAGGGCTCCTACCTGCCGTGTCAGGAGCCTCCCTACCTGGGACCAAACTCCCCACCTGCCACCTGGAAGGTGCAGGTCTCCAGAGATGGACTGGGGCCAGCCGGCCGGCAACCATGCTTTGCGCTGGGAAAACTCTGCAAGATTCAGGGGCCCAAAACGTGGCTTCAGGATGTCCCAGTTGGATGGGCCTTGGGCCCCCAAAGGTAGAAATTGACCTGGTCCAAGGATTTGGGGAAATTAACCGAAAAGGGACACCGTTGGCCAGATATAATTATTTCCCAAACACTCTCCGCCTGGGGACTGAAGTACTTACTTATTTTTATTTTTAATAAAGTTGACTTTTATCCCACCTTTATTATTTCTCTAACTGGGTCAAGGCAATGAACATAACTTGGGCTCCATCCTTCCCTCAACAACAACCTTGTGAGGTGGGCTAAGGCTGAGAGAGAGAGACCATCTCAAAGTCACACGCCTGGCTTTCCTGCTGACGATGGAAATTGTAAGTAATGGGGGAGGTGTCCATCTTAATTCGAATGGTCACCCCCTTCTCCAGTTATCAGAAACACCAAAGCCAGGCCAGAGATGGCCAGAGTGACCGATGGAGGATTCCAGCTCCTTCGGAGGGTTTCGAGAGATGATCTGCCTTGAACTGGAGTCAGAATCAAATGGGAGTCAGAGTAGTTTGAAAAGAGATCAATATTGATGGATTATGTGAGTATTTCTCAAACCTGGCCATTTTAAAGGCCTGTGTGGACTTCATCTCCCAGAATTCCCTAGTAAGCCAGGTGGATTCTGGGGATTGAAGGCCACAGATGCCTTAAAGGGGCCAAATGTGTGATTTTTACACAAAGTTGTTACAATTTAATGAATGTGTGAGGCTATTGTCACTTATTAGTTTTAACTCTAATTTGTTCCCTCTTTGGAGATTAAGGCTACAATGAAAAGGAAGTAGACAATAGAAGCCTAGAGCTGAAAGGGACCTTGAAGGTCATCTGACTGACTGACTGACTGACTGACTGACTGACTGATGGATTGATTAATATCACCAAGTTGGTGTTGACTCTCAGCAGCCACACAGATAGATTTTCCCCATGGAGATCTGTCCCCAGTCTGCTCCTTCGGGTCTCCCAACCTGTCCCCATCCCCACTAGAGCTGCTTCCTGGGGATCCTTCGCTTCCTCCCTTTCCTTCACTTTTCCCAACATGGCAGACTTCTCCAGGGAATTCGGTCTGCACTGATTGACAGCATTGAAGTCAGTGTGGACTCTGAGTGACCACAGAGGCAGATGGATGACCTGTCCCCAGTCTGGACTTTCAGGTCTCCCAAAAGTTCACCCATCAACACAATAATCAAATCCACCAACCTCACCCCAAATTGTCCTCTCCTTCTCTTTCCTTCCACCTTTCCCAGCATTAGGAACATCTCCAGAGAGCTGGTTTTCTCTTGATGTGCCCTTAGATATGATATTTTGAAGCTTGTGCTGTGTGGCTGAGAACTGATCCGGATAGATTATATCTAAAGGGCCCTTTGGCAGGGGACCCCACTGCAGATTGTCCGTTGGTTCTTAACTCCCACTGCATCTCATGCTAGCAGAAGATGATGGACCCAAAATTGTAGGAAAAAGCCAGAGTGGAGAAGGCAGGTTAGCAAAATTAGCCCTGACCGGAGAGAGGATGTGATTGATGTGTCTCTCCATTTCTCAAACAGGTCAGCAACAAGGAGGAAATGGTCATACCGTCAATATCCTTGGATGATCTCTCAGTGACCACTGATGGTCCCAACCTCCAGGCTGATGAACTGAGAGACGCCTTTGACTTCCAGACCCAGGAATTCCAGAAAGACGATCAATGGATGGAAGAGCAGCACGGCTGTCTCCAGCAGACACTGGATCAACTTAAGACCACAACGGAAGACCTGCAGAAAACCTGAAGAAGATCATGCCATCAGTTAGAGGAGAACAAATCTTTGGTGAACTACATTGAAGAACTCCACAAAGAACCGTGTGAGGTCACTAGCCAAGTGTCCACCTCAAACAAGAGAAGGCTGACTCTGAGAAGGACCTCGAAGAGGCGAGGAACCTTCGGCCAGAAGTCAAGAAGCACCTCCAGAGTCTGCAGCACGAACTGGCTGAGATGGACCTCAGTTTCCCTGTGGAGAAGAGCCACTCCAGCCAACTGAAGGAGAAAGTCACCCCTCTTCAGAATATGGGGGGGAACAATAAAAAGGACATCCAGAGTCTGCAGCAGCCACATCCCAGCTCCCAGATGCGGCTCTGGCCAGACTCACCTGGCCCACCAGGTAGCAAGTCCCCCCATCTTCTCCCAGGTACACCAGACGGGAAACAGGACCACGTGAGCGAACTCTCCTTTATTGGAAGGGAAGAGAATCTGGCAAGGCTGAACATACAAATCTCCCACCGACTCTTTGGAAAGCCTGGAAAGTTAGGGAAGATCCTTTCCGAGGGTCTTTCTCTGCCAGTGATGCCCCTGTGGGCTCCCCCACCTGGTCTGACCCTTCCCTAGGCAGCATCTTCTCCCTCTCCCCCCCCAAGGTCATTTAGTGATTTTTATTTATTTGTTACTATCCTGCCTTTATCATTTTTATTAATAATGCAAGTAGCTGAACATATCAAACACACCTTCCTCTCCTATTTTCCCTCACAACAACCCTGTGAGGTAGGTTGGGCTGAGACATAGTGACTGACCCAAATTCACCCAGCTGGCTTTGATGGCTAAGGCGGGACTTGAACTCACAATCTCCCACACTTTATTTGCACGTATAATTACACTTCCTTAACAGTTTGTGGGAATGCTCGTGGCATACCTTGATTCTGCAAAGTATTAACAAACTGCTTCCTGATAATTAAATTGATTGATTAATTTAGATAATTAATGCCTCATAAAACTCAGGAGGTATGAATAACCATCGGTCCTTGGCCATTTATTCTTCTATATTGTCATTAATGCAGGCGGGTAGTTGAAGAAATATGATATTGTGATGCAACATTTATACCAACTCTTAGACAAAGCTATTTTGTTGTTGTTTTAAAAATACCCAGCTTTTAGAACAATATTTATGAGTTTCTAATAGAGTGCATAAGTAAAATTCAGTAGAAAAATATATAATTTTTAGCTGTAGGACTTAACAAGCTATCCTATCTCATATAAGAACAAACGGATGGCAGCTACAATGTGAATCTTTTATTAAGATTTCTTTTGTACTTTTTCTCATATCATTTCCTTTTTTAAAAATCATTATTTATTTTATTCAAAACCTTAAAATACAAACTCCAAAAAAATGGGAAAAAAATTACGAACAAAACCCCAAAGCTAAACAAAGCTACATTAAAAAAAATGCATAAAAAGAAAAGAGAAAAGAGACAGTTCTGGTGAGGAAACCAGGAGTCTCTCAGCGGGGGGGAAAAAACCCTCCTGAGTCTGGATGCCATTTTGGGGAGAGTCGGAAAAACACTTTCCTTCCAGGAGTTCGGCAGCTGCCGGCCCTGGATGCTCAGCCGACCATCCTGAGTCCTGCAGATCATTTTCGACCAGATGTCCAGGAACTTGAACCCCTGGCGTGGCCCTTGCTGACCTGGGCAGCTAGATAGCCAGTGTGGGTCTCTGTAATGTATGTTTCTCCATTTTCTTTACGGGAGAGATGCCCTTTGTAGCCCTCATCTTCCTCAGAGCACACAAGCCCCACAACCACGACAAGGTCCTGCCTCACTGGAGGATTGTAGTTCTTCACACAGTCAGCCAGATGTTGGGACTGGATGTCAGCTGTTCCAAGGACAGCTGCTTTTGGCAATTGACCGATGGTGACGTTGTCAATGTCGATGGTGCCCAAATGGGGCTGCAGTTGTTTTGGGATGACACCCCAGGCGCCGGTTAGTCCTAGGGCAAAACAGGCACAAATTTAATATTTTAATAATAATGAAATAATAAATAAGCAAGAAGCAAAAAATGAAAAAATAAAACTTAGCAACCAGATTAATAATAAATATTTCCTTTTCCCCACCCAAAAACCCAAAGCGGGAAATGCAAAGCAACAAAAGACACCAGGTGACCTCAAGAGAACCCAAATCCTCCCCCTTCAACCAGGACCTTCTTTTATTTTTCTTCCTACTTTTGGACAAGTCCTTGGTCCAGTCACTTCTTGCAGCCTCCAAGTTGTCCACTGAGTGCAGCCACCTGTGGATTTCTGGCCCCTCCCTAAGAATTAAATAACAACAATAATAATAATCATATCATATCTTTAAAATGGGAAAATGAAGAAAAACTGACAACCAAATTAGTTCAAACACTTACCAACCATCACATCGTTGAGCAGGGAAGGACATCTGACATCCTTCTTCTCTCGTCCATGATGGTGATATTCGGATTGATGGATTCTGGAATAAATGGATCAACCGGGATGGGGGCCGCCTCCACGTCTTCTGGCTGCTCTGGCGACACTTGGGAACATCTTTTGGGGGGGATCGAAGAAGAAAAAAAGAATAAAATATAACAGGCTGGTACATTATTTTCTTAACAACAATAATAAGGCTTACTCTTAATGGGGGCTCCATTATTGGTTCATCACAACAACAATAATAATATATCTTTAAAAGGGAAAAATAAAGAAAAACTGACAACCAAATTAGTTCAAACACTTACCAACCATCATATCGTTGAGCAAGGAAGGACATCTGACCTCTTCCTTCTTCCATCTATGATCGTGATGTTGGGATTGATGGATGCTGGTATGTAGGGATCAACCTGGATTTGGGCCGCCTCCATGTCTTCTGGCGACACTTGGGAACACCTTTTTCTGGAGATTGAAGAAGAAAAAGAGAATAAAATATAACAGACTGGTACATTATTTTCTTAACAACAATAATAAGCTTATTCTTAATGTGGCTCCATCACTGGTGGTTTTCAAGAAAAGATTGGAAAACCATTAGTCCAGGATGAGATAAGGACTCCTTGGGCAGGGGGTTGGACTAGAAGACCTCCAAGGTCCCTTCCAACTTTATTATTATTATTATTATTATTATTATTATTATTATTATTATTATTATTATTATTATTATTATTATTATTATTATTATTATTATTATTATTATTATTATTATTATTATTATTATTATTATTATTATTATTATTATTATTATTATTATTATTACTACTCCTGTTAGTTCCACCAACATTGGGGGGGGGCTTTCAGTGCCCTGGGGCTCCCCAGGTTGTGATCAGGAGCAACTTACTTGCACTGGTGGAGAAAAACGCAGAGGCCCACCAACACATAGACCCCCAAAGACGACCAAAGTTATTTTAAAGGGGTCCCCAAGGAAGTTTGGTGGGCCATCACTGGATGGCCACACCAGCTCAGTCTCTTCCATGTCTGAAAGAGAAAAGGGGTGGAGGAAGAAGAGGAAATTTCTGGTTTTAGTGGCTGGTGGTTCCCCTCCAAGACTAACCGTCCCAAGGTCAAACCCCCAAGCAAGAAAAAAATACCCAAGACAAGAAACCACTCACCTACACAACCGTAGGTACGTAAATTCTATGTAACTGTCTAACTAACTGTCTAACTAACTAACTAACTAACTAACTAACTAACTCACTCACTCACTCACTCACTCTCTAACTGTTTAACTAACTGTCTAACTGTCTAACTGTTTTAACTGTCAATCTAACTAACCATCTAACTCCATCTCTCTCTACCGCTCTCTGCCGCTCTCTGCCGCTCTCTGCCTCTCTCTACCACTCTCTACTGCTCTCTACTGCTCTCTGCCTCTCTCTATCTCCTCTCTGACCCTCAACAAAGACCTGATCTGTTATGTCCTGGGCCTTGCTGAGTCATTCAGCAAGGCTCAGGGAGGCTTCAGGAAGGCTGCAGAGACCCGGACAGACCATGTGTCTGCCCGGGACCCAGACAGGCTGTCTCCGGCCTTGGGCGCACGCGCAAGGCGGAGAACGGCCTGCAATGATTGGATGTGCATCCCTTTGCAAGGGAATATAAAAGGCCAGTGGCCATTGTGTTCTTGCTTCTGTTCTGTGAATGTGTTTCAATAAAGAGATCCTTGTTGTGAATCAGCCTCGTTTCGATGTCTTCATTAGAAGAACAGAACATTGGCGATGGTGGGATTTGCCACAAAGGAAGCCAAAGAAGAAGCTACGGCCAACTCACCTGAAGGCCTGAAGCGAAGAGAAGCACGGCATCCAGAAGAAGCAACCGCTTGCCAGTACGAAGATGCTAGAGGTGGGCTTGGCTTCGTGGGACCCCTTCTCCTTCCTTGCGGTGAGAGACGTCAAAGAGGCTATCGGTCACAACGATGTCCAAGCTGGGCCGTCTTGTCGAGTTCGATACTTCACACCCAGAACGATGGAGCTCTTACGCAGCTCGCGTCGAGAATTACTTCAGGGTGAACAAGGTCCAAGAAGACGGATTGAAAGCTGCTACCTTGCTGTGTGTCTGCGGGCAAGAGACTTTTGACATTGCCGAGAACCTTGTAGCCCCAGCACCAGTGGAGTCGATCGCCTATCCAGATTTGAAGAAAATGCTGTACGAGCATTTTGAGCCCAAGCTTTCCATAATAGCTTGGAGGCACCAATTCGAGCAGCGGGATCAGCAGCCGGGAGAATCAGCTGCAGACTTCATCGCGGCTCTGAGGCAGGCTGCTAGGCCATGTGAGTTCCAAGACTTGGAAGAGAGGCTCCGAGATCGACTCGTTTGCGGATTGCGAAGCCGTGAGATGCAACAAAAGTAATTTGCTGGAGCTAATGTTTCCTTCCAAGATGCCCTGAGAGAAGTTGCAGCTGAAGAAGCAGCCAGCGGCACGGTGAAGGCTTTGCGGTCGACCAAGAACCCTCCAGCAGCAGTTCCTGTCCATCGGGAAGTCGTGCGAGAGGCATCCGAAGAAGAATCCGAGGAAGAAGAGGTGGACAGACTTCAACAGTCAGTGGAGAGAAGACTGCAAGAACGCAGAGGAAAGACGCCTGCATCCCTTCAGTGTTTCGGCTGTGGGGGTTGCCACAGGAGAGCCGACTGCCGTTTTCATTCTGCTGTTTGCTGGGCATGTGGCAGGCAAGGCTACATTGCAGCAGCCTGCTTGGGTCGCCAGAAAAACAAGTCCCCCGAAGAGTTGCCTCTGAAAGGTACCAAGGTCCCCAGCCAACACAGGGTGGGTTTCTGCGTGTCCCGTAGGGGGGTATTCAACACTGGGGTTCACCGGCCCCTTAAGAAAAAGCTGCGCATTGATGTAAAGTTGCAGGGAGTTCCCCTGGCCATGGAGCTGGACACAGCTCTGCTGACACTTTAAAAAAGGTTTTTTCCAGGAGTGGCTCACGAGTCAAACTCAGGCCCTCCAATCTCATCCTCACTGACTTCCAGAATTCCCAAGTCAGTGTGAAGGGGAGGCCATGCTCAGAGTACAGCGTAAGGAATTTGATGGGTTGTTAGATGCGGTGGTAGTTGGGGGTGATCGCACGAGTCTTATCGGACTCGATTGGTTCGAGGCACTTGGGATCCAAGTGACTGGGCTTAACCATCTACTAACTGCCAGCCTTGCAGGAGTCTGTAAGGAGTTTGCTGATGTGTTCAGCCCAGAGCTTGGCTCATACAAGGGGCCTCCCATTGCTTTAAGGTTAGATCCAGCCATCAAACCCATCAGGGTTAAACCAAGGAGGGTGTCTTTTGCCCTCAAAAGTAAAATAGATGCTGAGTTGGACAAACTGCTCCAACAAGGTATTCTAGAACCTGTGGATTCTAGTCCATGGGAAACCCCCATAGTGACACCATTAAAAGCCAACGGTGAAGTCCGAATTTGTGCGGACTATAAATGCACACTAAACAAAGTTTTGCAGCAGCATGCATATCCAGTGCCTGTGGTGAGCCACATCCTGGCCTCACTGAAAGGGGGAAAAGTCTTTGCTAAGCTTGACTTAGCTCAGGCCTACCAACAGTTACCTGTTGATGAGGCAACAGCTGAGGCCCAAACCATAGTTACTCACAGAGGGGCTTTTAAGGTAAAAAGGCTGCAGTTTGGGGTCAATGTAGCCCCTGGCATTTTCCAAGGGGTGATGGAGTGAACGCTCTGCGGTATTCCTGGGGTCTGCCCCTATTTCGATGATGTCCTCATTGCAGGAGAGTCACCTAGGAACTTGGCTGAAAGGCTGAGAGCTGTCTTGCTGCGCTTCCGCCAAGCTGGGCTGAAGTTACAGCAAGGCAAATGTAAGATTGGTGTAACATCCACCGAATTTCTAGGCTTTCGTATTGATGCTGAAGGCATCCACCCTGCAGAGTCTAAATTTCAGGCCATTCAACTGGCCCCAAGCCCCCAGTCAAAAGCTGAACTCCAGGCTTTTCTGGGCCTGCTAAATTTCTATCATTCATTTCTCCCCCACAAGGCTGCAGTGGCTCTTGGACAAGCAGACTCCATGGAAATGGACAAAGGTCCATGAAAGGGCTTTCAAAGAAGTCAAGGCCTTGCTATTTTCAAATGTGGTACTGGTGCATTTCAAAGAGCAATTGCCTGTGTGCATCGCATGTGATGCATCCCCTTATGGGGTAGGAGCAGTGTTGAGTCATCTCAAGGCTGATGGGACTCACGTCCCTGTGGCCTATTACTCCAGAACTCTCTCATCTGCAGAGCGTAATTATGCGCAGATTGACAGACAAGCCTTGGCAATAGTATCAGGCATCAAGAAATTTCATGATTTCTTCTATGGCCACCATTTCACGGTCTACACTGACCACAAGCCCGTGCTGGGTTTGTTTATAACAAACAAACAAACCCCACACATCATCTCCCCCAGAATGCTGAGATGGTCAATTTTCTTGTCAGCTTATGACTACACCCTGGTTCAAAAACCAGGGACAGAGATGGGCCACGCTGATGGCCTTAGTAGGTTACCTCTAAAACAAATAGAGGCAGACCCTGCTCCTGCTGTACACATTCTTTCCATTCAGGAATTGCCTGAATCTCCCCTCAATGCTAGGGATGTGGCTGCTGAAACTGCCATTGATCACATGCTTACACGCGTGCTGACATGGGTGTTGTCAGGATGGCCTGACACGTGTCCTGGTACAGAATTCCAAAGTTTCTGGCGTAGGAAACAGGAGTTTTCCACTTTCAAGGGGTGTATCCTGTGGGGTAGCAGGGTAGTCATCCCAGCCTCATTGAGTACTAGAGTCTTGCTCTCTCTGCATGAGGGACATCCGGGAATTGTGAGGATGAAGGCGCTTGCGCGTAGCCATCTTTGGTGGCCTGGACTCGATAAGGACATCGAGGCCCAGGTTCAGGGGTGCCAAGTGTGCCAACAGTCACAACCTGAGATGCCCCAGGCCCCTGTACATAGGTGGGAGGAGACACACACTCCATGGTCACGCGTACACATTGACTATGCTGGGCCCTTTCAGGGGCAATTCTTCCTTCTCCTTGTGGATAGCCATTCCAAGTAGCTAGAGGTCGTTCCTGTATCCTCCACTACTACTGCCAGGACCATCCAGGTGCTCAGAGGAATCTTCGCTTCCCATGGTCTTCCTGATGTTCTTGTATCAGACAATGGTCCCCAATTTACCTCTTTTGAGTTTCAGGCGTTTCTTCAAGCCAACTTGATCCGGCATGCCACGTCTGCTCCTTTTCACCCTGCCACCAACGGTCAGGCTGAACGCATGGTGCGTACCACCAAGGAAGCATTAAAGAGAATCACTCAAGGACCATGGCAGCACAGGTTAGCTGATTTTCTCCTTGCACACCGCACCACACCTTGCACAGCTACAGGAAAGAGCCCAGCTGAACTCCGCTGGGGTCGCAGACTCATTACGAAGCTGGACAGGCTGCACCCAGACCGGGTGGCTTCACAGGTGTCACAACCGCGGGCACCTAGGAGACTCCAAGTGGGTGACCCAGTTTGGGCCAGAAACTATGGGCATGGACATCTCTGGGTACCTGCTGTTGTATGTAAGGTCTCTGGGCCACTGTCCTATGAAGTGGCCTTGGAGGATGGTCGTGTGCTTAGATGCCACATAGACCAACTGCGCTGGAGGCTTCCTGGCCACATTTCCACCCCTGGCTCTGCTCTCGGGGGGGTGGGGGACCCCAATTACAATTGTGGACCACAGTCTCTCCAAGAGGGCGCTTATGCAAATGTTTCAGATGGGGGTTTTGCCATGGAGGCGGCTCCTGACTCTGGCAGAGGTCCCTGGTTTGGGGCAAATGGCTGTAAATTGGCTACTCAGGGTACTCCTGCTGCTGGTCTTGGGCTCGAGGGACAATGCTCCCAAGAGGAGTCCCAGGGAATTCTGGGGAACTCCACCCCACCAAGGGATTTGGGGAACTCAACCCCTCCAAGGAACTCTGGTTTGGGTCTAGTGGATCCAGCAAGTCAGCAGTCAGGGGGAACCCCTGAGTCTTCTGGGTGACAAAGTCCTGGTGCGCAAACCGGGAGCAGGCACTCCAGGCACCTACTACAAATCCCACACCTAACATTACACCTGCACCTAATCTGGCTCCACGGAGATCAGAGCGGGTCAAGGGTCCTCCTAAGTATTTAAATGAATATGTGAGGTCCCTGTTCACCACACAGGAGGGTTATTAGCCCGCAGCCCCTGAGGAAGTAAACAACACTTATAGCGCTGCGGTGCAAATATTGTCAAAGAGTGAAAGAACGTGGATACCACGGGGACCTGAAGGGAAATAGGTTGCCAGGAGTAAGGTTGACCACGTAACGTGCCAACCGGCCAGCCATATGTGTGTGTATGATGTCAAACAATATGCGTAGTATTGTTTAATCCAAGAGGGGAGGGGTATTATGTCCTGGGCCTTGCTGAGTCATTCAGCAAGGCTCAGGAAGGCTGCAGAAAGGTTGCAGAGACCCGGACAGACCACGTGTCTGCCCGGGACCCAGACAGGCTGTCTCCGGCCTTGCGCACATGCGCAAGGCGGGAGAATGGCCTGCAATGATTGGCTGTGCATCCCCTTGCACGGGGAGTATAAAAGGGCAAGTTGCCATTGTATTATTGCTTCTGTTCTGTGAATGTACCTAATAAAGATCCTTTGTTGTGAACCTGCCTCGTCTCGATGTCTGCTCCGCAAGAACAGAACAGGCCCACCCCAATTTCTGAGTTTGTCCCAGGTGGGACTCCAGAGGAGAGGAGGGGAGGCTGTTGTCACCCACAGTTTGTTACAGGCTCTTAGGAGGCTCCACGTGGACCTCTGGCTGGTCTCAGGGAGGCTGCAAGGACCCCAGGCTGGTCAAGTAGGTTGTGTGAAGGTGGTCCTTGCCAGAAGTAAAGTGTCCCCAATACAGGTAGGCATCAACTTACGACCACAATTGAACCCAACTTTTCTGTTGTTAAGTGAGACATCTGTTAAGTGAGTTTTGCCCCATTTTATGACCTTTTCTGCCACAGTTGTAAGTGAATCACTGCAGTTCTTAAATTAGTAAATCGGTTTTTAAGTGAATGGCTTCCCCATTGACTTTGGTTGTCAGAAGGTCGCTAATGGAGATCCTGTGACCTTGGGACACAGCAACAGCCATAAATATGGGTCAGTTGCCAAGTGTCTGAATGTTGGTCACGTGACCATGGGGATGCTGCAAAGGTCATAACTGTGAAAAACGGTCATGTCACATTTTTCAGTGCGGTTGTAACTTTGAATGGTCACTAAATGAACTGTTGTTAAGTCAAGGACCCAGGTGTGTCGGGGGTTGTGTGAAGCCGACCAGCTCCTGGTCCTAGCCAGGATGAAGGGCCGAGGCAGGAGCAGAGATTCTCGGTTTGTTTCAAAAGTTAGGACACCATTTTCTGGATAGCAGGAGGCTCCGACCTCCAGGAGGGCTGGTTTCCCTGGATGGATCAGGCCGAGCCCTGAGTGCGATTCAGACGTATCCTTCCCCCCACAGCCCTGAAACGATCCCAGAATGCCTGAGCGAATTTCCCTCCGAATCCAAAAGGGGTTTTGAAGCGATTTCTTTCCCAGGGAGGCGAAGGAGGAGGGACGGAGGGAGAAGAGGGGAAAGGGGAGAATTTGGCCTCTTCCTGCTGGGTGTTTCGAGGTCAGGAGGATGAAGAGGCCGGAAGAAACGTTCCTGCAGCTCTGCCAGAACTTCCGATGGATCCTCCTTTTTCTTCCCCCTTTTGTGAGGGATTCACTCTTCACTGGACAGAGAGTCCTCCACTTACAACATTTTGCTTAGTGACCATTCAAAGCTACAATGGTACTGAAAAAGGTGACTTATGACCATTTCATAAGTGTCGCCATAGATATTCCAATCAGGTCACTTTCTTAGGATGGGTGGATGCTCCATACCTATAAACGTTGAATGGAGGAACCCCAATGTCTTTATTAGCAAGTGTGAGATGAAGGGCAATATGCACTAGTGGTTATCAAGCTGGCTGAGAAAATGGCCCCAAGGAGGAATTTGATCAGGCTGTTCTACTCTGGATGTTGGATTCACCAACATTTCAATGAATGATTTTGAGGAAAGGAGGGAATGAATCCTCTAATCCCAGAGAAGACAGAAGGGTCCGTTGTGGCCTTGGATTTTGGGGGTGTCCATGAGGCTGCCTGAGTCAAGGTGGATTAAACTAAGGGTTTTTTTAAAACTGTCCATCTGGAAATGGACTGAAATGAATCTTGCAAGACTGATTTATCCCATTTTGAAATAAACCTCTCAAGTGGGACAGGGGCCATGAGAGCAGGAAGGCCAGAGTCTGAAATTTTGCAGGGACAATCAAGGCCTAAAATCTTAGGCCAAGCCAGGAATTCTCCATATTCAGGGCTTTCTGGCTCAGGACAGGCCATAATTCTGCATTATTCTTTGTATTTTTCCATTTACAGGACTAGTTTCAAAGGAAACAGCTGGAAAACTCCCTGGGGAGACAGGAGGAAGGAATCCCCAGCCCTTCCCTAATTATAGGGGGTTAGAGGGACCCCTGCCACGGCTCCTCTGCAGAGCTGGAAATGAGCCTGTAAACAAGAACTCGGCTCCAGGTTTGGAAATTAATGGGGGGGGAGGGGGAAGGGGGGCAAATATGCTTTTCTTGCTGAAAATAAACATGGCTGAGATGTGGTGATGAAAGAACAAGCAACACTGGCTGGTTAATGCCCAGGTTTCCTGCAGTCCTGAAAATAATCCCTGCAGATTGAGACCCTAAACGGGGTCAATGGCTCTTCCCTGAGAGGCAACCCATCCCTGGATCTCAGGCTGGGTCTCTTCTACACTTTTCTGGCTCTAGGGCACACCTGGTGTCTGGTGGGATGTCCGGTGCCTCCCCCAAAATGGGGGAGGCAGCAGAGTGGCCGGTCCCAAAGCAGCAGCCAGATCAGACCTGAAAACAAATTCCCAAAATTTGTCATCAGGAAGTTGCAGCATGTGGATAAAAAAAATCCCTTTCCTGATACCAACATACGGATCCATGAAGGTCCTGCGGTTAACGTGTGACACAAGCAGCGGAAGCTCGATCCTTAAGATGCTTCTGAGGTTCTCCTTGCAGGCTTTTCCATCTTTCTTTCTGCCCTGGACCTTCCCCTCATCCGCTCAGAGTTCCCACTGAAACAATCTAAATGGACATGTTGGGTTGCAACTGGAGCAACGTGGGAACCTCCTCCGTTGCCAGAACATCCAGTGTGTGCAGTTGCTCCCGGGTGGCCTCCATTCTCACCAATGTTCAAGGAGGTTAATAACCTCTAACCCTTGTAAGGTTTTTAGCTCAGAATCCCAATAAATCCAATAAGACTCTGAACAAGTCAACTGAAAAGAACACAGGTTTATTCTTTTGATCAAAGGAATGGGCTGGGTGTCGCAGTCTCTTGTCACACGCACACACTGCTATGAGACAGAGGAGAGTGAGAACAACCTAATCAGAAAATTTCTGCTTTTTATAACTAATACACATTACAAAGTTCCTGCGCAACTAAAAAGTTCCTTTGAATTTCCTCATCTATTCTAGCTCAGTTACATTGCTGTATCTCTAAGCCTGAATGCACAATAGCTCAATAGCCGGCAATTGGCCCAGAAACCTAACTTGTTACTTCTAGGCAGCTACGGTAGAGAAGCGAAAGAAAAGCTCTTGCATTTACCATCCAAGGAGGAAAAAGGGGTGGAAAAAGAAGGAAGTGTTGCAGATTCTTAGCTAGGCTTTCTCTATCTCTTGGAACAACACAGTTTAAAGTAACAGAAACGTTTTCTTTGGTCAGCACAATTCAGAATACAATGGAGCACATACAGAAAGCAAGCAGGAATAAATGAACAATAGCTGGGCTATGTTACACATGAAAGATGGATTATACATAAAAGGTTATATTTTGAAAGATTATACGTTGCTTGATTTCTACAAAGGGGATTGACTTCTGCTGTCCTTCAACATAGCCCAGAGACTGCTGGGGCTTCTATGCCAGGCTGAGCCAATTTTTGGACCAGAGGCAGACTGTAGAAGACCTCCGTGATCTGATGCTCAAAGTTGTCCGGAGGGAGAAAGACACCCAGTCACTGTGCTCAGCAAAGGAGAGAGAAAGAACAATTATTATCCCTGTTGTGCCTCCCTTGTGGAGAGGAGCCCCTTTGCCCTGGGATGGGGGCCCCAAGGGGGTCCTGGAGGGAGGGGGCGTCCTCAGGATGGGCTCCTGGGCAGGGATGGAGGCAGGAGGGGCCTCTCTCCCTTCGGCCCAGAGGCTGAGCAGAGGCCGGATCTTCTCCGGATCCCTCGGCTCCTCCGGATGCCCGGCCTTCCCTGGAGCTTCTCTGCCTTCCTCGGGAGCCTCCTGGGAAGCCCCTCCGTCCTTCGCCAGAGACCCTCAATCCACACAGGCAGATTTAGGCCGCCTGTCAACGCTGCTAACATTGGAGGTTCTTGCTTTGACAACAGATGAAAATGCAGCCATTTTCTCTATGCTTTTAGAATTAGTTGATGCTGGGAGGGCGAATAGGGATGAGGGTCCAGCTAGTCATAACAATAATAACTCAGCCGTGGGAACCCAAGGTCATTGGGCCCAGAGCTGATAGAGTTTTGGCGGGCTGGAGAGCTGGGGAGAAAGCCCGCGCTTCAAGCTAATTGGGGAATGTGATTTATGACTGTTTATTGGAGGAGGGAGTTGTGCTTTGTTTCTGGACATGTCCTGACAAGAAGGACCACAACCACAACAGAACAGATGGTGTTAGAAACAGGGAGAGGATTAATAAAACCCTATGAATTATGGACCTGCTGCTTCTGGTTCTGATGCTGCTGGTGTCCCAGCCGGTCTCTGGGAAGCTTAGAAGGAAATGCCCGCTGAGTTTGGAGCACCAGGATGAAAATAAACCATGGAGCTACTACAGGCCAGGAGACCATCTCATTGGTATAGTCACCACTGGAAATGAACTATCGAATATAATGTTGTCTTTCAACATGGCTCCTTTTGTTCCATCTCCATCGTAAGTCGTTCAAGGCGATGGACTTGCATTCCCCCCATTTTCTAATTCTCACACTCTCCTTCTTTTCACTCGCTTCTATGTTACAGGACTTCTCTAATTTCCTGGATGATTTTGATTTCCTCTTTTTTTCTTATTTTGTAGAAGAGACTCAAATCCAGAGATGGAGTTAAAAAACCCCAAAGGCAATCCAGATTATTTTTCTCTCCCCGTTCACTCCTGAATTCATCACTTGAATTCATTTTGTTTAAAGTAGTGATTGAAACAGTTGTCATTGCCTCTGCTCAGCCCATTCCCCTATTTGTATAACTGATTATTGGTTTTGGATCAGTATTGGCTTAACATTCAGTAGGCTTGTGGAGACAAAAAAGAATAAATTCTTTAAAAAAATGTTGTTGCTATTGATGATAATAACATGAACATTTTTTTACAGTAAGGCTTATGGTTTTTCATACACCGTACAATTAATTTTCACCATTCAACCGGTCAACAAGAATCTCCAGCTCCTGCACAATCTCACACTTGGCTACAACATCCATGACAACTATATGAGCCCTTTAAACACTTCAGATGCCTTGTTGGACATTCTCTCTACTGGAGAAGCCAATGTCCCCAACTACGGCGGTGGAAGGAAGGAGAACCTCCTGGCTCTATTTGATTCAACTAGCAGGGACATCTCCATCCAGAGGTCAACATTAGGAGACTTGTGCCCCGGAGCCAAGGCCAAAACTCTGTCAGAAGAAAAAGAGAAGGTCTCCCAGAAACTCTGCAATTTTAGATAGGGCAGGGGGTCTCCAGACCTGGCAACCTGTGGACTCCAATTCCCATGCTAGCTGGGAAATTCTGGGAGAAACTAGTCCAGGAAGAAAGAAAACCTAGAAAAGCAGGATAACAGAAGTTTACAAAGAGGAAGGAAAACAATGCTGTCTCTTCTCTGATATTCCCTGGAAAAGGTCCTGGCAGAGCTCAAAAATCAGGATCAGATCATGTTTTGCGTGCCGAAAATCCTAAATCCATTTCCCTTGGGAACCTGGAAGGCCATGGCCCTTTGAAGAGAGAGAACCTTGAAACACATCGGCCAAGAATCTAATTCAGTCTGCAATGCCACGATGGGGGAAAAAATTGGTGTAACTCTCAATATACTTGCATTTGTTGACTTTCTCAGCTTGCAAAGTCCGTAACGTTTTTCTTTTATTGTGACATAATAACATTGTCTGGCTGGGGATATAGTCCTTCGCTCGCATTTAGTTTGGAGGACTCAAAAATGATGATGATGATGATGATGATGATGATGATGATCGTGATTATCCTCGTTATTAGAGTGGCTGAATGGGCTTAGATCAAGGGGCCGTCATGGATGTTCTGCCGTTTCTAAGGGTGAGGCGCAAGAGAACCGTGTTCTTTTCCCCCTTTGGAGAAATGCAGCGAGAGTTTGTCAGTCCCTGCACACAATGAATGACGATGCCGAGGGGCTTTCACACGTAGAAGGGCGGGTGGTCCTCGACTTACAGCCATTCGCTTAGTGACCGTTTGAAGCCACAACAGCACTGAAAAAAAGAGTGGGAAAATGGCCGTTTTTCACACTTGTGACCATGGCAGCATCCCCAGGGGGTCACATGTTCAAAATCTGGGCGTTTGGCAACTGACTCATATTTATGATGGTCGCAGTGTCCCGGGAGGTCCTGTGATCCCCCTTTAGGACCTTTTGACAAGCAAAGTCAATGGGGAAGCCAACATTCACTTAACAACTGGGTTACTAATTTAACAGCTGTGGCGATTCCCTTAATAGCTGTGGCAAGAAAGATCAGGAAATGGGGCTCAAACTCACTTAACAACTTTCTTAGCTTTCTTCAACTGTGGTCGCAAGTTGAGGACTACCTGTAGTGCTTCAAGGCTACTACCATCTTCCTACAGTTGTATACTCCAGATACTTTGGATCAGAAAGCCCATCCTCTTTCAGTTACCTGGATCTTGATAGGCTGGCTGTGGGAGAGGACACCACAATAGAGAAACATATGATATAAAGAAGCCTAGTATATACTTTAAGCTCTTTTCACATAATCAACAACAAGAACATGCTTTAAAATTTTCATTTCAAGGCATATGGATAACACTGGTTCCCCCATATATGCCTATGGAGGTTGAACAGTGGGTTAACCAACATACCACATTACATTAGAACAGGGTTTGCCATCCTTGGCAACCTTCAGACCTGTGGCTGTGCCTGCCTTTTCTGGAATCGACAATGATCTCTTTGGCTTTTCCAGTGTTTAAAACTAGGCTGTTTTCCTTACACCAGTAATTGGCACAATTGGTCAATTTTAGGGAACATTCTGGGGGAGCAGATGACAAATAAAATGAACAGAGGAAAAAAAAAGATTATTCATAAACTCTTTGAAAACAACAGGTTGATTCCCAGAAAGAATGGGGGTCAAGGTTGAACTGCTTTTGAAACAGTTGAACACTTATTGCTATTCAGCTTGCCAAAGAACTGGGGGGAGGGGAGGGTGAGAAGGAAGGCAGACGACCCAAGAATAGAGTGGGTGAGCCAAGAACCCACCAAGGCCGCTACTGCAGGTGTCCGAAAAGAAGCGAACGGTTCTCAAAACAAAAGACTGAGGCATAATTGGACAGCACAATCACTATTGGAGGGGGGAGAGATGGGGAAGCTACTGTTTAAATATGTAGCACTGCATGGGAAACCCTCAGAGCTGGCTTCAATTCCTCAATGCCAAAATGGTGTACTTAATAAAGTTTCACTTTTGGGATTGCAAAGTTCCTGAGAGTCCTGCTTCTCTTGGCTTTGCTAGTCGCAGGGTTGAGAATGGGTTTATTAAGAAGATAGTTGTCAGGCTAATCTTCTCCCTGGTCATCCTGATGGAAAACAGCTCCAGATGTGCTAATTGTACTTGGTTGTAACAAAACGTTTTGCAAATCTGAAAGAACAAATTCCCACCAAGTCTTTTTTTCAGCCTGAAAAGTGAGCGAGGATCCTTTCTGAGTTTCTGCCCTTTTATGCAGCCGCAGGATTCCCCCCTCTTGTCTGATCCTTCCCCGGGCAGCCTCTCTTCTCCTCATCCCAAACATCATTCTCACGTATCCTGACCCTTCCTAAATAGATCGTGGAAACACTGGTGATATTACTTGGTTTCAGTAAAGTACTCACAAACAATTTTGTGATGTGATTAGAAACCTGAGGGGTGGATGGTATGATAACTAAGTGGATAAAAACTGTCTTCAAAATGATACTCAAATAATTTTTACTCTTTTTAAATCTTTCCTATGAAACCTGAAGGTTATGGATAACAATGTGCCATTGGTCATCAATTTTTCTATGTTGTCATTAATACAGTAGAGTTGATCAATCTCCGTCATGCAAGATTTTATCTAAGATGTAGATCTTAGACTAAGCTAATTTGATGTGATTTAAAGAATATCAAGTTTTTCAGCGTACAAGCCTTATTTGAAACTTCATTTTAAAAGTTTGCTAAAATAACAAAATTACGCCTCTGGAAGGGGCGGTTGGGGAGGCGCTTTGGACCGTCCGCCCAGTCCAGACTCAGGGGGGAAAAAGTCCGTCAAGCAGCAGCGTCCATCCTTCCTCCCGATCCCTGGCAGGAGGGGGAGAGGAAGGCAGCCCAGGGAGGGCCACAGCCCCATTCCCCGCTTTCCCATCTGATGGGACACGTGGCCCTCCAAGTGCACACAAGCAGCTCGGGGGCCCCAGAGGGAACCCTTCAGGGGGGCGGAGGGGCTCCTGCTTGGGCCGGGGTCAGACTAGGTGACCTCTGGGGGCACCTCCAGCCCTGGGATCCTCTGGGACCCCCCTTGAAAGAACCAGGAAGGCTGCTGGCCTGCGTCCCCCCTCGGCCCCCCCAACCTCCCCCCTTTGGGGAACCTTCTCTGATTCCCGGCTGGAGAGGAGAGAAAATCTCCCTGCGGCTTTCCCCCCCCTTGAAATGGAGGGAGGAAGATTCCCCTCAGGAAAGAGACTCAGGCCACAAAATGGAGGACACTGTGGGGTCTTTGCCAGCTTTAGCTGTCCTCCTCGCTGCCTGGCGGGCCAGCTGGGACTGAAAGGCCAGACTGTAGACCGCTCCTTGCAGGCAGTGTGAGGAACAGCTAAAGCATGGAAAGAGGATTGAGGACCCTGAGTGCTGCCTAGGGAATTCTGGGAGTTGAAGTCCGGACATCTTCAAGCTGCTCAGGGTGGGAAACCCGCCCTAGGAGGCCCTGCACTGGGCAGTGGGACAGATGACCTCCGGGGTCTCTTCCGACTCCCTTTTTCCGCTACTCTAACCACTTAGTTCTTGTGTCGCAATAACAATGTGGGATTTGTTGTCTAGTTGAAATAAAAATCACAAGCCAAAACTTCCAAGAGAAAACAATCCCTTCATAGGCCAGGCAGGCGCTTGAGGAGGGTTTTTCCAATCTCCTGTCCAGGCCAATCAAAGTCTCGGCTGGTGACGTCAGGGGCTCCCCCTAACCCCATTGGCCGGAGCTCACCATGGCAACATCCAGCATCCTTGGTGGGGCTGGACCGCTGGAGTGGACGGCCGGCTCTGTGGGCCTCGCCCCCTGTGAGGTCATAAATAATGCTGTGATGTCGCCCCTGAGGGCAGATATATAAGGCAAAGTATAGGAGAGAAAATCTGAGGCGAGTTGAGGCGAGGAGAGGAGAGAACAGTTGTGTTGCGTTTAATTGAGTTGAAGAGAGGAGAGTGAAGTGGACGACATTGGAGAAGATCGGAGGAGAGGAGAGGAGAGGAGAGGAGAGCTGAGAAGAGGAGAGGAGAGGAGAGGAGAGGAGAGAGGAGAGAAGTTCAGTTGAGTTGAAGAGAGGAGAGTGAAGTGGACGACATTGGAGAAGATCGGAGGAGAGCTGAGGAGAGGAGAGGAGAGGAGGCCAAAAAGCTTTTTTATTAGTGTGGAAATTCAGCAAGCAAGATTAGAAGATCAGGTAAGACTGCACCTTGATTCTGCAGATTATCTGTCCTCCTATTAAAGATAATAGGGGATGGGGTGGGGTAGAATAGAATAGAATAGAATAGAATAGAATAGAATAGAATAGAATAGAATAGAATAGAATAGAATAGAATAGAATAGAATAGAATAGAATAGAATAGAATAGAATAGAATAGAATAGAATAATTCTTTATTTGTCCACGTGCGATTGGACACACAAGGAATTTGTCACCAGTGCAGAAGCTCACATATAAAGAGCAGGTCACAGGTCATAATCACAGTTACAATCATTAATCGTAAGTTACAAAGAACAATTGATAAATCATAAGAAACCAGTAGGAGAAGACAGTAGGAAAGATGAGAAAAGATGAGAAATGAGACAGTGCTGTGGGAATTGAGTATTCAGCAGAGTGATGGCACGGAGGAAAAAAATTGTATGTCTAGTTGTTTTGGCATGCAATACTCTATAGTGGCGGTCCGAGGGGACAAGTTGAAACAGTTTGTGTCCAGGATGTGAGGGGTCTGTAGAAATTTCCTCAGCCCTCTTTCTGGCTCGTCCAGTGTACAGGTCCTCAGTGTAAGATAGGCTGGTTGTGATTATTTTTTTCCGCAGCCCCAACTACCCGTTGAAGTCTGTGTCTGTCTTGTTTGGTTGCTGTACTAAACCAGACAGTTATAGAGGTGCAAATGGCAGACTCAATAATTCCTCTGTAGAACCGTATCAGCAGCTCCGTGGGCAGCCTGAACTTCCTGAGTTGGCACAGGAAGAACATTCTTTGTTGTGCCTTTTTAACGATGCTTCTAATGTGAGGTGTCCATTTCAAGTCCTGGGAGATTATAGAACCCAGAAACGTGAAGGTCTCTATTGTTGATCCTGTGTTGCCTAACATTGTAAGATATAGGCAGGCAGGCTGGCAGAGAGAGAGAGAGAGAGAGAGAAATGGTAGATAGATAGATAGACAGACAGACAGACAGACAGACAGACAGACAGATGAGAGAGAGATGTTTGTGTCTGTGCATGTGTGTGTATATGTGTGTGTGTGTGTGTGTGTGTGTCAGAAAGAGAGATCAGAATCAGAATAGAGCTAGAAGGGACCTTGTAGGTTTTCTAGTCCAAGCCTCTGCTCAAGCAGGAGGAGATCCTCTACCATTTCAGACAAGTGGCTGTCCAGTCTCTTCTTAAAAACCTCTAGTGATGAAGCACCCACAAAAAGATGAGAGAGAGAGAGAGAGAGAGAGAGATGGGAGCACCAAGGATCCCTCATTTCAACCCAGAGTTAC
Organism: Azemiops feae; assembly: GCA_023970755.1. Lineage (NCBI taxonomy): Eukaryota > Metazoa > Chordata > Lepidosauria > Squamata > Viperidae > Azemiops > Azemiops feae. The sequence goes on from JALGBA010001365.1 coordinate 83,026, forward strand.
AAACCTTCTCCTTTATTGGTAGGATCTGCTTCCAGTTCTAGCCTTCATTCTTCACGGCAGGATAAGTCACAGGCTGAACAAGTTGCTGTTGCTAAAGAAGAAGGACAGCGATGAGTCCAACCTCCAGGTCAATCCTGACCAGCAGCAGTGGGACCTCCAGGAAGCCCATTTCTCTGGCTGCCACCCGTCCACTTCCCCAGACTCAGCCACTCGGCGAACCACGCAGCTCCTGCCTCTGCTTGTGAAGTCTTCCGCAGCTCCAACGGAGGCCAGGAAGACGGTTCGGCTTCCAGCGCTGGTGCTTCCCGATCTGGGCCAGAGGACAACCCTGAGGACCACTCCAGGGACTGCTCAGGCAGAAGACCAGCAAGGCGAGAAAGAGCCCATCGCCTTGCCAAGGGTGCCTGAGAGGGAAAGGTCTCAGAGGAGCAGCCTCTCCCAGGGGAGAAGACCTTCCAAGGCCGTCCTGCCTTTATATCCAGGTATACACAGTACAGGGCTGGGCTATCTATGGAACCAGCTTTCTCCTATCACATTAGCCCATCCCATTCTTTCAATCAATCAATCAATCAATCAATCAATCAATCAATCAATCAATCAATCAATCAGAATAGAGTTGGAAGAGACCATTTGGGATCCAGAACATTGATTTAATAGGTCCCAGGACTTGATCCAGCCTCAGAGCTCTTTCAGGGTGTTTATATACCCCTTGGGTACAGTTCTTTATCTGTTTATTACAGAACAATCGAGTTGGAAGGGACCTCAGAGGTCTTCTAGTCCAACCCCCTGCTCAAGCAGGAGAGTCTATACCGTTTCAGACAGGGGGCTGTCCAGTCTCTTCTTAAAAACCTCCAGTGATGAACACAACTTCTGAAGGAAGCTGCTCCACTGATAAATTGTTCTCACTGTTAGGAAGTCTCTCCTTAGTTCCAAGTTAGTTTCCATCCATGGCTTCTTCTCCTGCCCTCTCATGCTTTGGAAAATAAGTTGACCCCCTCTTCTTTGTGGCAGCCCCTCAAATACTGGATCAGGTTACCCTAAGTCCTTCTTTTCTTTGGACTGGCCATACCCAGTCCAAAGAAAAGAAGGACTTGGGGTAACATGATCCAGTAGAGGGGCTGCCACAAAGAAGAGTGGGGTCAACCCAGTTCCTGCAACCGTTCTTCATCAGGCAGAGAACTGATGTTACAGACCCCCTCAGTCAAAGAATTTTGGCCGGTGGGGTCTAGGAAGAGGGTCTTCTCTACCCCTGCTACTGTATTATGAAACATTTTGCCCTCAGAGGGGAGGGAAGACCCCATTCTCTTAGCCTTTTACAAAGTGGTCGAAACCTGGCTGTGCGGCTTTGTGTGGCAGGCACAAAGGTCCACACAATCCCGGGGCTGGTTGCTACCACGAGAGCCCTCCCTCTGCCTTTTTCACCCACGTTGAACGATCACCAATATTTATATACCGATATATAGTATACCCTCAGTGTAGGGTCTCCTGCTCGAGCAGGGGGCTGGACTAGAAGACCTTCAGGATCCCTTCCAGCTCTATCCTATTCAAAGACCTTGGGATTTTTATTGCTTTGAAATTTCACAATGTTGTAATCTTATCATTTTTTAAAAAAAAATTGTCATCCTAAATTAATCTTAATATTTTATGGCTAATTTTATACGCTGTTTTATATGTTGATTACACTGCACAGTGTCCAGAGTTCCTCCTCGAGATGGGTGTCTGGGAACATGAAATATAAATAAATTCAGTAAATAGATTTCAGGTAAAAGGCACTTAGATGTTGTGGTTAAGACACCAGTCCAGAAACAGGGAGATGGTGAGTTCTAGTCCCATCTTAAGCATGAAAGACGGTTGGGTGACTTTGGGCTGATCACCAGGAGGCAGTGAGTTCTAGTTCTGCCTTACGCATGAAAACTGGCTGGGTGACTTTGGGCCAATCAAGCAAAAAGAAGGACCAGGGCTGCCATGATAGCAGTTTTCCAATATTTGAGGGGTTGCCACAGAGAGGAGGGGATCAACCTGTTTTCCAAAGTGCCCGAAGGCCAGACAAGGAACATTGGATGGAAATTGATCAAGGAGAGAGTCAACCTAGAACTAAGGAGGAATTTCCTAACAGTGAGAACAATTAATCAGTGGAACGACTTCCCTTCTGAAGTTGTGGGTGCTCCATCACTGGAGGCTTTCAAGAAGAGACTGGACAGCCACTTGTCAGAAATGGCATAGGGTCTCCTGCCTGAGCAGGGGGTTGGACTGGATGACCTACAAGGTCCCTTCCAACGCTGTTATTCTGTAAAGATTCAGTCACTTCAAAATGAGCACCAAGATTTATTGCAAGCTTAAGCTCTCTACAAGAATCTGACCAGCTGGCCATTAAGGGAAAGGGTCTATGTGACAATTCGCCACGGCCAACTTTCGGTGGCCAACTTGCCGAGGGACAATTTGCTGCGGGTTACATTAATATCACAGAAATGGTGGAAGAGAATCATGAAAGAAAGGATGGCAAAGGAATGAAATGTGAATGATAAAAATTAAAATGATTTTTTAAATTTATTTTAAATAATGAAATTGAATTGTTACATTTTCCTGTGGTGAGTTGTCCATTCCACAAAGGAGATAAGAAACACATTCAAGTTGGGCTGGATTTAGATCTCTTGTGGACGCGAAGGGACTTGTGACTAATGACGCTTTGGACCCCTCCCTCCCTCGGGCTCAGCCTGGTCTTCCCCTACGCACCCTTTTTTCTCTTCCTTTTGAGAAGGTTTGTCCCATCGAATTGCCCATCAATCCCAGTCTCTCTCTTCTTCTCAGAACTCTCCGACGAATGCTTCCGAACCTTCTGGGAGAGCAAGGAGCCACTGAATGGAAGATCTGTCACAGAAATCTTAGAGCGGATGGACGAAAAAGATATATTAGATTCCATCCTGGAGCATCTTCGTCCCTCCTTGCATGTAAGCAGATTGGTTTGTGTCGGGGGGATTCCAGAGGTCCATCCCGGAGAGGGTGCAGAAGCAAGGACTGTGGAGATAATTTATCCCCAAAGTAGACAAATGTGGTTATCGAGAATTTGCTGAATATGGGACCTTTGGTGCTCTTTGAGCTTGGTTGTTTTCTTGCAGACGTTTCATGACCCAACTAGGTAACCTTATCAGTGCTAGTGAGAGTGAGGCTTGCTCCCTGCTTATTCAGTGCAAGCTACTGGGTATAAACAGAGAGCAACCGCCACTCCCTTCTAATAGTGATGATGTTCCTAGTTGGGAAAAATATTACCAGGCGGCAACATCTGCTTGGTTAAAGGAATGGATACACTTAAGGAATAGGAGATTGTTAGCACTAGAAGGCCATGATGATATGCAGACAGGGTGGCATGCGATACTATGGGATGGGAAACACAAGGCACATCAGTATTTTCAAAAATACTATATTAGACGAGCACTACTAGATGTGTGGATTAAAATTAAAAAATCTAATTACAAGAAAATCCCCAATTGGATCTCGACATTGGAGATATTTCTGCACTCAAAATTTATGAACCTGGGAAAGGTAACCACATATAAAGACATCCTAGATGAGAACGGAGAATTGAAAACAAGGGTGAAACTATTAGAAGATGGCATAGAGCTGGAATGGTGGGCATATTTGCAAATACAATCACGATACAGAAAAGATTAAAAAAAACCTGGGATAAAATTAGAATACACAGAATTAGATAAAATTCTACTAGGAACTGAAGATAAAGCGATAAAAAAGATATATCAATATCTTTTAGAACAAGACATGCTAGATAGAAGAACAGGTAAAAGATACAATGCTAATTTGCAGCAAAAACTTTGGCTATAGTATCGAGTTAGATAATTGGCAACTATTATGGGACAGGAATAGGAGGCTAACTTTAGCGACTACTTATAAAGAAAATTTATATAAGATGTTTTATAGGTGGCACCTTCCCCCTACAAGATTAGCAAAAATGGACAAAAAATCTTCACCGTTATGTTGGAAATGTAAGAAATCACCAGGGACTTACTACCACATGTGGTGGGAATGCCCAAAAGCTCAGGAATTCTGGCATTTGATAAAAAATTGGTTGGAAGAGATATTATTATTAAAAATTGAATTAAAACCAGAAACTTTTTTATTAGGGATCACCGAGGACAAATTCAGCAAAGGATCTTTATATTTAGTACTGCACATTCTAACTGCAGCAAGACTAACCTATGCTCAGAAATGGAAAGGAAAATAAACCCCCTCTGAAGAAGAAGTACTAAACAAAAATGCACGGAAATGGATAGGATAACATTAGAACTCAAAAATAAAACTGAATCAGACTATTTTGAAATTTGGAATGAGGTGTATAAATGGTTAGATTTAAAGAGGCACGCTGGGATGAATGTCAATGAATAAGTTGATAATTTAGAAATCTTTATACTAGTACTTTTTATATCAGACAGAATTAAAAGTTATTTAACTATAATGCACATTATTGAAAGAATGTTCACTTTGTTACAATGTAATAATATAATGTAAGGTAATATTAATAGTATTGTTCAAACCAGGGAAGTTGTATCATGTCCAATATGTCTTTTTTGTCTTTAATTGTATTATGTCCAATGTGTCTTTTTTTGTTTTTAACTGTATATTTAATAAAATTTTGTAAAAAAAAAAATCTGCAAGAAAAGGACCAAGCTCAGAGAGCACCAAGGACCCCGTAGTCCTCCTCGTTCTCCACCATCTCCTCTTTCTTCTCTCCTCCCTCCTTCTTCCTCCCCTTCCTCCCCTTCTTGTCTTCCACTCTGTACACCCACTCCCTTGTAGCACTGATGATGTTCCTAGTTGGATCATGAAAAATCTGCAAGAAAAGAACCAAGCTCAGAGAGCACTAAGGGCTCCTCCTCCTCCTCCTCCTCCTCCTCCTCCTCCTCCTCTCCATAACCCCCCACCCACCCTTCTAGCACTGATGATGTTACCTTGTTTGGCCCTGAAACATTTGCAAAGCTCAGAGAGCAGCAAGGGCTCCTCAGTTCAACCCTGAGCTGCAAATATTCTTTTCCATTTGCTGAACTAACCTCAGTTCCTGCATGCCCAGCCAGCCAGCCAGTGGGGAGGGAGACTGGGAGTTGTACAGGTGGTCCTTAACTTACAACCTCAACTCAGCCCAAATTTTATGTTGCTGAGCAAGACATTTTGTAAATGAGCTTTGTTCCCATTTTACGACCTTTCGTGCCTCAGCTGTTACTTGAATCACTGCAAATGTTAAGTTAGTAACACGGTTGTTAAGGGAATCTGGCTTCTCTCTTGACTTTGCTTGTCAGGAAGTTGCAAAAGGGGATCCCATGACCCGGGACGCTGCAACCGTCACAAGTACATGCCAGTTGCCAAGCATCCGAATTTTGATTACATGACCACACAATGGTCATAAGTGCGGAAAACGGTCAGAAGTCATTTTTTTTCAGTTGTACATTATTCCTTATAAATAAATGGTTGTAAATCAAGGGCCAGCAACATCTGGAGACAGGTTGTTTACTTGTCCTTCCAGTCAGAGGAAGCAAATCTTCATCTGGACAAGTGTTCTCACAATTTGTGGCAGAGGTTTTCCAACAGCTCCTCTCAAAAGCTATCTCAGCTTCAGCTGATACAATCCGGGATGGTCCTTCTTACGTGCCTTGTGTCTGTCCCAGCTAGAAAAGTCAAGTAAACTGCAAAATGTATCCTGATGCAGAAGGGAAACCGATGCTTTCCTTGGAAACACACAAAAGAACCCGTTCCTTCCTCTGCTCCTTCCCTTTGCCTCCATTTCTTTATTCTTGTTGCCTAAACAGATTTCTGCAGGCCCCAAACTGCCCAGGAGGAAAATGGACTGATTTCCCTCCCTCCACCAGAAGTCTGCTGTCCAAGAAAGTAGTTCCCGTCTCTTGTCTCAGGAGAAGGTAAATATGCTGAGCTTTTACCCTTTTGGGGGCGCAATTGTCCTAAACACAATGCCAACACAATGCCAACTCGGCGCAGGATAATTCAACAATTCGATTCGTTCAAATTATTTAAAGAATTATTTTCATTTTTGTCATTCATGTTTCATTTTGTCCCTCCTTTGGCATCGTTCCTTTAATGATTCTGTTCCACCATTTCTTCGAGATTAGACAGACAAATGAATAGTAGAATAACAGAATTGGAAGGGACCTCGGAGGTCATCTAGTCCAACCCCCTGCTCAGGCAGGAAGCCCCATGCCATCCTGGACAAAGGGCTGCCCAGTCTCTCCTTAAAAACCTCCAGTGATGGAGCACCTACAACGTCTGGAGGCAAGTCGTTCCACTGATTGATTGTTCTCACTGTCAGGAAATTTCTCCTTAGTTCTAGGTTGGTTCTCTCCTTAATTAGTAGCTGACCACACAGTGTCCATTTTTGATAGTATTTTGTCCTCCCTTTCCTTTTCCTGACCCATTGGTGGACCTCCCTACGATTCACTGACTCTTTTCCCAACCTTCAGATTTCGCTTTACAAATACTATGGGGTGAAACTACGGAATTCGAGACAGAAAGACCTGGTCAAGGAACAACTGAAAAGACTTCTAGGTTTTTCATTTCAAGAAGAAACAGACAGAGAAGTGAGTGGAAGTGGGGTTTCTGCAGGGGCTGAGCCCTCCAACTTTGTGGGGCCCTTGGTGCTCTCTGAGCTGGGTTGCTTTCTTGCAGACGTTTTGTTACCCAACTAGGTCACATCATCCGTGCTAGAAAGGAGTGGGGTTTGTGGGGAGGAGGAGGAGAAGGAGGAGGAGGAGGAAGAGGGGGAGGAAGAGGAGGAGAACTGTCTTTGGTGTTCTCTGAGTTTCATTTTTTTTTGAAGACGTTTCATTACCCAACTAGGTAATTGCATCAGTGCTAGAAGGGAATGGGGTTTGCAGAGTGGAGGAGAAGGAGGAGGATAAAAAGGAGAGGGGGACTATGGGGTCCTGTGGGGTTACAGAGAGGAGGAGGAGGAAGAGGAGGAGGAGGAGGAGGAGGAGGAGGAGGAGGAGGAAAGAATCGTGGCGTCCTTGGTTATTTTCTTGCAGACATTTCATTACCTAGCTAGGTAACATCATCAGCGCTAGAAGGGAGAGGGGATTGCTCTCCTTTTGCAGGTAGTTCTCAACCTACGGCCACAAGTGGACCAGTATTTCCATTGCTGAACAAGACAGTTGTTAAATGAGTTGTGCTGGATTTTATGACCTTTTGGCCTATGTTTTTAAGTGAATCACCGCAATTGTTAAGGGAATCCTGCAATGCCTTTTTTAAATTCGCTTTCTTCAAGGATGCTCTAACTTGGAAAAGCCGCTGAACAAATGGCTGTAAGTCGAGGACTACCTGTATTTAATTTCTTTCCACCCTCCCAAAGCTTGCAAGGAATAAAAAGAAGGGTGCAGGCAGTACGACTGTTCGTTTAGTGACCATTGAAAGTTAGGACGGCACTGAAAATGTGACTTATGACCGTTTCTCCACACTTACGGCCGTCAGAGCATCCGTATAGTCACCTGACCAAAATTCGGATGTTTGGTTCCTATTTGTGACGGTCGCAATCTCCCAGGGTCACCTGATCCTCCTTTTACGACCTTCTGGAAAGCGAAGCCAGTGGAGAAGTCAGAGTCACTTAAGAATTGTGTTACTAACTTAACAACTCCATTGACTCACTTAACAACTGTGGCAAGAAAAGTCGTAAAATGGGGCAAAACTCCCTTAACAAATGTCTTGCTTAGCAACAGAAATTTTGGGCTCACTGGTGGTCATAAGTCGAGGACTACCCGTATAATAACAATAACAAAACAATAGCATCAGTGACTCTTCTTGACCGAAAGAGGAGGATACTTTTACCACTGGCTAATAAATTTATTCCTAGAGAGGCAGGAAGAGCAAGTTAGGCAGAGGGTGAAGGACTGGAGCTGAGTGTCCACAGGGATGCTCAAAGTGTCAAGATGGTGGCCATAATGCGGCAATTGTTCCATCCTGGCGTGAATTTTTTGACCATGGGACTTCAAACTTGGCGATTTTCAGATTTGTGGACTTCAACTCCCAGAATTCCTCAGCCAGCATTGCTGGCTGAAGAGTTCTGGGAGTTGAAGTCCCCAAGTCTTCAAGTTGCAGGCTGGGGAATTCTGGGAGTTGAAGTTCCCAAGTCTTCAAGTTTGGAGACCCCTATTTTTGACCACCCCCCGTGGACCACTCTTGTTTGGAGCAAACGACTCCAGAATGTGGCTGACCCTCAAAAGAAAACAAGAGGTGGCTCTTACTTAGCCTTCATCATAGAAGCAGCCTGCAATAAAGAAACACGATTACGGGTCAAATGTTGAAATGTCCTAATTCGCAAGCATCGCTTTGCTTAGGGAATCTCTGAAGCCATCGGAGTGGTTGCATTTTGCCATCTTCCTGAGATCCTGGTGGCCCTGAGAGATGTTGGCCACTTTGTGCGTGCAAAGAAACCTGCTCTGCAAGAAGCCACCTTTCAGGTAAGGCCAGAGATGGGGTTGCAAGGTCTGAGACTCAGTACAGAAGAACGCTGGGGGATTCTGGGAAGGAAAGTCCAACGTGTTTAGAAGGACTGATGCTCCGGGTTGTCTGGTCTCCTCAGACTGGACATAGATCTCAAGACTGGAGACCAGCACTGAGATTTGTAGGTGGTGGTGGAAATTTTCCATCTCCACCTCCCGGAGGGCTATTTTATAATGCTAGAGGAGATTATGAGTTGCCCCAACAAACATCTCAAGTAGACCCAAAGGTGCTTTTTCAGAAGGCAACTGGACTTTGTTTTTCCTTCCTTTCACTTCTCATCCAAGAAGCTTCTTCTGTTCTGACTGAGAAGGGAATTGGACCAAGGGATGATGGAGAATTAGTTGCTTATCACCTCATCCCTTCTGGTGATTGATGACCACTTCCTGGACCTCAATATGGAGGTGGGAAAGGGACCTCAATTGGAGGCCAGACATGTGGACTTCCCAAAGACATCCAGTTGGCCATTTGGGATCCAGAACGGTGATCTAATAGGTCCCAGGACTTGATCCAGCCTCAGAGCTCTTTCAGGGTGTTTATAGATGTCAGAACCCAATTATATTTTATTTCTAACTAATCTACTTTGGGAAAACCCAATTCTTACTCTCTTTTGGATTCTGTCATACTACAAAGGGGGGGGAGTAAACACGGGTATTTATGACTGGCATTCCTTCTATCAACTACAAAGAAACATCTTCTGTGGATTCCCTCTCTGGAGTACTAACCATAACAATAGGCAATCAGCCTTTGATCTCACTTCCTATGAAGCCTCCTTTTACCGGCAGCAAGGAAATAGGGGGGGAAGATTGCAACGTTTGGGATCCGATGGATTTAACACCCAGCCATCTGCCAATTTGGATTGACCGGAAGGAATGTGGGGTGGGACTGCTTGGGAACGCTTTAAAACATTGAATGATCGGGGGGGTCCCCCAGATCCTGTCTAGCACGCCTTCAGTCAGTTTTTCTTAATAAAGATTCCTGTTGGAAAACCTGTTCCAAGAGTTCTGTCTTCTTAAGATGTAAATTGAGGTGGGTCCTTACATTAGACAGGATCTGCAAAATTAGTCAACCTGGAAGGAAGAACCTTGCCGGGGGACTCTGCAAAAATTACCATGTCAGACGACGAAGCAGGGAAGGGGGAAAGCCTCCTTAGCCATTTCAAAGACGGTCTGAATTACGACCTATATGATGCTTGCCTGCCCCGGGGGGACCCACACCAACTCGACGAATGGTACGTCCTGGCAGAGGAAGCAGAGATCGACCTACTGAAGAGGCACCGCCGAGGAAAACAATGGAGCCGCTCACCGCCTGAACCAACGCACGAACCAGCAAAGCCATCGGCTATGGCCAAGAAACCAATGGGCTGTTTCAAATGCGGGAGAGAGGGGCATCGGGCTGTAGAATGCCGCTCAAAAGCCCCCCAGCACAACCCAGACAGACCACCGGCCAGCAAATCTGGGAAGTCCCCAGCTAAGTCAAAAGAATCTGCCATGAGAGGAATAGAAGCTGTGGAATCCCCTACCTCCACCCATCGTGAGGAAAGAGCCCCAGCCTACACCGCAGGGCCGGTGGACGCCTCAGATGACACCTCGGAGGGTGAACCACTGGTAAGTGGATCCATCCCACCCATCCTCAAGACAGTGACTATATTAGCCCCCTCCATGCCCGAAGCTGTAAAAGTAAAAGCCTTAATAGACTCTGGCTGCACCCGCTGCCTAATTAGCCCGACTCTAGTGGGAAATCTGGGCATCCCAGTGAGGAGGCTGGAACAACCAATCTCATTTGGTCAATTAGAATTAGATGGGTCCATAGCAGGGGGGGTGCCAGCTACCCTAGCCACGTTACCAATCCACCTATCCCTGGGGAATCATGAGGAAGACCTAACGTTTATAGTGACCCCAGGCATGGAATGCCCGATGATCCTAGGGCTGGAATGGTTAACAAAATGGAACCCCTGGGTAAATTGGAGGACGAAAGAAATCAATTTCCTGAAGGAGGACCCTACAGACTTAAAACCCCAAGGGGATCCATCAAAATTAAAAACGGAAATAGCGTCCATGGGTGAAGAAAAGGGGCTACCAGAAATACCAGAGGAATACAGAGACCTGGCTGAAGTTTTCAGTGAGGAGAGGGCGGATGAGCTTCCCCCCCACCGACCCACGGACTGTGCCATAGAGTTCAAGCCCGGGGCAAAACTCCCAAAGCCCAGATTATACTCCATGAGCTCAAAGGAGAAGGAGGAAATGGAGAGATTTATAAAGAAAAACCTAGAAAGGGGGTTCATTGAACCAGCCACACCTAAGGTGGCCGCTCCGGTCCTCTTTAGAGAGAAGAAGGATGGCTCTTTACGCTTATGCGTGGACTATAGGCTCTTGAATGCGATCAGTGAAAGCAACCTATACCCCCTACCCCTCATGAAGGACATGTTATCACACCTATCGAAAGGAAAGATTTTTACTAAACTAGATCTAAGGGAAGCGTATTACCGCGTGAGAATTAGGGAAGGAGATGAATGGAAAACTGCATTCAATTGCCCAATGGGGTGCTACAAATTCAAAGTTTTGCCTTTTGGATTACAAGGGGGCCCCGCAGTATTTATGCAATTAATCAATGAGGTACTAAGGGAGCACCTATTTAAGGGGGTCCTGGTTTATCTTGACGACATCCTCATCTTCACAGAATCAAAAGAGGAACATGTCAACCTAGTCAGAGCGGTTTTAAAGAAACTGCGAGCCGCCCACCTATATGCCAAATTATCAAAATGCGAATTTCACCAGGAAAGAATAGACTACCTAGGTTACCGCATATCCCCACAAGGTATTGAAATGGACCCAGAAAAGGTCAGGGCAGTATTAGAATGGGCACCACCTCGCACAAGAAAGCAACTGCAAAGTTTCCTGGGTTTCGCAAACTTTTACCGCCAATTCATCCCCTCATTTGCCCAGATAGCCCTGCCCCTCACGAGCTTACTAAAAACGAAGGGAGAATCCTCAGTGAAACCTAGCCAGCCACTAAAATGGACAATGGAATGCCAAGCGGCATTTGAGAGATTAAAGAGACTTTTTTCTGCCGAACCAGTACTGAGGCACCCAGACATGGACAAACCCTTCGTGATACAGACGGATGCAAGTGATGTAGCAGTGGGGGCTGTATTATTACAAGAAAATGAGGAAGGGATGTTACAACCCTGCGCGTATACGTCCAGGAAACTCACTGAAACGGAACAGCGCTGGCCCGTGTGGGAAAAAGAGGCATATGGGATACGTTGGTCATTACTTACATGGCGCCAATTCCTTGAAGGCAATAAAATCCCTTTCCAGGTGTGGACAGACCACAAAAATTTGGAAGCCTTGAAAACACCCAGAAAACTCAGCCCCAAGCAAGCCCGCTGGTCCCAGCATTTTCACCAATTCAATTTTAAGCTCAAGCATTTGCCGGGGGGAAAGAACTTTTTGGCAGATGCATTATCTCGCATGCCCCAATATAACAGCACGCGAGCCACTGACTCTAAACCGATCATGGGAGAATCACAACTGGCAGCACCAGTGACTACCAGAGCCCACGTTAAATTAAAACCACAGCTGGATAGCCAGACCGGAATTGAATTCCGGAAAAGTTTGGAAACAGATGAATGGTTCCAGAAAAATAAACACGTGTGCACAATGAAAGACGGACTGCCTTGGGTGGGGGAGAAGTTATATATACCGACCACCCAAAGAATCACATTCATGCAACTTTGCCACGACACAAAATCAGCAGGGCATTTTGGATTTGTAAAAACATTACACTTAATTAAACGGCAATTTTGGTGGCCATCCATGAAAAAAGACATAGAAAGTTACGTGGCCAGCTGCCCAAAGTGTGCAATGGCAAAAAGGCTGCAAGGGAAATCACCAGGACTGTTACAAACAGTGGCAAATCCCTCAGCCCCCTGGAGGGAAATAGCCATGGATTTTATAGTGGAATTACCAGAAAGCAATGGGAATACTGTCATTTGGACGGTCACGGACCTATTTTCCAAACAGGTTCACTTTATTCCTTGCCAAAAGATCCCCACCGCAAAAGCTTTAGCAAAACTTTTTGTGCAACATATTTACAGATTGCATGGGGCACCCCAACGCATCATATCTGATAGGGGAGTGCAATTTACATCTGCGTTTTGGAAGGAATTTCTATCTCTTTTAGGGACCACCCAGGGACTGACGTCTAGCCATCACCCTCAGGCAAATGGTCAATCAGAAAAATGTAACGGAGTACTTGAGCAATATTTAAGATGTTTTCTAAATTTCCAGCAGTCAGATTGGACGGACCTGTTGCCGTTTGCAGAGGTTGCCTACAATAATGCAGTCCACTCCAGCACAGGTTACACTCCTTTTCAAATAGCTACCGGCCAAAGTTTCAACCCCATGCCAGAACTAACCCCAAACGAACCAGAAATCCCATCACTGAAAGAATGGATGGAACAATTACAAAACACCTGGCCAATAGTGAGAAAAGCTCTAGAGGAAGCTAGGCAAGCATACAAAGCACAAGCAGATAAGAAAAGGGTGGAGCCCACACCATTCATTATAGGAGAAATGGTCTATCTGTCTACAAAATATTTAAAATCCATACAACCCTGTAAAAAACTTGGACCAAAATATATAGGGCCTTTTCCAATTAAAAGAATCATAAACCCGGTAACAGTAGAATTAGAATTACCCAAGAATCTTAGGCAAATACACCCAATTTTCAACTGCAGTTTGCTGAAAAGAGAACAACAGTCACCCTTACGGCCAAAAATTCCCCCCCCACCAACACCAATCATGATAGAAGGGGAACAACATTTCGAAATAAAGGAAATCCTGGACTCTAGAAAATATCATGGGTCAACTCAATACCTAGTAGCATGGAAGCACCTCCCCGCCTCTCACAACGAGTGGGTCCATAAACATCATATCAAAGCCCCGAAGCTTTTAAAGAAGTTTCATACAGAGTATCCTAACAAGCCAGACTAACTTTTATTCCTGTTTTGTTTTCTCTACAGGTGGACCTCTCTTATTTTTAAGGGGAGCCGGATGTCAGAATCCAATTATATTTTATTTCTAACTAATCTACTCTGGGAAAACCCAATTCTTACTCTCTTTGGGATTCTGTCATACTACGAAGGGGGGGGGGAGTAAACACGGGTGTTTATGACTGGCATTCCTTCTATCATCTACAAATAAACATCCTCTGTGGATTCCCTCTCTGGAGTACTAACAATAACAATGCGGCCATCAGCCTTTGATCTCACTCCCTATGAAGCCTCCTATTACCGGCAGCAAGGAAAAGGGGGGGAAGATTGAAACGTTTGGGATTCCGATGGATTTAACACCCAGCCATCTGCCAATTTGGATTGACCGGAAGGAATTGGGGTGGGACTGCTTGGGAACACTTTAAAACATTGAATGATCAGGGGGGTCCCCCAGATCCTGTCTAGCACACCTTCAGTCAGTTTTTCTTAATAAAGATTCCTGTTGGAAAACCTGTTCCAAGAGTTCTGTCTTCTTAAGATGTAAATTGAGGGGGGTCCTTACAGGGGGGGAAGATTGCAACGTTTGGGATCTGATGGATTTAACACCCAGCCATCTGCCAATTTGGATTGACCAGAAGGAATGTGGGGTGGGACTGCTTGGGAATGCTTTAAAACATTGAATGATCAGGGGGGTCCCCCAGATCCTGTCTAGCACGCCTTCAGTCAGTTTTTCTTAATAAAGATTCCTGTTGGAAAACCCGTTCCAAGAGTTCTGTCTTCTTAAGATGTAAATTGAGGTGGGTCCTTACAGTTTCCATCCATTATTCCTTGTGTGTCCTTCAGGTGCTTTGGAAAATAGGTTGACCCCTCCTCTCTGTGGCAGCCCCTCAAATATTGGAAGTCTCCCCTGGTCCTTCTCTTCACTAGACGAGCTATGCCCAGTTCCTGTAACCGTTCTTCATATATTTTAGCCTCCAGTCCCCTAATCATCTTTGTTGCTCTTCTCTGAGACAGCCTGAACCCAGAGCCACCAAGGACCTGGTAAGCCAGGCATGGAGAGTAGAACCTGAGATACGGGCTGTCATCTGTTCCTCACCATAAGGAGGGTCCTGCCCATTCCTTCAGATCCCCCCCACTTAGCCCCCTCCCCAGTTCTCCCTTCTAGGCAAAGAGGGACACATCAGGGAGCCTCATCCAGAGAAGAGACACAATCCATGAATAATTCATCCAAATGAACCAGGGACACAGGTGCCCCAAGAGCAGCTTCAAAGCACTTGGAGGTTTTTTAGGGAAGGGGTTCACCCCACAGCCTCAAAGATGGGAATGTCACATCCCACCAAGTGCATTCACACAGCCAGAGGGGAGAGGGGCATCAGTTCTCCAAAAATCAGGTGGCCAGAAAACAGGTCGCACCATCTTGGCTGTGGGAACCGCCTCCACCTTTGTAAGCCACCCAGAGTTACCCTGCCAGAAGATGGGTGGCCAATAAATTTGATAAATAAATTAATAAATCTCAACTTCAGACCTTACAGTCCATTCTTGATTTAATAAACCAGAAAGAAACTTCAAAATACGAAGAATCTTACATCAATAAGTAAAGACAATGCCGAAAGTGTGAAGAAGAAAAAACTTCCACCAACTCTATGACCTTCTCCCTATTCAGCCAATGATGCAGCCCACAGGCTGTCACTTTCCTGCCTCTCATCCCAAAATTGATATTGCTTAGAAAAGAGGGGAAACAAAATTTCACTTCAGGCACAAGGAATTTTAAAATCAGGTGCAATTAATGATTAATATATGAAGTTCTGATATAAAAGAAAATCCAAAACAGGCCCCACTCTTAACATTAGGCAGAATCCACGGGGTCTGATTGCTTCCTTGTTATTGAGCTACCTTCCTCCAGCATCACTTTCTGGACATGTCCTGACAAGAAGGACCACAACCACAACAGAACAGAACCCCCAGGAGTGTATTTGTGATTTTTCACTAACATGCTTTTCTCCAGTGTCTCCTCTGCACATGGAGCCCAAAAGAAGTTCAGGATCCCAAAAGGAGAAATTGCTTCTCACTGTAATTATGAACACCTGGGTCTTTGAGATCTCTGTGCCTTTGATAGAGACATCAGACTGAAGCCATAAGCAAAGGATCTTCTATCAGAAAAGGATAAATTCCTTAGGTCAAGCTCTGAGGGAACACGTTTTGGGACAGGCCGGGGCTCTGCTCTTGATTGTACCTCTCTCCTCCCAGGTGAAGCTGTTTCTTTGTTTCTATCAGGAAAGTCTCTGGCATCTCCACCTTCTGAGGGTGCTTTGAATTCTTCCAATTGGTCTCTGCTGTTGGTGTTAGAAAGAGGAAGAGGATTAATAAAGCCCTATGAATTATGGACCTGCTGCTTCTGGTTCTGATGCTGCTGATGTCCCAGCCGGTCTCTGGGAAGCTTAGAACCAAATGCCCGCTGAGTTTGGAGCACCAGGATGAAAATAAACCATGGAGCTTTGACAGGCCAGGAGACCATCTCATTGGTATAGTCATCACTGGAAATGAACTATCGAATATAATGTTGCCTTTCAACATGGCTCCATCTCCATCGTAAGTCGTTCCATCTCCATCGTAAGTCGTTCAAGATGATGGACTTGCATTCCCCCCATTTTCTAATTCTAACACTCTCCTTCTTTTCTTCTTCTTTTCACTTGCTTATATATTACAGGATTTCTCTAATTTCCTGGATGATTTTGATTTCCTCTTTTTTCTTATTTTGTAGAAGAGACTCAAATCCAGAGATGGGGTTAAAAAAACCCAAAGGCAATCCAGATTATTTTCCTCTCCCTGTTCACTCCTGAATTCATCACTTGAATTCATTTTTTAAAGTAATCAGCCCATTCTCCTATTAGTATAACTGATTATTGGGTTTGGATCAGTATTGGCTTAAGACTCAGTAGGTTTGGGGAGACAAAAAGGAATAAATTCTTTTTAAAAATGTTGTTGCTATTGATGATAATAACATGAACATTTTTTTACAGTAAGGCTTCTAATTATTTTTTATACACCCTACGATTCATTTTCACCATTCAACTGGTCAACAAGAATCCCCAGCTCCTGCACAATCTCACACTTGGCTACAACATCCATGACAATTATTTGAGCCCTTTACACACTTCAGATGCCTTGCTGGACATTCTCTCTACTGGAGAAGCCAATGTCCCCAACTACAGCTGTGGAAGGAAGGACAACCTCCTGGCTCTTCTTGATGCAGCTGACAGGGAAATCTCCATCCAGATGTCAACATTAGCAGACACCTACAAAGTCCAACAGGTTTCTTTGTGTTATTTTCTGTCTGGTAAAGTGAGTGGGATGGTGGGTGAGCAACAGATCCAAGCATATCTTCTACATGGAATTCAAGAGTTGCTTTTCTCCATATTAGCAAACATATCAATTACGTTTTTTCTATTATGTTTATGTTTAAACTCCTCATAAAAGGCTGAAAAGCAGTAAGGTCCCTGTAGAGGACTTTCTCATGGCTATTCAAAAAATATCCCCAGTTGTGGGTGAACTATTGGCATGTTCATTTACACATAGAAATAATACCTGACATATCCAGTTGTACTCAAGTTGGCAATAGTGGTGTTTCTTTATAGAAAGAAAATGGAATAAATAGGACTCTAGCAATTACAGGTTAGTTAGACTAATGGATAGTGTGGCTAATAATAATCTAATATTGACAACAGATTTCTTTTGAAATAGCTAATTACACAATATGTCAGTCAGGTAAACAACGGTTTTCTGGCTTTATAGATGTTACTGCTGCATTTGATACAGTAAATGGAGAAATATGATGGAGGAAATTGATTTCCCTTAAAATGGAGCTCAGACTGTTGGCCCTGATCCAAGCCCTTTCCACAAGACCTTGTTTGAGAGGGAGGTTTGGGCTCAGTGGAGCCACGATAAGAAGGATAGGTACTTACCTAGGTGTAACATAAAAGAGTACATATTTCAACTCTTCTTATTCAGTCTAGATATTAATGTCTTACCAGGACTAAGGAAGGATTCTCATGTACATGCCTAAAGTGCTAAATTGTTTATTTATTTAGCATATGGCAAAGGTATAAATAGCCAGGAGACTACATAGTGTTTGTTTCACAGCCCATGAATGCTAGTCCGTTCAGTTTGTGCTCATGAGCTCATCCAGGGTGCCCCACAGGGGGTGAACTGGCTCCACACCAGAAAGGCGAGAGGTCTCCTATGGCATCAGCCAGGCCTTCTCTCACCACCAATGTCGCCTCGCAGTTGGGTGTCACATCTGAGCAGGTCCAGCAATGGCAGGGGCCCAACAGTCTGCATGAAACACATCACATTTCCCACCAAAGTGATACCTATTTATCTACTAGCGTTGTCACAGGCCTTCGAACTGCTAGGTGGGCAGAAGCTGAGGCAAGCGACGGGAGCTCACCCCGCCATGCAGTGACAGAACTCGAACTGCCAGAACAGATTCAGTGTCTTTAAGCCACTGAGCCTCTTACTTGCTAAATACACGTTGGTTTAAACTGATAATGCTGTACTGTTATCCTGTGGGTTAGATTGTGTAGACTCTTGAGAAAACTTGGCTCCTACTGACATAATAATTCTCTGATTATTGATAAATGAAAACAACCCGTTAATTTACCACCAATAAATTCAGAAGGAATACCACTAGAAAAAGTTAAAAGGATCACGCACCTCAGTTCTAATTTACATGAAAGCTGGGACATGACAGCTGAAGTAAAGAAAAGGATAGAGAAAGCTCAAACAGCATTCTTCAAAATGAAAAAGGTCTTCTGCAGTCACGACATAAGCCTAAGACTGAAAATCAGGCTTGTCAGATGCTATATTTTTTCTATCCTTCTCTATGGAGTAGAGAATTGGTCTCTGACAGAAGGCCACCTGAAGAGACTAGAAGCATTTGAAATGTGGATTTACAGGTGGCTGTTATGTATAAGCTGGGTTGACAAGATAAGAAATGAGGAGGTGATAAGCCGCCTGGGAAAGCCAAGGGAAATCATCAAAACAATTAAAAAATGAAAATTAGAATATTTCAGACATGTGATGCGACACCCAGAAAAATACGGCATACTCCATTTAATCCTCCAGGGAAAGATTAAAGGCAAATGAGGTCCAGGCAGAAGAAGAGCATCGTGGCTTCAAAATCTAAGGGACTAGTTTGGACAAAACTCAGCAGCACTTTTTCGTGCGGCTGCTGATAAAAACAGGATCGCCAACATGATCCGATAACGGATATGGCACAAGAAGAAGAAGAAAGGTATAAATAGCCAGGAGACTATATATTATTTGTTTCACAGCCCAGGAATGCTAGTCCATTCAGTTTGTGCTCATGAGCTCATCCAGGGTGCCCCACAGGGGGTGAACTGGCTCCACACCAGAAAGACGAGAGGTCTCCTGTGGCATCATCCAGGCCTTCTCTCACCACCAATGTCGCCTTGCAGTTGGGTGTCACATCTGAGCAAGTCTAGCACTGGCAGGGGCCCGACCATCTGCATGAAACATGCCATACTTCCCACCAAAGTGGTACCTATTTATCTACTAGCGTTGTCACAGGCTTTTGAACTGCTAGGTGGGCAGAAGCCGAGGCAAGCGACGGGAGCTCACCTTGCCATGCAGTGACAGAACTCGAACTGCCGGAACAGATTCAGTGTCTTTAAGCCACTGAGCCTCTTACTTGCTAAATACACGTTGGTTTAAACTGATAATGCTGTACTGTTATCCTGTGGGTTAGATTGTGTAGACTCTTGAGAAAACTTGGCTCCTACTGACATAATAATTCTCTGATTATTGATAAATGAAAACAACCCGTTAATTTACCACCAATAAATTCAGAAGGAATACCACTAGAAAAAGTTAAAAGGATCACGCACCTCAGTTCTAATTTACATGAAAGCTGGGACATGACAGCTGAAGTAAAGAAAAGGATAGAGAAAGCTCAAACAGCATTCTTCAAAATGAAAAAGGTCTTCTGCAGTCACGACATAAGCCTAAGACTGAAAATCAGGCTTGTCAGATGCTATATTTTTTCTATCCTTCTCTATGGAGTAGAGAATTGGTCTCTGACAGAAGGCCACCTGAAGAGACTAGAAGCATTTGAAATGTGGATTTACAGGTGGCTGTTATGTATAAGCTGGGTTGACAAGATAAGAAATGAGGAGGTGATAAGCCGCCTGGGAAAGCCAAGGGAAATCATCAAAACAATTAAAAAATGAAAATTAGAATATTTCAGACATGTGATGCGACACCCAGAAAAATACGGCATACTCCATTTAATCCTCCAGGGAAAGATTAAAGGCAAATGAGGTCCAGGCAGAAGAAGAGCATCGTGGCTTCAAAATCTAAGGGACTAGTTTGGACAAAACTCAGCAGCACTTTTTCGTGCGGCTGCTGATAAAAACAGGATCGCCAACATGATCCGATAACGGATATGGCACAAGAAGAAGAAGAAAGGTATAAATAGCCAGGAGACTATATATTATTTGTTTCACAGCCCAGGAATGCTAGTCCATTCAGTTTGTGCTCATGAGCTCATCCAGGGTGCCCCACAGGGGGTGAACTGGCTCCACACCAGAAAGACGAGAGGTCTCCTGTGGCATCATCCAGGCCTTCTCTCACCACCAATGTCGCCTTGCAGTTGGGTGTCACATCTGAGCAAGTCTAGCACTGGCAGGGGCCCGACCATCTGCATGAAACATGCCATACTTCCCACCAAAGTGGTACCTATTTATCTACTAGCGTTGTCACAGGCTTTTGAACTGCTAGGTGGGCAGAAGCCGAGGCAAGCGACGGGAGCTCACCTTGCCATGCAGTGACAGAACTCGAACTGCCGGAACAGATTCAGTGTCTTTAAGCCACTGAGCCTCTTACTTGCTAAATACACCTTGGTTTAAACTGATAATGCAGTACTGTTATCCTGTGGGTTAGATAGTGTAGACTCTTGAGAAAACTTGGCTCCTACTGACATAATAATTCTCTGATTATTGATAAATGAAAGTCAAAAGTTCTGGTCTTTGGAAAACAAATGTAGCCAATACAGCAAGTAACACCTTTCCTTACCCAGCGTTACTTTTCTCTGAGACTGAATCTTGGATCTGCCATCATCAAAGGGAGCAAGGGCAGGATTGAATTTACTGCTTATTTTTTTTAAAAAAACATAGCTATCCAGCTTTCTTCCCAATTATTAGAGTAGATAATGCCAAAGTTACCCCCAAATCCTTATATTGAACTGAGGTTTGGGGCTTAAAATATAGAGGAACAAACCCAATCACTGGACCTGAGGAGTATTTTGGGGATGGATAAAAGGACTTCAGTTGCTGACTCAGAGCAGGATTGGGAATTTATGCAGTTTCATCTTTGTCTAAAATCATGGAAAATACAGCCATGTGAAAAGGAAAATCAAGACTCTTTTAGTCCTATGATTTTATGTATCAGGACATCTGATAAAAATCACTGGTCCTTAGCAGTTCTTAAAAGTAGGTAACTACAATCTCAGATGAACAACACACAACATAGTGCAAGGTGCCCAGGTCCTCTGGCTGCAAAACAACCCCAAATCCTCACCCCTCCATCACCGTGCTTGGCGGTTGGTGAGGCATGTTGGTGCTGATAGGCTCTGTGTGGTTTTCGCCAGACGTGGCCCTGTGTGTTATGGCCAAACATCTCCACTTTGGTCTCCTGTCCTAAGGAGAATGTTCCAGACGTCTTGCGATTTGTTCAGGTGCAACTTGGTAAACCTCAGCCGGGCTGCCATGTCCTTTTTCGAGAGAAGAGGCTTTCTCCTGGCAGCCCTTCCAAAGAAACCCTGCTTGTTCAGTCTTTTTCTAATTCTGCTGCCATGAACATTTAAGATGCTCACCGGGGCCTGTAGAGTCTGAGGTGGAACTCTTGATTTTTTGCAGTATCTTTGAGCATTGGGTGAACTTGCTGGGATGTTCACTCCTGGGCAGATTGGGAACTGCCTTGAATGTTTTCCACTTGTGAATAATCTTCTTCGCTATAGAATGATGGACTTTAAATTGTTTTGAAATGGCCTTGTAACCCTTTCCAGATTGATAGGCAGCAACAATTGCTTCTCTGAGATCATTGCTGAAGTCTTTAACTTTTGGCATTGTGTTAATACACAACTCAATGCTGGAGACCGGCAAACTCCTGAAACTTTGGCTTTTATAGAGGCAGTCACACTTGCTGATGATCAATTAATCAAGGTCACTTGATCAGCAGCACCAGGCTACCTCTTAGCCTCTTCATACCTATGGAAGCAGTCAGGGTGTGCTTCGTCTTTCACACACGGCTTCTCCGTTTTGCCTTTCTTTTTGTAAAATAAATGATGACATGGTGTAATATGTCATATGTTGTTGTTCATCTGAGGTTGTATTTACCTACTTTTAAAAACTGCTTAAGACCAGATGCTTTTTGCTATGTCCTGATACGTAAAACCACAGAACTCAAAGAGGGCGTCCTTTCTTTTCCCCATGGCTGTAATTCTTGGTGTACAGTTAAACCTCTGGAACCTGACAGAGTCCCAAAGTTCTCTGTGCTGCAACATACAATATTGTAAATAAAGCCCTCTTGGATTCTGCAACTGAGAAATTATATTAGGAGTTGTGACCTCCCCATCTCTTATATAACTAGAGAACGAGCCAAAAAATAATCAAGTTGGGATAGAAATAAATAAAAAGTAAAAATCAAAGGATTGCTTCACCAAGAATCTGGAATATTGAATGTCAACTGCATAAGAAAGAGAGAGGTCAGAATCCTGCATTGCACATTAGACAAACTACCTGTTGGGATACTTGTGTTAAAGCAATATATTGACTGAGTTAGAATTAAACATTTACATATAATACAGCCCTTTATTGGAACAAAACAATTCACTTCACATCTGCATATGGAGGTCTGATTGCAATAAATTGCAGGGGAGATACAGAAATACGATTCATGTTTTTTATTCTTATTCTTTTTTATTTCATTTGTTTCTTGTATTCAATTTTTATATACAATGTTGTTAATGCTTTGTATTTAATATTCTGTTTCTTGATATGGCATAATGGCTAATCAACAATTATCTATTTAATTTGTTCATCAAAACCAAGTTGAATTTATTAAAAGCTAATATTTTGGACTTTATCTGACCTCCAATATAACACAGCTTTCTTCATTGCTGTTTCAGATCAGATATGAAACTGCTTCAGAGGTTCTGAGTGATAAAAGGAAATTCCCCTTTTTCCACCAGATGTTCCCCAAAAAGGGATTCCACTACCCAGCAATTGTCCAACTGCTCCTCCATTTCAGATGGACCTTGATTGGCCTCTTTGCTTCAGACACAGAGAATGGAGAGAATTTCATGAGGACTTTCCCTCCTATGCTTGTCAGAAATGGAATTTGTGTGGTTATATCACAACTCTTCTCAACAACTGGATATACAGCAGTCCTCATGGATGCCCTCACTAAGTGGAGACAAGTCAATGTCTTTGTTCACTTCATGGAATTTATTCCCATTAACGACAGAATTCTTCCTTTCCATTTGGCACTTGGGTGTTTGACAGGCCCCATTGAAGGGAAAGTCTGGATCAGTACAGTTTTGGGAAGATATACATTGAAAAAGGACAGACTTTACAAATACATCCATAGTATTTGGAGCTTTGCTTTTCTGGCAAATGAAAGACCAAGGAATGATGCCTTTGAACCCCAATTCTTTGTGGAATATTCATTTCAAGATCATTATTTCCGCTGCTCTCTTTCCAAGCACGTCTTTTCTGTCAAAGGCCGGAGAAGATGCACCCAGAAAGCCCCACTGGAGACCCAGGAGAAAAGGAACAGGGGAAGGGTCAGAAATAATCCCAATTATTACAGTATCATGAAGACTCTGGCCCAGGCCTTGAATACCGCCTATTCTTCCAGATCGAGGAGGAGAAGGAAGGAGGGAGAAAAGACATTGGGGGCTCCAAGGCTGCAGCCATGGCAGGTATGTGGGTCCCAATATGGATCCATTAATCTCGGTTCCTTTGGAGAGGGAATCCAGAGGGGAAGGAGGGGAACCCTGTTAACCTTCTTATGCTGCAAAAGATCCACAGGTTTGGCCAATCTAATTGCTAGAGACACAATATTCTAAACTGCAGGCACCATAATAGATAAATTTTGATTTTAAACACTGCTAATTTTAAAAGGATGTATGCATTTTTAAATATACTCATGTCTTTATGCATTTGTGATTAGCATAGTAGAAGTTTACATTTGTAACTTTGTAGGACACCCTGAGACCATCTAGCCCAACCCTCCTCTCTGCAGGAATCCCACTTAAAGCTTCTCCCACTGATGGCTGCTCAGTCTTTGCGTCATCAGTGAAGGGGAGGCTGAACTCCTCTGCTTTAAGGGCTCAGCTCTGAAACGGCTCCTCCTTTCAGGAGGTTCTTCCTCTCATTCAGTCGGAATCTCCTCTCTTGTGGCTGAGCTCCTTTCCCCATTTCCCTCCCTCTGGAACAGCATTGAAGAGACCTGGAGCTTCTCTGCAGCTTCCCTCAGTTGCTGGAAGAGGCTGCACAAGGCAGTGGTGGGTTTACGGCCACAACGGAGCTCAAAATGTCTTGCTAAGTTGTTAAGTGACTTTTGCCCCATTTTACGACCTTTCTTGCCCTTTTCTGGTAAAGTGAATCATTGCAGTTGTTAAGCAAGTAACACGGTTGTTAAGTGAATCCGGCTTCCCTGTTGATTTTGCTCGTCAGAAGCCCCAAAAGGAGATCACATGACCCTCAAGCACCGTAACCATCACAAGTACATGCCAGGAATTCTGATTTTGATCACGTGACCCTGGGATGCTGCAATGAGCATCTGAAAAACTGTCATAAGTCACTTTTTTCAGTGCCCTTGTAACTTTGCACGGTCACTAAACGAACGGTTTCTCATAATAAACCTGATGTTTTCTAGACGTTTATGAATAATCTCTTTTTTTCTATGATTCATTTTTTGTCACCTGCTGTAGAATGTTCCCTTTAACTTACCAATTGTATCAATTATATTTTGTTAATATATATTTTGCCAGTATATGGTTGAGAAATTTTGCTGAACCACTCTTTTTTATTTATGAAGATAGCAGAAGCACCTATTTTTCCAAATAAGCATATTTTGATGTTAGACAACTGCAGAAGAAAGATTCAAATGTGTAAAGGCTAAATGGGATTTTTAAAAATGGTTTTTCAGATTTTAAAATTCCTGGATGTTCCCATTGTAGTTCCACCCTTTCCTGCAGAAGAATGAGTTTTGCAATATTTCTTATGTGAAACTGTACTTGGATCAAAATGGAGATGTAGCAGCAGATCTGATCATCTTCAGCAGGTTGATTCTCCCCAAGGAGGATCCCATCGAGCAGCTAATGGGGACTTTGGAAAGACAGACACTTACTGTCGACGAAGATGCTCTTTCACAGCTAAAATTGCTCAACAAGGTGGGAGAAATTTTGGTGTCCTTCCTCTTTTTCCAAAGATTTAGGACCCATTTCATGTGTACCAAGGCTAGTTACCAGGATCAGTGACCTTCACTGAGAATTGAACACGGAGAGCAGAAACCTTACAGTTTTCTTCCTATAGACCACTTGGGAGGCTTCAGTACTGTTGACCAAGGTGTTCTTCAGCTGCTGTAATATTGAAGACTGTTTTTAGCTGATTCAGCCATGTCCAACCTGGGATGAGCAACCCTCAAGTGCTGGAGGTTGTGTTGTTAATAAGGTCAGGTTTGCTTGTCCTCAAATAGCAAAGTGGGAGGGAATTCTGTTGAACAGTCCCTGAATTGTGGTTTGGACTGAATGTGATGAAATTGAATCATGACTGGATGGAGCTCCTGCTGGTCCCATTGGGAGAGAAGCTTCATCTTGTCCCGCTTAGGGAGAGGCCATTGGAAAATGGCTCCCTGAAAGGGCAGGTCCATGGTCTGTGATATTTTTAAGGAGTCCAGACATGGTCAAAGTTAGCCATATCTCTCTTTCACCCAACTGGGGGGAGCAATTGGGCTTCTGCCCCCAAGAAGGAGGTCCAAGACTTTCACTTCACATAATCCCTTGACCCAGAAATCTGAAACACTGAAACACAACTTTGATTCAAAGAAAAGATCTTCCTGATATCAGGAGAGAGAGTTTGACAGGAAAGGCTACTTAGATTTGGCCTTTGGCTATTAAGAGGGTTTTCATCTGAAAATCCCTTGAATGGCATTGATTATCCTGAGTCTTAGCTTCCTTCACTCCCCCTGGGCAAAAAAGAGTCGCCCAATTTAACTAATATTAAATGTGGGTCTGTCTTTCCACGACAGTTGGAGTCTCCTAATTGCAGTTCTTCAACATAAAGGACCTTTTCTTGGATAACTGAATGGGCCTTAGAAATATCTCCTTCTGACACAGGACTCACACTCAGGTCCCATCGGTTGCAGCCAAAGATTTAATCTTTTTCAGGGACACGTTCTCATGATCTCACCTCAATCTCACTAGAGTTCTAGAATCTATGCAGAAAACTTTAGTCTTAATAAAGGAGAATATTTGTAGCTCAGGGTTGACATGAGGGATCCTTGGTGCTCTCTGAGCTTGCTTGTTTTCTTGCAGACGTTTCATTACCCAAACTAGGTAACATCATCAGTGCTAGATGACCAGTATGGATGATGTTCCCTAGTTTGGGTAATGAAACATTGTTCTGTCCCAACCTATAGCCGTCCTTGTTAAATGCACAAGGACAAAACCCCTTTTGAGAAAATAGGCTGGAGACTCAGAAGAAAACAAAACCCCTTTTAATATGGGTAACAAACCTGCCAAATAGTCCAGAAACAAAAGCAGCAAGACACAATACAAATGGAGGAAATTGCAAAGCAGAGAAGTAGTCACCGGCAATTCCAACAGAACATGATCCCATGAAGTACTTTGCAACGGTTGCCTTCAGCAACCAGCACCGCCCACACCTTCTGTAAAGACCCACTTCAATTTACATCTTAAGAAGACAGAACTCTTGGAACGATTCCTCCAACAGGAATGTTTATTAAGAAAAACTGACTGAAGGCATGCTAGACAGGATCTGAGGGACCCCCCTGATCATTCAATGTTTTAAAGTGTTCCCAGGCAGCCCCACTCCACATTCCTTCCGGTCGATTCAAATTGGCAGATGGCTGGGTGTTAAATCCATCGGAATCCCAAATGTTGCAATCTTTCCCCCCCCCCCCTTTTCCTTGCTGCCAGTAAAAGGAGGCTTCATAGGGAGTGAGATCAAAGGCTGATGGCCGCATTGTTATTGTTAGTACTCCAGAGAGGAAATCCACAGAGGATGTTCCTTTGTAGTTGATAGGAGGAATGCCAGTCATAAACACCCGTGTTTACTCCCCCCCCCCTTTGTAGTATGACAGAATCCAGAAGAGAGTAAGAATTGGGTTTTCTCAGATTAGAAAGCTAGAAATAAAATATAATTGGATTCTGACACCTTCCCTTTTTATAAAGCAGTCCCAAGGCGTGGCTTCTCAAAGCCTTCTCCTCCTCCCCTGGAGTTGTCGTATTGACTGCTGCTGACCTGCTCTAGATAATTGTCTGCGTCTACGAGCATCAATAATGTCTATCAGCTGTGAATCCTCCAAGTCTCTCCAAACCCCTCCTCCTCCTCCTCTAATTCCCCGGACTCAGCTGCCGGGTCCACTGGCTGGCACGGACTCACAACAAACGTCTGTAAGCAAACAAGCAAGCTCAGAGAGCGCCAAGGAGCTCACCCTTAATCTTATTTCAGCAGCATGGCAGCCATAGGAATTGAACAAATAAAAATACAAATCAAGAAAGAACATCTGCTTTAAAGTTGACAGCTACAATTTATGAGGAATTTTTCCTTTATATCTTAACTGGGAGACTCTTTTGAACGATTGTCAAAGGGGAGCAGCTTTGCAAGGCTTTGTGTAGTCCAGAAGAAACCTTTCCAGATCCTACTAGTCAGAGGTTTCCTTCTTAATCACATTTTATTCTACTTAAATAAATCTAATAAAATAACAACTTAATAAATCTGACAACAAATTTATTCAAAAATTTAATGAGTAGATCATCATAGCCATGGATGTATGAAAAGTAGAGGAATGCCTTTTAATACAACCATTAGGAGGAACAGATTGTTTGTCACTTAATGCTTAATTCGTTTCTCAATTCCCTCCCTCCAGACTTTATTAACTAGAAAAGGACTTAGTTGCAATGTGTTATGCCAGAAGCAAAAGGGAGGAACTAAGGAAAGAATCTGCCAGGGTCCCATCTCCTACACCTGATTGGAAGGAGTCAGAGATTTCATATTCACCTAAATGAAGCCCAGAATCTACTTGTCTAATGTCCATTTCTCCTCTCCTTTTCCATGGATGGTAAGTCCTAACCTATTTTCTTTGGCATTCCTATTTTTTCTGCTTAGTCTCTGCCACAGTCCAAATGTGTGGAAAATTGTCATCCTGGATTTGTCAAGCGTGTGCGAGAAGGAGACCCAGTTTGCTGCTATGACTGCGTTCCTTGTCCGGAGGGGACCATCTCCACTCAGGAAGGTGGGTGACACCACTGGAAAGGTCAGGCTTTGTGGAACTGGATTTATCCACAGCATTCTGATGAAAGTGCAAATTAAAACATGCATTGAAGCTCAACTCTTTTTTGTTTATTCAAAATGAACTAGAAATCCTCCAATTTCAGATACTGTA
Source organism: Azemiops feae (assembly GCA_023970755.1). Lineage (NCBI taxonomy): Eukaryota > Metazoa > Chordata > Lepidosauria > Squamata > Viperidae > Azemiops > Azemiops feae. Next base: position 111,245 of record JALGBA010001365.1, read on the forward strand.
GCTACATAGGTATTAGAAAATTATATCATCAGTTTTTTTCTTGTGGAATGGTTAAGCAACACATCTTGGAAAATGTTCCTGTGACATTTCTCCAAAAAAAGGTATTTCTTGAAATGTAAAAAAGCAGAATATTAAAGAAATACTGGTTTTTGACTTTCTCAGATACAGAAAAGTGCACCAAGTGTCCGGATGATAAATATCCAAATATGGACAGAGTCCGATGTATCCCCAAAGTGATAACCTTCCTCTCTTATGAAGAACATCTGGGCATCATCCTGGTCTCTTTTGCTCTACTCTTGTTCCTAACCACAGGCCTTGTCTTAATTATCTTCATTAAACACCTAGAAACTCCCCTTGTCAAAGCCAACAACCGGGACCTCTCCTACATCCTCCTGGTCTCCCTCCTGCTTTGCTTCTTGTCTCCTTTTCTCTTCATTGATCAACCAAGGAAAGCCACCTGCCTTCTCCGACAGACGGTTTTCAGCATCATCTTCTCAGTTTCTGTTTCTTCTCTCTTGGCCAAAACCATCACGGTGGTGCTGGCTTTCCTGGCCACAAAACCAGGAAACCGGGTGAAGAGATGGTTGGGGAAGAGCTTGGTCAACTCCATCATCCTTTCTTGTTCTACAGTCCAAATGATCATCTGCTCCCTCTGGCTGGGAGTTTCTCCCCCATTCCCTGACTCTGACCTCCACTCCCAGCATGGAGAGATCATCCTGCAATGCAACGAAGGGGATGTTGCCATGTTCTACGTCACCCTCAGCTACATGGGCTTCCTGGCTGCCATCTGCTTCACGGTGGCTTTCCTGGCCAGGAATCTGCCTGGGGCCTTCAACGAAGCCAAGCTGATCACCTTCAGCATGCTGGTCTTCTGCAGTGTCTGGGTGACTTTTGTGCCCACCTACCTGAGCACCAAAGGGAAATACATGGTGGCTGTTCAGGTCTTCTCCATCCTGGCCTCCAGTGCTGGTCTGCTGGGCTGCATCTTCATCCCCAAGTGCTACATTATCATTCTGAGGCCACACCTGAACACAAAGGAGCATCTTACAGCTAGAATAAATGTAAAAACATGAGGTATAACATGTGATGCTGGAAGAATTCTAAAACTTCCTTTTACTTGAAAGGAGATATTCTTTCCATTTAGATAGTATTCAGGAGTCAAAGAAAATCATATCTATGTCTTTCAAAATGGGAACATGATAAATGACTGGAAACCTTGTAGCTCCCTTCCCTTTCAGCTCAATAAATCTTGCTAAAGAGAACTCTGTGAAAGTCATTCAGAGGAATTTGCTACTGAATGTGACACCTTATAAAAAATAATGTGGCACTTCTTCCTACTGACAGCAGCTAAAAGTGTCTGTGTGAGAGAGAGCGAGTAGGAAAAGAGGCCAGGAAGAAGCTGTGGGAACCAAGCACCAACCGGGTTACCTGATCTTCTCCAGGAGATGCCGGAATGATGTGAAATGCCATGTTTGACCGGCTTTCAGCTGGGGAGGGAAATCTCCATCCCTCTTATAACCTGCCTCTAGAAGTGGTGAATGCTCCAACACTGGAAATTTTTAAGAAGAGACTGGACAGCCATTTATCCGAAATGGTGTAGGGTTTCCTAGAGGGGGTTGATGACCTCCAAGGTCCCTTCCAACTTGATGATGATGATGATGATGATGATGATGTTCTTTCTTGATTTCCTGATAAAACCTCCTTTGCAGAAAGTGTTCAGCAGAACAGCTGTCTGGGATTTCAGCTTGGGATTGTTTTTATTTTGGTGTGTACCTTTAAGAAATTTCCTCTGTATTTATTTTCCTTTTCATCAACCAGAGAAATAAAATAGCAGTTTTCAGGCCCTTTAATTTTCCACTCTACAATTTGTACGTAAAGCATTTCTCTGCTCTTCTTCCAAGCTTAGCTTGTCTGTGAAAGGTTGGACAACATGAGACTTTCCCCAGGAGGAGACTGAAGGGATCCTGTCTGAAGGCAGCCGCATCATTGACTGAGTAGTCTGGACTGAAGCAGGAGCGTTCAATGCTGTGTATTCATCCAGGTCCAAGAAGGAGGTGCATAAGGGTGGGAAAATCTAGGTTTGCAGGAAGAGGCACCCATGGAAGCTATTCTGTTTTCCAGCCACACAGATAGCTGATGAATGGATAATCAATCTGAGGTTTCAGAATAGCTTCTAATTGCTGATCAAATCCCTTTGCAAATTCTGTTTTAAGCAGGTAAAAAAAGCTTTGATGGATCAGACCAAGGTCAGTCTAAGATTCTCAGTGACCACACAGAGATGCCTCTGGTTTGCCCACAAGCAGAAGGCAGAGACTTAGGGCTTTGCCCAACATGGTACGAGTGTTTCCGCACAATTTCACTTTCCTCCATGACACCACACAATATTGGACACTCAGCCATCTCACTATCTAGGAATCCCTAATTCTGGTATCTCACATTAATCTGTGAATTTTTTTCCAAGTTTCAATTTTTTTCCAAGTCGCAGGACTGGAACTCAAGAGGCTCCTGGTGATTGTCCCAATGTCACTCAGGAAGTTTTCATGCCTGAGGATTAGAACTCAGAGCCAGCTGACTTTCCTGCATAAGGCAGGACTAGAACTCAGTCCCCTGATGATTGGCTCCAAGTCACTTGGCTCCAATCCCACCTTTATTTTGAAAGTGGGATTAAAACTCCAGTGATTGGCAGAAAGTCCCTCAGCTGGCTTTGATTCCCTGCCGCATCCTCCCCAGGCAGTCCTGCCCCCCACAACATAAAAGGCTCCTTCTGCGCTTCCTGGCTCCCCCCTCCCCTCACCTGATCAGACAGCTGTCACTCAAGACCTTGTCCCACCCCACCCCTGGTGCCCAGGTCAGGCAGCGCTGCCCCCAGCCGTGGCAGGTGGGCTGTCCGAGCCCATTTTCCCTCCCACCACCTCCTCCCCACAGGAGCCTCCTTGCCGCCAGCTGGGAGTCTCGCCGGGAGCCCGTGGGAGCACAGCGGGCTGAGAGTTAGGGGCGGTCAAAGGGGCTCTCTACCATCCGGGCTCCAGGGATGGAATGTGGGTGCTCCCTTCACCTCTTCCCCCCCGGGCCGTGCAGGGGCTCCTCCGTCTCCAGAGGCTGTGGCACCCCCTGCCAGGAGAGCGGCCAGAGGAGCCACGGGAGTGTGAGCGTGGTACCTGTGTCCGAGAGCGGGAGGAGCCCTGGAGGGATGGTGATGCAGGGGAGGGGGCTCCCTCCTTCCCCCGGAGGAAAACCGGATGTCATGGTTCCGACAGACAGATACGAATAAAGCAGAACTCCAAGGCTTGAAAATTCCTCAAAGAACATGTTTATTAGTTACAAAGTATCAGCACGGTCAAGAGTGAAACCAAGTCTGGATACACACTTAACAATTCCACAGTACAAAGTTAGAAATCCCACCCATAAAGCTATGCAAGCAACTACGTTCCCCAATGCAGTCATTTGGCGGGCTTTTTCCACAACACCCAGCCTGCCGGCTCGGGAACAACCGATGACCTTGGTTCCCACGGGACAAAAGATGATTATGACTAGCGAAGCACCTGGGAAACCCCCTCCCCCATCCGTTCTATGTGGCAATGCAGAATGAGCAGGAAAATGGCTGTAGCCATGCTCAGTCACAGGGTTGACACTGGGCGCTCCGCATTTGGCCCCCACCCTTCTCCAGCTCCCAGCACCTCCTTTGGCTTCGCTCGGCTGGGCAGTCCCAAATTTACCCACCAGGAGATCCCCCGCTGGTCTCACTGAAGCGCTGCCTGGCCCTTCCCACAGGGGGCGCTCTTCCTCCTCAGGAGCCCCAGGGATCCACCACCCTCTCCGCAGCTGCTGCTGCCCCCACTAGAGGACCCCGCAGCCCTGGAGATGCTCCGGCGCCCTTCGGACCTCGGCCAAGCGCACTGTGGACCCAGCGGGGCTGAGCTGGAGGGCCCGAAGGAAGCTGGGAATCTGCAGACGATCCCCCCATGATGGCCATTCCAGCAGCTCTGTCGTCCTGGGAGAGGCTCGCTCTGCCCCCTGTCCGACTTCTCAGACTGGCCCTCCCGCAGGGTCCCTCGCTCTTCCACTGGGGCAGGGACCGGATCTGGCTGGTACCGAGTGATGCTCCTGGGGATTGTGGGTCAGTGGTTGAGTTAGACCGGCTGGCTGGCTTTCGCTCTGCTCCCGAATGGAAGAGCTGCGTAAGGGAAGGTCACAAATGTGCTCCAGACACTTTGTGGCAGCTGATCAGGGAGGAAAACTGCATGTAAGGAAAAAATGGGAGAGAGAGAGAGAGAGAGAGAGAGAGACAGACAGACAGACAGACAGACAGACAGACAGACAGACAGACAGACAGAAACTTCTGAAGAGGGCGGCGTTTTCACTGGTTTGATCTCTGAACTTTTGTGTAGATCTGTGCGACCTCCCCAGACCCAGGTGGGCTGAAAGCTGCCTCTGGCGAGGGTGGAGCTGGAGACCTTCCTCCCCATCCAGACCTTCCCAGCCTCTGTTTAGACTGGCTGGCTGGGCTTGGCTCCCCTGGCTCAGAGCTGGGTGAGGGGAGGTCAGAAAGATGCCCCAGATGCCGCTCAGTGGCAGCGGATGAGGGAGGAAGACTCCGGGGATGGGAGAGGCGGGAGGGAGGGAGAGGAGAAGCCCAGAGAACTGCAGGGGTCCCTTCCGAAGAGGGCAGCCGTCAGATGGGCTTGACGGGCATGATTGGCAGGTCCTGCACAGGTGAGGGGCTGAGGGGGAGCAGGACTGCAGGGGAAACCTGGCTGCTCTCCAAAGAGGGGGAGGGTCCTTGGCAGGGGGAGCATTGGAGACCCCCCACCTTGCCCTCTGCCCCCCACTCCCTGAATCAATAAGCAGCTCCTGAGGGTTAATGGGGTGACAACCTCCTGGGTGTGGCTGTTAGTGCAGAATTTGTGCCTTCTTTCAGCAACACTCTTGACTTCGGCAAAGGGGTCCAGGGGGTCCAGGGAATGAAGCCCCCCCAGCAGGAGAAAACGGACTCCCACATCCGAGAGGAGGAGGAGGAGGAGGAGGAGGAGGAGGAGGAGGAGGAGGAGAATCTCTCTCCATGGCTGCTCTTGGATAATGCACATTAATGCAGGCAGTCCTCCACTTACGACAGTACATTTAGTGACCGTTTGAAGTTACAACGGTGCTGAAAAAAGTGACTTGGGACCATTTCTCACACTTATGACCTTTGCAGCATCCCCAGGGTCACGTGATTTACATCCGGATGCTTGACAATTGACTCACATTTATGACCGTCGTAGCGTCCTGGAGTCACATGATCCCCTTTTGCGACCATCTGACAAGCAAAGTCAGTGGGGAAGCTAGATTCACTTAACAACCGTGTTACTCACTTAACAACCGCAGTTATTCACTTAACAACTCTGGCAAGAAGTCATAAAGTGGGGCAAAACACAAATTTCTCCCTTAGCAACGTAGGTTTGGGGCTCCCTTCTGGTCGTAAGTGGAGGAATGCCGGGAGTAGCCATTCTGCAGCTCCCCCAGGGAGGAAGGAGAGAAATGCAGAGGATTCCTAAGCAAAAAGATCCGTTGGTCGACCGTTGGGAATTAGAATGGCACCGAGGGAAGTGATTGGGGACCAGTCCTCGCACTTACGACCATCGCAACATTTCCAAGGTCACACGATCAACATTTGAGCCTGTGGCAGCCGTTGCGTGGTTGCCACGGTTGCCGCAGTGTCTTGGGGTCCCGTGATCCCCGTCTGCAACTCTCCCAACCGCCTCCCAACAAACTGAGTCAGTGGGGAAACTCTGTCTCACTTAAAGACCTTGTGGTTCAGTTCACAACTGAAGTGATTCGCTTAATGCCCAGAGGGTCAAAAAGTGGGCTCAGACTCCCTGAACAACCTGCTTGCTTCGCAAAGGAGAGCCTGACCCCTTTCGTGGTCATAAGTCAAGGACTCCCTGCGTCCCAAGGGTTCTACGAAGGCAATCCTCGATTTATGGCCACAACTGAGCCCAAAGTTTCTGTTGTTAAGTGAGATATTTGTCAAGTGAGTTTTGCCCCATTTTACGACCTTTTTTGCCTCATTCATTCTGAAATATATGCCAGTATACAGAGCATGTACCAGACCCTCTGCCCTGTCATTGTAAGTATGACCCAAATGGCTTGTTTACTTCCAGATTAGAGCATATTAACCGTTGAATATTTTTTTTGGTCCTGCTTTTATTATTTTTACAAATAATTCAAGATGGCGAACATACCTAATACTGCTTCTTCTCTGATTTTCTTCACAACAACCCTGTGAGGCGGGTTGCACTGAGAGAGGGGGATTGGCCCAAAGTCACCCAGCCGGATTTCATGCCTAAGACATTTGTTAAGTGGGTTTTGCCCCACTTTACAACCTTTCTTGCCTCAGTTGTTATGCAAATCACTGCAGTTGATAAGTGAGTCACCCGGTTGTTAAGTGAATAAATACGAGTCAATGGCCAAGCGTCCGGATTTTGATCACGTGACCATGGGGATGCTGCAACAGTCGTAAGTCTGAAAAACGGTCACTATTTCCAGGGCGGCTGCAGAAGCCCCCCCCCCAGAGCCGCCAATCCCTTCATAGGCCAGGCAGGCGGTTGAGGAGGGTTTTTCCCATCTCCGGTCCAGGCCAATCAAAGCCTTGGCTGGTGACGTCAGGGGCTCCCCCTAACCCCATTGGCCGAAGCTCACCATGGCAACATCCAGCATCCTTGGTGGGGCTGGACCGCTGGAGTGGATGGCCGGCTCTGTGGGCCTCGCCAGGATCTCGCTGGTCTGGGCTTGTCCGAAGGAAGAGACGGTTCCCATGAAGGCCCATTTGGGGGACGAGATGAGAAAAGGGGGTTCAGCCCCAGCACCCCAGAAGGGCTGCTACCTGCCATGTCCGGAGTCTCCCTACCTGGGACCAAACTCCCCACCCGCCACCTGGAAGGTGCAGGTCTCCAGAGATGGACTGGGGCCAGCCGGCCGGCAGCCATGCTTTGCGCTAGGAAAACTCTGCAAGATTCATGGGCCCAAAATGTGGCTTCAGGATGTCCCAGTTGGATAGGCCTTGGGCCCCCAAAGGTAGAAATTGACCTGGTTCAAGGATTTGGGGAAATTAACCGAAAAGGGACACCATTGGCCAGATATAATTATTTCTCCGCCTGGAGACTGAAGTACTTACTTATTTTTATTTTTTAATAAAGTTGACTTTTATCCCACCTTTATTATTTCTCTAAATAGGTCAAGGCAATGAACATAACTTTGGCTCCATCCTTCCCTCAACAACAACCTTGTACGGTGGGCTAAGGCTGAGAGAGAGAGACCGTTTCAAAGTCACACGCCTGGCTTTCCTGCTGAAGATGGAAATTGTAAGTAATGGGGGAGGTGTCCATCTTAATTTGAATGGTCACCCCCTTCTCCAGTCACCAGAAACATCAAAGCCAGGACAGAGATGGCCAGAGTGACCGATGGAGGATTCCGGCTCCTTTGGAGGGTTTCGAGAGATGATCTGCCATGAACTGGAGTCAGAATCAAATGGGAGTCAGAGTAGTTTGAAAAGAGATCAATATTGATGGATTATGTGGGTATTTCTCAAACCTGGCCATTTTAAAGGCCTGTGTGGACTTCATCTCCCAGAATTCCCTAGTAAGCCAACTGGATTCTGGGAATTGAAGGCTACACATGCCTTAAAGGGGCCAAATTTGTGATTTTTACACAAAGTTGTTACAATTTAATGAATGTGTGAGGCAATTGTCACTTGATAGTTTTAACTCTAATTTGTTCCCTCTTTGGAGATTAAGGCTACAATGAAAAGGAAATAGACAATAGAAGCCTAGAGCTGAAAGGGACCTTGAAGGTCATCTGACTGACTGACTGATGGATTGATTAATATCACCAAGTTGGTGTTGACTCTCAGCAGCCACATAAATAGATTTTCCCCATGGAGATCTGTCCCCAGTCTGCTCCTTCGGGTCTCCCAACCTGCCCCCATCCCCACTATAGCTGCTTCCTGGGGATCCTTCTCTTCCTCCCTTTCCTTCACTTTTCCCAACATGGCAGACTTCTCCAGGGAATTCGGTCTGCATTGATTGACAGCATTGAAGTCAGTGTGGACTCTGAGTGACCACAGAGGCAGATGGATGACCTGTCCCCAGTCTGGACTTTCAGGTCTCCCAAAAGTTCACCCATCAACACGGTAATCAAATCCACCAACCTCACCCAAATTGTCCTCTCCTTCTTTTCCTTCCACCTTTCCCAGCATTAGGAACATTTCCAGAGAACTGGTTTTCTCTTGATGTGCCCTCAGATAGGCTATTTTGAAGCTGGTGCTGTGTGGCTGAGAACTGATCCGGATAGATTATATCTAAAGAGCCCTTTGGCAGGAGACCCCCCTGCAGATTGTCCGTTGGTTCTTAACTCCCGCTGCATCTCATGCTAGCAGAAGATGATGGACTCCAAAATTGTAGGAAAAAGCCAGAGTGGAGAAGGCAGGTTAGCAAAACTAGCCCTGAACGGAGAGAGGATGTGATTGATGTGTCTCTCCATTTCTCAAACAGGTCAGCAACAAGGAGGAAATGGTCATACCATCAATATCCTTGGGTGATCTCTCAGCGACCACTGATGGTCCCAACCTCCAGGCTGATGAGCTGAGAGACTCCTTTGACTTCCAGACCCAGGAATTCCAGAGAGATGATCAATGGATGAAAGAGCAGCACGGCTGTCTCCAGCAGACACTGGATCAACTTAAGACCACAATGGAAGACCTGCAGAAAACCTGAAGAAGATCATGCCATCAGTTAGAGGAGAACAAATCTTTGGTGAACTATATTGAAGAATTCCACAAAGAACCGTGCGAGGTCACTAGCCAAGTGTCCACCTCAAACAAGAGAAGGCTGACTCTGAGAAGGACCTCGAAGAGGCGAGGAACCTTTGGCCAGAAGTCAAGAAGCACCTCTATTCTGATTGATTGATTGATTGATTGATTGAAAGAGTGGGATGGGCTAATTTGATAGGACAAAGCTGGTTCCATAGATAGCCCAGCCCTGTACTGTGTATACCTGGATATAAAGGCAGGACGGCCTTGGAAGGTCTCCTCCCCTGGGAGAGGCTGCTCCTCTGAGACCTTTGCCTCTCAGGCACCCTTGGCAAGGCGACGGGCTCTTTCTCGCCTTGCTGGTCTTCTGCCTGAGCAGTCCCTGGAGTGGTCCTCAGGGTTGTCCTCTGGCGCAGATCGGGAAGCACCAGGGCTGGAAGCCGAACCCTCTTCCTGGCCTCCGTTGGAGCTGCGGAAGACTTTGTAAGCAGAGGCAGGAGCTGCGTGGCTCGCCGAGTGGCTGAGTCAGGGGAAGTGGATGGGTGGGAGCCAGAGAAATGGGCTTCCTGGGGGTCCCACTGCTGCTGGTCACGATTGATCTGACGATTGGACTCATTGCTGTCCTTTTTTTTTAGGAACGGCAATTTGTTCAGCCTGCGGCTCATCCTGCTGTGAAGAATGAAGGAAGCAGATCCTACCAATAAAGGAGAAGGTTTGTAACTCTGGGTTGAAATGAGGGATCCTTGGTGCTCCCATCTCTCTCTCTCTCTCTCTCTCTCTCTCATCTTTTTGTGGGTGCTTCATCACTGGAGGTTTTTAAGAAGAGACTGGACAGCCACGTCTGAAATGGTAGAGGATCTCCTCCTGCTTGAGCAGAGGCTTGGACTAGAAGACCTACAAGGTCCCTTCTAGCTCTATTCTGATTCTGATCTCTCTTTCTGACACACACACACACACGCACACAAAGAGAGACACAAACACAAACATCTCTCTTTCAACGGATAGTTAGGACTGCAGAAAAAAATAATCACAACCAGCCTGCCTTACACTGAGGACCTGTACACTGGACGAGCCAGAAAGAGGGCTGAGGAAATTCCTACAGACCCCTCACATCCTGGACACAAACTGTTTCAACTTGTCCCCTCGGACCGCCACTATAGAGTATTGCATGCCAAAACAACTAGACATACAATTTTTTTCCTCCGTGCCATCACTCTGCTGAATACTCAGTTCCCACAGCACTGTCTCATTTCTCATACTGTATTTTCTCATCTTCTCATCTTTCCTACTGTCTTCTCCTACTGGTTTCTTATGATTTATCAATTGTTGTTTGTAACTTATGATTAATGATTGTAACTGTGATTATGACTTGTGACCTACTCTTTATATGTACACTGTGAGCTTCTGCACTGGTGACAAATTCCTTGTGTGTCCAATCGCACACGGACAAATAAAGAATTATTCTATTCTATTCTATTCTATTCTATTCTATTCTATTCTATTCTATTCTATTCTATTCTATTCTATTCTATTCTATTCTATTCCATTCCATTCCATTCCATTCCACCCCACCCCACCCCACCCCCTGCAGATAATCTGCAGAATCAAGGTGCAGTCTTACATGATCTTCTAATCTTCCAAACTTTGCAAACTTCTTCTCTTCACTTGCTGGATTTCCACACTCATTAAAAAGCTCATTAGCCTCCTCTCCTCTCCTCAACTCCACTCCACTCCACTCCACTCCAATCACCTCCGATCTTGTCCACTCTACACCTGTAAGGACCCACCTCAATTTACATCTTAAGAAGACAAAACTCTTGGAACGGTTCTTCCAACAGGAATCTTTATTAAGAAAAACTGACGGAAGGCATGCTAGACAGGATCTGAGGAACCCCCCTGATCATTCAATGTTTTAAAGTGTTCCCAGGCAGCCCCACTCCACATTCCTTCCGGTCGATTCAAATTGGCAGATGGCTGGGTGTTAAATCCATCGGATCCCAAACGTTGCAATCTTCCCCCCTATTTCCTTGCTGCCGGTAAAAGGAGGCTTCATAGGGAGTGAGATCAAAGGCTGATTGCCTATTGTTATGGTTAGTACTCCAGAGAGGGAATCCACAGAGGATGTTTCTTTGTAGTTGATAGTAGGAATGTCAGTCATAAACACCCGTGTTTACTCCCCCCCCCCTTTGTAGTATGACAGAATCCAAAAGAGAGTAAGAATTGGGTTTTCTCAGAGTAGATAGCTAGAAGTAAAATATAATTGGATTCTGACATCTGGCTCCCCTTAAAAATAAGAGAGGTCCACCTGTAGAGAAAACAAGACAGGTATAAAAGTTAGTCTGGCTTGTTAGGATACTCTGTATGAAACTTCTTTAAAAGCTTCGGGGCTCTAACATGACGTTTATGGACCCACTCGTTTTGAGAGGTGGGGAGGTGCTTCCATGCTACTAGGTATTGAGTTTCCCCACGATATTTTCTAGAGTCCAGGATTTCCCTTATTTTGAAGTGTTGTTCGCCTTCTATCATGATTGGTGTTGGTGGGGGGGGGATTTTTGGCCGTAAGGGTGACTGTTGTTCTCTTTTCAGCAAACTGCAGTGTAAAATTGGGTGTATTTGCCTAAGATTCTTGGGTAATTCTAATTCTACTGTTACTGGGTTTATGATTCTTTTAATTGGAAAAGGCCCTATATATTTTGGTCCAAGTTTTTTACAGGGTTGTATGGATTTTAAGTATTTTGTAGACAAGTACACCATTTCTCCTATAATGAATGGTGTGTGCTCCACCCTTTTCTTATCTGCTTGTGCTTTGTATGCTTGCCTAGCTTCCTCTAGAGCTTTTCTAACTATTGGCCAGGTGTTTTGTAATTGTTCCATCCATTCTTTCAGTGATGGGATTGCCGGTTCTTTTGGGGTTAGTTCTGGCATGGGATTGAAACTTTGGCCGGTAGCTATTTGAAAAGGAGTGTAACCTGTGCTGGAGTGGACTGCATTATTGTAGGCAACCTCTGTGAAAGGCAACAGGTCCGTCCAATCTGACTGCTGGAAATTTAGAAAACATCTTAAATATTGCTCAAGTACTGCGTTACATTGTTCTGATTGACCATTTCCCTGAGGATGATGGCTAGACGTCAGTCCCTGGGTGGTCCCTGAAAGGGATAGAAATTCCTTCCAAAATGCAGATGTAAATTGCACTCCCCTATCAGATATGATGCATTAGGGTGCCCCATGCAATCTGTAAATATGTTGCACGAAAAGTTTTGCTAAAGCTTTTGCGGTGGGGATCTTTTGGCAAGGAATAAAGTGAACCTGTTTGGAAAATAGGTCCGTGACCGTCCAAATGACAGTATTCCCATTGCTTTCTGGGAATTCCACTATAAAATCCATGGCTATTTCCCTCCAGGGGGCTGAGGGATTTGCCACTGTTTGTAACAGTCCTGGCGATTTCCCTTGCAACCTTTTTGCCGTTGCACACTTTGGGCAGCTGGCCACGTAACCTTCTATGTCTTTTTTCATGGATGGCCACCAAAATTGCCATTTAATTAAGTGCAATGTTTTTACAAATCCAAAATGCCCTGCTGATTTTGTGTCATGGCAAAGTTGCATGAATGTGATCCTTTGGGTGGTCGGTATATATAACTTCTCCCCCACCCAAGGCAGTCCGTCTTTCATTGTGCACACGTGTTTATTTTTCTGGAACCATTCATCTGTTTCCAAACTTTTCCGGAATTCAATTCCGGTCTGGCTATCCAGCTGTGGTTTTAATTTAACTTGGGCTCTGGTAGTCACTGGCGCTGCCAGTTGTGATTCTCCCATGATCGGTTTAGAGTCAGTGGCTCGCGTGCTGTTATATTGGGCCATGCGAGATAATGCATCTGCCAGGAAGTTCTTTCCCCCCGGCAAATGCTTGAGCTTAAAATTGAATTGGATGTATACGTGCAGGGTTGTAACATCCCTTCCTCATTTTCTTGTAATAATACCGCCCCCACTGCTACATCACTTGCATCCGTCTGTATCACGAAGGGTTTGTCCATGTCTGGGTGCCTCAGTACTGGTTCGGCAGAAAAAAGCCTCTTTAATCTCTCAAATGCTGCTTGGCATTCCATTGTCCATTTTAGTGGCTGGCTAGGTTTCACTGAGGATTCTCCCTTCGTTTTTAGTAAGCTCGTGAGGGGCAGGGCTATCTGGGCAAATGAGCGGATGAATTGGCGGTAAAAGTTTGCGAAACACAGGAAACTTTGCAGTTGCTTTCTTGTGCGAGGTGGTGCCCATTCTAATACTGCCCTGACCTTTTCTGGGTCCATTTCAATGCCTTGTGGGGATATGCGGTAACCTAAGTAGTCTATTCTTTCCTGGTGAAATTCGCATTTTGATAATTTGGCATATAAGTGGGCGGCTTGCAGTTTCTTTAAAACCGCTCTGTCTAGGTTGACATGTTCCTCTTTTGATTCGGTGAAGATAAGGATGTCGTCTAGATAAACCAGGACCCCCTTAAATAGGTGCTCCCTTAGTACCTCATTGATTAATTGCATAAATACTGCGGGGGCCCCTCGTAATCCAAAAGGCAAAACTTTGAATTTGTAGCACCCCATTGGGCAATTAAATGCGGTTTTCCATTCATCTCCTTCCCTAATTCTCACGCGGTGATACGCTTCCCTTAGATCTAGTTTAGTAAAAAAAATTCCTTTCGAGAGGTGTGATAACATGTCCTCCATGAGGGGTAAGGGGTATAGGTTGCGTTCACTGATCGCATTCAATAGGTGGTAGTCCATGCATAAGCGTAGAGAGCCATCATTCTTCTGTCTAAAGAGGACCAGAGCGGCCACCTTAGGCTTGGCTGGTTCAATGAACCCCCTTTCTAGGTTTTTCTTTATAAATCTCTCCATTTCCTCCTTCTCCTTTGGGCTCATGGAGTATAATCTGGGCTTTGGGAGTTTTGCCCCGGACTTGAATTCTATGGCACAGTCTGTCGGTCGGTGGGGGGAAGCTCATCCGCCCTCTCCTCGCTGAAAACTTCAGCCAGGTCTCTGTATTCCTCTAGTATTTCTGGTAGCCCCTTTTCTTCACCCATGGACGCTATTTCCGTTTTTAATTTTGGTAGATCCCCTTGGGGTTTTAAGTCTGTAGGGTCCTCTTTCAGGAAATTGATTTCTTTCGTCCTCCAATTTACCCAGGGGTTCCATTTTGTTAACTATTCCAGCCCTAGGATCATCGGGCATTCCATGCCTGGGGTCACTATAAACGTTAGGTCTTCGTCATGATTTCCCAGGGATAGGTGGATTGGTAACGTGGCTAGGGTAGCTGGCACCCCCCCTGCTATGGACCCATCTAACTGGCCAAATGAGATTGGTTGTTCCAGCCTCCTCACTGGAATGCCCAGATTTCCCACTAGGGTCGGGCTAATTAGGCAGCGGATGCAGCCAGAGTCTATTAAGGCTTTCACTTTGACAGCTTCGGGCATGGAGGGGGCTAATATAGTCACTGTTTTGAGGATGGGTGGAATGGATCCACTTACCAGTGGTTCGCCCTCCGAGCTGTCATCTGGGGCGTCCACCGGCCCTGTGGTGTAGGCTGGGGCTCTTTCCCCACGATGGGCAGAGGTAGGGGATTCCACAGCCTCTATCCCTCTCATGGCAGATTCTTTTGACTTAGCTGGGGACTTCCCGGATTTGCTGGCCGGTGGTCTGTCTGGGTTGTGCTGGGGGGCTTTCGAGCGGCATTCTACAGCCCGATGCCCCTCTCTCCCGCATTTGAAACAGCCCATTGGTTTCTTGGCCATAGCCGATGGCTTTGCTGGTTCGCGCGTTGGTTCAGGCGGTGAGCGGCTCCATTGTTTTCCTTGGCGGTGCCTCTTCAGGAGGTCGATCTCTGCTTCCTCTGCTAGGATGTACCATTCGTCGAGTTAGTGTGGGTCTGCCCGGGGCAGGCAAGCGTCATATAGGTCGTAATTCAGACCGTCTTTGAAATAGCTAAGGAGGATGTTTTCCGGCCAGTTCAGCTTGCTGGCAATGGTTCGGAATTCTTGCGTATATTCGGCTACTGGCTGTCTGCCTTGCCTCATCGTTTTCTTTCGCGTGCTTTGCAATCAGCCAGGGGGTCTTCATATCGCCTTCTCAGAGAGGACATGAAACGGTTGAAGTCGTTGAGCTCTGGGGCATTGGAATCATGCAAATTCACCACCCAATCAGCGGCCGGTCCATCCAGAGCAGATTGCAGATTTATTAAGAAAAACTGACTGAAGGCATGCTAGACAGGATCTGAGGGACCCTACTGACCATTCAATGTTTCAAAGTGTTCCCAGGCAGCCCCACTCCACATTCCTTCCGGTCAATTCAGATTGGCAGATAGCTGGGTGTTAAATCCATCGGAATCCCAAACGTTGCAATCTCCCCCCCCCCCTTTTTCCTTGCTGCCGGTAAAAGGAGGCTTCATAGGGAGTGAGATCAAAGGCTGATGACCGCATTGTTATTGTTAGTACTCTCAAAGGAAATCCACAGAGGATGTTACTTTGTAGTTGAAAGGAGGAATGCCAGTCATAAACACCTGTGTTTACTCCCCCCCCCTTTGTAGTATGACAGAATCCAAAAGAGAGTAAGAATTGGGCTTTCTCAGAGTAGATAGCTAGAAATAAAATATAATTGGATTCTGACAACACCACTCTCCTCTCCTCAGCTCTCCTCCGATCTTCTCCAATCTCGTCCACTTCACTCTCCTCTCCAACTCAACTGAACAGAACACAACCCCTCTCCTCTCCTCTCCTCAACTCACCTCAGATTTCCTGTCCTCAAGTTTGCCTTTATATATCTGCACTCAGGGGCGACATCACAGCATTATTTATGACCTCACGGGGGGCAGCTGATATCATGACCTAAGGGGCCTTTTACTTCCCAAAATAATAGGAATGAGATATGGAGGGTTCCCCTTGCTAGATAGATACATAAGTAGATACATAGTTACATAGATACGTACAGAGACACGGTCCCTTCCAGCTCTAAGCTTCTATTGTCTATTTCCTTTTCATTGTAGCCTTAATCTCCAAAGAGGGAACAAATTAGGGTTAAAACTAATAAGTGACAATTGCCTCACACATTCATTAAATTGTAACAACTTTGTGTAAAAATCACATATTTGGCCCCTTTAAGGCATGTGTGGCCTTCAACCCCCAGAATCCAGCTGGCTTACTAGGGAATTCTGGGAGATGAAGTCCACACAGGCCTTTAAAATGGCCAGGTTTGAGAAACACCATATAATCCATCAATATTGATCTCTTTTCAAGCTACTCTGACTCCCATTTGATTCTGACTCTAGTTCAAGGCAGATCATCTCTCGAAACCCTCCAAAGGAGCCGGAATCCTCCATCGGTCACTCTGGCCATCGCTGGCCTGGCTTTGATGTTTCTGGTGACTGGAGAAGGGGGTGACCATTCGAATTAATTACTTACAATTTTCATCTTCAGCAGGAAAGCCAGGCGTGTGACTTTGAGATGGTCTCTCTCTCTTTCAGCCTTAGCCCACCTCACAAGGTTGTTGTTGAGGGAAGGATGGAGCCAAAGTTATGTTCATTGCCTTGACCTATTTAGAGAAATAATAAAGGTGGGATAAAAGTCAACTTTATTAAAAAAATAAAATAAGTAAGTACTTCAGTCCCCAGGCGGAGAGTGTTTGGGAAATAATTATATCTGGCCAATGGTGTCCCTTTTCGCTTCATTTCCCCAAATCCTTGGACCAGGTCAATTTCTACCTTTGGGGGCCCAAGGCCCATCCAACTGGGACATCCTGAAGCCACATTTTGGGCCCCTGAATCTTGCAGAGTTATCCCAGCGCAAAGCA
This sequence comes from Azemiops feae, assembly GCA_023970755.1. Classification (NCBI taxonomy): domain Eukaryota; kingdom Metazoa; phylum Chordata; class Lepidosauria; order Squamata; family Viperidae; genus Azemiops; species Azemiops feae. The sequence continues at coordinate 127,856 of JALGBA010001365.1, forward strand.
TGGCTGCCGGCCGGCTGGCCTCAGTCCATCTCTGGAGACCTGCACTTTCCAGGTGGCGGGTGGGGAGTTTGGTCCCAGGTAGGGAGGCTCCTGACACGGCAGGTAGGAGCCCTTCTGGGGTGCTGGGGCTGAACCCCCTTTTCTCATCTCGTCCCCCAAATGGGCATTCACGGGAACCGTCTCTTCCTCCGGACAAGCCCAGACCAGTGAGACCCTGGCGAGGCCCACAGAGCCGGCCGTCCACTCCAGCGGTCCAGCCCCACCAAGGATGCTGGATGTTGCCATGGTGAACTCCGGCCAATGGGGTTAGGGTGAGCCCCTGACGTCACCAGCCGAGGCTTTGATTGGCCTGTACCGGAGATTGGAAAAACCCTCCTCAACCGCCTGCCTGGCCTATGAAGGGATTGGCGACTCTGGAGGGGCTTCTGCAGCCGCCCTGGAAATAGTGACCATTTTTCAGACTTACGACCGTTGCAGCATCCCCATGGTCACGTGATCAAAATCCGGACACTTGGCATTTATTCGTATTTATGATGGTCACAGTGTCCCGGGGGGGGTCACGTGATCCCCTTTTGTGACCTTCTGACCAGGAGGAAGCCACGTTCACTTAACAACCAAGTGACTCACTTATCAACTGTAGTAATTTGCATAACAACTGAGGCAAAAAAGGTCGTAAAATGGGGCAAAACTCACTTAACAAATGTCTCACTTAACAACAGAAATTTTTGGGCTCAATTGTGGCCATAAGTCGAGGACTACCCTGCATAGAACCCTTGGGACACAGGGAGTCCTCGACTTATGACCACGAAAGGGACCAGGCTCTCCATTGCGAAGCAAGCAGGTTGTTCAGGGAGTCTGAGCCCATTTTTTGACCCTCTGGGCATTAAGCGAATCACTTCAGTTGTGAACTGAGCCACGAGGTCGTTAAGTGAGGTAGGCTTCTCCCATTGACTCAGTTTGTTGGGAGGCGGCTGGGAGAGTTGCAGATGGGGATCACGGGACCCTGAGACGCTTCGGCAACCGTGGCAAACACACAGGCCACAGGCCCAAATGTTGATCGTGTGACCGTGGAAATGTTGCGACAGTCGTAAGTGTGAGGACTGGTCCCCAATCACTTCACTCGGTGCCATTGTAATTCCCAACTGTCGACAAACGGATCTTTTTAAGTCAAGGCCTCCCTTTGCTTAGGAATCCATCTGCATTTCTCTCCTTCCTCCCTGGGGGAGCTGCAGAATGGCTAGTCCCGGCATTCCTGCACTTACGACCAGAAGGGAGCCCAAAACCTACGTTGCTAAGGGAGAAATTTGTGTTTAGCCCACTTTATGACTTTTCTTGCCACAGTTGTTAACTGAATCACTGCGGTTGTTAAGTAAGTAACACGGTTGTTAAGTGAATCTGGCTTCCCCACTGACTTTGCTTGTCAGACGGTCGCAAAAGGGGATCATGTGACTCCAGGACACTACGACTGTCATAAATGTGAGTCAATTGTCAAGCATCCGGATGTAAATCACGTGACCCTGGGGATGCTGCAACGGTCATAAGTTTGCTCCTGCTGGGGGGGGGGTTCATTTCCTGGACCCCCTGGACCCCTTTGCCGAAGTCAAGAGTGGCGCTTGACACAAATTCTGCACAAACAGCCACACCCAGGAGGTTGTCACCCACATTAACCCCCTGAAATCAAAGCTGCTTATTGATTCAGGAGTGGGGGGGGCAGATGGCAAGGTTGGGGGTCTCCAATGCTCCCCCTGCCAAGGACCCTCCCCCCTCTCTGCAGGGAGAGAGAGAGAGAAAGTGAGAGAGAGAGAGTGGGGGGGCACCTGTGGGGGGGGGCAGAGCGAAGCCGTCCTTGAAATTTGCCTCACGTGACCCCCCCTTCCCCAGATTCCCCCCCCCCCACAGAGAAGCTTCCGAGCATCGCCTGCAGAACGCCGGGCGGAAGCAGCTTCAGAGGACAAACAGAGCATGCGCGTGGGAGGATCTTTTCTAAAGCAAGGCAGGAAGCCGTTATTCCTTTCCGCTCTAGGACGCGGCAACTCTGTGGGCTTAACCCTTGCGTGGCCTTCGCTCCTGCAGTCGTAAATCAAGGCTTTTCAACCTTTTTACTGATTGTACCACTTTTAGGATATGGCAATATTCGAGTACCACCTAGCAAGGTGTCAAAAACTTGGTGACAAAAAAAAAACCTGTTCAAAGTTGCAATTGCACTGAAATGACTTATGACCATTTTTCACACTTATGACCATTGCAGCAACAGGGTCATGTGATTTATATTTGGATGCTTGGCAACTGATTCATATTTATGATGGTCACAGTGTCCCAGGGTCATGTGATCCCCTTCTGCAACCTTTTGACAAGCAAAGTCAATGGCAGAGCTGCTGGTGGTAAACTGCTAAGGTGGGACTTCTTTCCCTCCCTCCCTTCCCTGCCTCCCTTTTTCTCATTCCCATCTCCTTCTGAAGGAAGAATTTGACCCCCCTCCCATATTTTCCCTCTTCCATATATTGATCAAACAAGGAAAGGCCTCCAGAGACAGAAAAGACAAGCTGCTGAGTGAACTAGCTTAAAAAGGCACTTCCCCTTTAAGAATTAGCTACTGGCTAGAAAGAAAAGTAAGGAGCCCAGCTGGCACTTAAGGAAGAAAAAAAATGTAAGTACTGGCTGCCGGCTAAGGCAGCCTCCCCAAATGGCTCCATTCATAAGTAAAATCTGCAGCTCCAGAGGACTCTCTCACTGTAAGTCTTTGCCTGTGCTGGCTCTTTCCCTTCCCCACTACACTTGGCTAGGCAGGGCTGCGTACCACCTTCCACTCGTTAATGTACCACAAGTGGTACGCATACCACAGGTTGAAAAGCCCTGTCGTAGATGATGCGAGCTTTACACCGCCTGAACCACCCGGGGTCAGTCGGCATCGGCCATTTCTCATGAGCCGAGAGGAGCTCCTCCGTGTCCCATCATCCACTCCCCTACCCATCTGGGGGTCATGAAGGGAGGGGCAGCAGAAGGAGACCCAATGGGCCAGTGGCTCTTCCCCCACAGACGGGGGTCCTCTTCCCTAATTTCATGGGGGTAGGAGTGGGATGTTGAACACTGAAGGATATCAGGCAATCAAGGAGTTTTCCTTCTTTTTTATATAAAAAAGTTTTCTTTTTCTTATCAATCAGCAGAGGATACACATAAATCACACTCTTTTAATTTTATTCCTAGAAACTAGAATAGACCAGGTAGAGCTGGGGCAGACAGTCAGCTGAGGAGTGACAAAGTGTCTCTTATGCTATCTACACAAACTGCTTGAACGAGTTATTTCACCAATGCCTGCATTCACACTTGCAACTCTAAATCATGGTTTGTTTTCTGAGGTTGAACCTGCTGGGTGATGAGTCAATGAAACATGGGGACCCCAAAGTATATGAATTTGGTGGAGACAGGTTGAACAATCGATTATAACTGAAAATAGGCTGGAGACACTTTTCTTCCTGCGAGGATCATTTCACACAACGCACTTCACCAAGGGGGGGGGGGAACGTTCTCACAGCCACCCTGAGACAAAACCCAGGTTTAGATGCAGCCTCTTGAGAGCCCAGAATGAACCCCTGATGACAGCAGCCGCCTCTCCTCCTCTCCTCTGGGGTCTCTCCTGGGGTGAACCCAGAAATCAGGGTGGGCTCATTCTTGACTGAAAAGGGGCTTCCTCCCCTTTGGTCCTGTCCAGGCTTCAGTGAGGAAGAGGAGAGAAGCCCTTTTAATGCCTCAGCCTGGCCTTCAAAAGCAACAGCCTGAACCCAGAGTCACCAAGGACCTGGTAAGCCAGGCACGGAGAGTAGAGCCTGAGATACGGGCTGTCATCTGTTCCTCACCATAAGGAGGGTCCTGCCCATTCCTTCAGATCCACCCCCACTCAGCCCCCTCCCCAATTCTCCCTTATACTGTAGGCAAAGGTGGACATATCAGGAAGCCTCATCCAGATAAGAGACACAATTTGTGGACAATTGATCCAAATGAACCAGGGACACAGGTGCCCCAAGAGCAGCTTCAAAGCACTTGAGGTTTTTTGGGAAAGGGGTTCACCCCACAGCTTCGGAGATGGGAATGTCACACCCCACCAAGTGCATTCACACAACCAGAGGGGGGAGGGGCATCAGAACTCCAAAAATCAGGTGGCTAGAAAACAGGTCGCACCATCTGGGCTGTGGGAACCGCCTCCATCTTTGTAAGCCGCCCAGAGTTACCCTGCCAGAAGATGGGAGGCCAATAAATTTGATAAATAAATGAATACATCTCAGCTTCAGACCTTACAGTCCATTCTTGATTTAATAAACCAGAAAGAAACTTCAAAATACAAAGAATCCTACATCAATACATAAAGACAATGCCGAAAGTGTGAAGAAGAAAAAACTTCCACCAACTCTATGATCTTCTCCCTATTCAGCCAACGATGCAGCCCACAGGCTGTCACTTTCCTGCCTCTCATCCCAAAATTGATATTGCTTAGAAAAGAGGGGAAACAAAACTTCACTTCAGGCACAAGGAATTTTAAAATCAGGTGCAATTTATGATTAATATATGAAGTTCTGATATAAAAGAAAATCCCAAACAGGCCCCACTCCTCTTAACATTAGTCCAATCCAAGGGGTCTGATTGCTTCCTTGGCGGTTAGAAGAAAGGCAACACAAGAGTTAAGTATCACCAACCTAGAGTGGCACTCCACAGCTCTGGGTGACCTTCCCCAGCAGTCTCTGGAGACAAGGAGACCACGTTGAAGGACAGAAGTCATCAGTTCCCTTGTTACTGAGCTACCTTCCTCCAGCAGCACTTTCTGGACATGTCCTGACAAGAAGGACCACAACCACAACAGAACAGAACCCCCAGGAGTGTATCTGTGATGTTTCACTAACATGCTTTTCTCCAGTGTCTCCTCTGCACATGGAGCCCAGAAGAAGTTCAGGATCTCAAGAGGAGAAGTTGCTTCTCACTGTAATTATGACCACCTGGGTCTTTGAGATCTTCATGCCTTTGAAGCCATAAGCAAAGGATCTTGTATCAGAAAAGGATAAATTTGTTAGGCCAAGCTCTGAGGGAACACGTTTTGGGACAGGCCGGGGCTCTGCTCTTGATTGTACCTCTCTCTCCTCCCAGGTGAAGCTGAGTGTTTCTCTGTTTCTATCAGGAAAGTCTCTGGCATCTCCACCTTCTGAGGATGCTTTGAATTCTTCCAATTGGTCTCTGCTGTTGGTGTTAGAAAGAGGAAGAGGATTAATAAAGCCCTATGAATTATGGACCTGCTGCTTCTGGTTCTGATGCTGCTGGTGTCCCAGCCGGTCTCTGGGAAGCTTAGAATGAAGTGTCCGCTGAGTTTGGAGCACCAGGGTGGAAACAAACCATGGAGCTACTATAGGCCAGGAGACCATCTCATTGGTATAGTCACCACTGAAAATGAACTATCGCATAAAATATTGCCTTTCAACAGTGCTCCTTTTGTTCCATCTCCATCGTAAGTCGTTCAAGGTGATGGACTTGCATTCCCCCCATTTTTTAATTCTCACATTCTCCTTCTTTTCTTCTTCTTTTCAATTGCTTCTATATTACAGGACTTCTCTAATTTCCTGGATGATTTTGATTTCCTCAAAATCATCCCACCATGCAGTGACAGAACTCGAACTGCCGGAACAGATTCAGTGTCTGTAAGCCACTGAGCCTCTTACTTCCTAAATACACGTTGGTTTAAACTGATAATGCAGTACTGTTATCCTATGGGTTAATTGTGTAGACTCTTGAGAAAACTTGGCTCCTACTGACATAATAATTCTCTGATTATTGATAAATGAAAGTCAAAAGTTGTGGTATTTGGAAGACAAATGTAGCCAATATAGCAAGTAACAACTTTCCTTACCCAGTGTTACTTTTCTCTGATAATGAATCTTGGGTCTGCCATCATCAAAGGAGCCTACTTAGAGCAAGGCCAGGATTAAATCTACTGCTTAAATTTAAAAAAAAACATAGCTATACAGCTTTCTTCCCAATTTTTAGAGAAAACAATGCCAAAATCACCCCAAAATCCTTATATTGAACTGAAGTTTGGGGCTTAAAATATGCCTCTACTGGGATAAACCCAATCACTGGACCTGAGGAGTATTTTGGGGATGGATAAAAGGACTTCAGTTGCTGACTAAGAGCTGGATTGGGAATTTATGCAATTTCATCTTTGTCTAAAATCAGGGGAAATACAGCCACGTGAAAAGGAAAATCCAGTCTCTTTGAGTTCTGCGATTTTACCCATCAGGACATCTGATAAAAATCACCTGGTCTTTAGCAGTTCTTAAAAGTAGGTAACTACAATTTCAGATGAAGAACAACACACGACATATTGCACCATCTCATTTATTTTACAAAAAGAAAGCCAAAATGGAGAAGCCATGTTTGAAAAACTAAATGCACCTTTTGATACAATAGCTTGTAGAACCACCGTTAGCAGCAATAACTTGGTAATCGTTTTCTGTATAACTTCATCACGCCCTCACATCGGTGTGAGAGGAATTTTGGCCCCCTCTTCTCTACAACGTGGCTTCAGTTCATGGAGGTTTGTGGGCATTTGTTTCTGCATGGCTCTCTTGAGGTCCCACCACAGCATTTCAATTGGGTTGGGGTCTGGACTTTGGGCCATTCCAAGGCCTGGATTCTTTTCTTCTTCAGCCGTTTGTGGGTGTGCTTGGAATCGTCGTCCTCTCGCATAACCCAAAATCCACCAAGCTTCAGATGTCGGTCAGATGGCCTCACATTTGGCTCTGGAGTACTTTGGTACCCAGAGCAGTTCATGGCGGAGTCAATGACCACAAGGTGCCCAGGTCCTCTGGCTGCAAAACAAGCCCAAATCCTCACCCCTCCATCACCGTGCTTGGTGGTTGGTGAGGCATGTTGGTGCTGATAGGCTCTGTGTGGTTTTCGCCAGACGTGGCCCTGTGTGTTATGGCCAAACTTCTCCACTTTGGTCTCCTGTCCAAAGGAGAATGTTCCAGACGTCTTGCAATTTATTCAGGTGCCACTTGGCAAACCTCAGCCGGGCTGCCATGTCCTTTTTTGAGAGAAGAGGCTTTCTCCTGGCAGCCCTTCCAAAGAAACCCTGCTTGTTCAGTCTTTTTCTAATTCTGCTGCCATGAACATTTAACATGCTCACTGAGGCCTGTAGAGTCTGAGGTGGAACTCTTGATTTTTTGCAATATCTCTGAGCACTGAGTGAACTTGCCGGGATGTTCACTCCTGGGCAGATTGGGAACTGCCTTGAATGTTTTCCACTTGTGAATAATCTTCTTCGCTATAGAATGATGGACTTTAAATTGTTTTAAATGGCCTTGTAACCCTTTCCAGATTGATAGGCAGCAACAATTGCTTCTCTGAGATCATTGCTGATGTCTTTACCTTTTGGCATTGTGTTAACACACAACTCAATGCTGGAGACTGGCAAACTCCTGAAACTTTGGCTTTTATAGAGGCAGTCACACTTGCTGATGATCAATTAATCAAGGTCACTTGATCAGCAGCACCAGGCTACCTCTTAGCCTCTTCACACCTATGGAAGCAGTCAGGGTGTGCTTCATCTTTCACACACGGCTTCTCCGTTTTGCCTTTCTTCTAGTAAAATAAATCATGACATGGTGTAATATGTCATATGTTGTTGTTCATCTGAGGTTGTAGTTACCTACAACTGCTTAAGACCAGATGCTTTTTGCTATGTCCTGGTACGTAAAACCACAGAACTCAAAGAGGGTGTCCTTTCTTTTCCACATGGCTGTAATTCTTGGTGTACAGTTAAACCTCTGGAACCTGACAGAGTCCCAGAGTTCTCTGTGTTGGAGCATACAATATTGCAAATAAGCCCTCTTGGATTCTGCAACTGACAAATTATATTAGGAGCTATGACCTCCCCATCTCTTATATAACTAGAGAACGAGCCAAAAAATAATCAAGGTGGGATAGAAATAAATAAAAAGTAAAAATCAAAGGATTGCTTCACCAAGAATCTGGAATATTGAATGTCAACTGCATAAGAAAGAGAGAGGTCAGAATCCTGCATTGCACATTAGACAAACTACCTGTTGGGATACTTGTGTTAAAGCAATATATTGACTGAGTTAGAATTAAACATTTACATATAATACAGCCCTTTATTGGAACAAAACAATTCACTTCACATCTGCATATGGAGGTCTGATTGCAATAAATTGCAGGGGAGATACAGAAATACGATTCATGTTTTTTATTCTTATTCTTTTTTATTTCATTTGTTTCTTGTATTCAATTTTTATATACAATGTTGTTAATGCTTTGTATTTAATATTCTGTTTCTTGATATGGCATAATGGCTAATCAACAATTATCTATTCAATTTGTTCATCAAAACCAAGTTGAATTTATTAAAAGCTAATACTTTGGACTTTATCTGACCCCCAATATAACACAGCTTTCTTCATTGCTTTTTCAGATCAGTTCTCGTAGTGCTTCAGAGGCTCTGAGTGATAAAAGGAAATTCCTCTTTTTCCACGGGATGTTACCCAAAAAAGGATTCCACTACCCAGCAGTTGTCCAACTGCTCCTCCATTTCAGATGGACCTTGATTGGCCTCTTTGCTTCAGACACAGATAATGGAAAGAATTTCATGAGGACTTTCACTCCTATGCTTGTCAGAAATGGAATTTATGTGGTTATATCACAACTGTTCTCAACAACTGGATATACAGCAGCCTTCAGGGATGCCCTCACTAAGTGGAGACAAGTCAATGTCTTTGTTCACTTCCTGGAACGTGTTCCCATTTCGGACAGAATTCTTCCTTTCCATTTGGCACTTATGGGTTTGGCAGGACCCGTTGAAGGGAAAGTCTGGATCAATACAGTTTTGGGAAGATATAGATTGAAAAATGACAGAATTTACAAATACGTCCATAGTATTTGGAGCTTTGTTTTTCTGGCAAATGAAAGGCCAAAAGATGATGCCTTTGAACCCTATTTCTTTGTGGAAGATCCGTTTCAAGATCATTATTTCCTTTGTTCTCTTTCCAAGCACCTCTTTTCTGTCAAAGGCCGGAGAAGATGCACCCAGAAAGCCCCACTGGAGACCCAGGAGAAAAGGAACAGGGAAAGGGTCGCAAATCACCCCCATGATTACAGTACCATAAAGACTCTGGCCCAGGCCTTGAATGCCGCCTATTCCTCCAGATCGAGGAGGAGAAGGAAGGAGGGAGAAAAGATCTTGGGGGCTCCAAGGCTGCAGCCATGGCAGGTATGGGGGTCCCAATATGGATCCATTAATCTCGGTTCCTTTGGAGAGGGAATCCAGAGGGGAAGGAGGGGAACCATCTCAACCTTGTTATGCTGCAAAAGATCAACAGGTTTGGCCAATCTAATTGCTTGACACATAATCTTCTAAACCGCAGGCACCATAACATATAAATTTTCCTTTTATACACTGCTAATTTTAAAAGGATGTATGCATTTTTAAATATACTCATGTCTTTATGCATTTGTGATTAGCATAGTAGAATTTTACATTTGTAACTTTGAAGGACACGCTGAGACCATCTAGCCCAACCCTCCTCTCTGCAGGAATCCCACTTAAAGCTCCTCCTCAGACTGATGGCTGCTCAGTCTTTGCGTCATCAGTGAAGGGGAGGCTGAACTCCTCTGCTTTAAGGGCTCAGCTCTGAAACGGCTCCTCCTTTCAGGAGGTTCTTCCTCTCATTCAGCCGGAATCTCCTCTCTTGTGGCTGAGCTCCTTTCCCCATTTCCCTCCCTCTGGAACAGCATTGAAGAGACCTGGAGCTTCTCTGCAGCTTCCCTCAGTTGCTGGAAGAGGCTGCACAAGGCAGTGTTGGGTTTACGGCCACAACGGAGCTCACAATGTCTGTTGCTAAGCAAGACAGTTGTTAAGTGAGTTTTGCCCCATTTTATGACCTTTCTTGCCTTTTCTGGTAAAGTGAACCATTGGAGTTGTTAAGCAAGTAACACGGTTGTTAAGGGAATCCGGCTTCCCTGTTGATTTTGCTCGTCAGAAGCCCCAAAAGGAGATCACATGACCCTCAAACACCGTAACCATCATAAATACATGCCAAGAATTATGATTTTGATCACGTGACCCTGGGATGCTGCAATGAGCGTCTGAAAAACTGTCATAAGTCACTTTTTTCAGTGCCCTTGTAACTTTGCACGGTCACTAAATGAACAGTTTCTCATAATCAACCTGATGCTTTCTAGGCGTTTATGAATAACCTCTTTTTTTCTATGATTCATTTTATTTGTCGCCTGCTCTAGAATGTTCCCTATAAATTACCAATTGCATGAATTATATTTTGTTAATATATATATTGCCAGTATATGGTTGAGAAATTTTGCTGAACCTTTTTTTTTTTATTTATGAAGATAGCAGAAGCACCTGTTTTTCTAAATAAGCATATTTTGATGTTAGACAACTGCAGAAGAAAGATTCATATGTGTAAAGGCTAAATGGGATTTTTAAAAAAGGTTTTTCAGATTTTAAAATTCCTGGATGTTCCCCTTGTAGTTCCATCCTTTCCTGCAGAAGAATGAGTTTTGCAATATTTCTGATAAAGAACTGTACTTGGATCAAAATGGAGATGTAGCAGCAGATCTGGGAATCCTGAGCTGGTTGATTCTCCCCAAGGAGGATCCCATCAGAAAGATAATGGGGACTTTGGAAAGAGGGAGACTTATCATCCAGCAAGGTAGTCTTTCACGGCTAAAGTTGCTCAGGAAGGTCAGAGAAATATTGGTGTCTTCCCTCTTTTTTCCAAAGATTTAGGACCCATTTCATGTGTACTAAGGCTTAGTTACCAGGGTCAGTGACCTTCACTGAGAATTGAATATGGGGAGCAGAAACCTTACAGTTTTCTTTCTATAGACCACTTGGGAGGCTTCAATACTATTGACCAAGGTGTTCTTCAGCTGCTGTAATATTGAAGACTGTTTTTAGCTGATTCAGCCATGTCCAACCTGGGATGAGCAACCCTCAAGTGCTGGAGGTTGTGTTGTTAATAAGGTCAGGTTTGCTTGTCCTCAAATAGCAAAGTGGGAGGGTATTCTGTTGAACAGTCCCTGAATTGTGGTTTGGACTGAATGTGATGAAATTGAATCATGACTGGATGGAGCTCCTGCTGGTCCCATTGGGAAAGAAGCTTCATCTTGTCCTGCTTAGGGAGAGGCCATTGGGAAATGGCTCCCTGAAACGGCAGGTCCATGGTCTCTGATATTTTTAAGGAGTCCAGACCTGGTCAAAGTTAGCCATACCTGTCTTTCACCCAACTGGGGGGAGCAATTGGGCTTCTGCTCCAGGAAGGAGGTCCAAGACTTTCACTTCACATAAAATGACAGATAATCCCTTGACCCAGAAACCTGAAACACCTAAACACAACTTTCATTCAAAGAAAAGATCTTCCTAATATCAGAAGTAAGGAGAGAGATTTTGACAGGAAAGGCTACTTAGATTTGGCCTTTGTCTATTAAGAGGGTCTTCATCTGAAAATCCCTTGAATGGGCATTGTTTATCCTGAGTCTTAGCTTCCTTCACTCCCCCTGGGTGAAAAAGAGTCGCCCAATTTAACTAATATTAAATGTGGGTCTGTCTTTTCTTTCAAAGCCAGTTGGAGTCTCCTAATTGCAGTTCTTCAACACAAAGGACCTTTTCTTGGATAACTGGAGGGGCCTTAGAAATATCTCCTTCTGACACAGGACTCACACTCAGGTCCCATCGGTTGCAGCCAAAGATTTAATCTTTTTCAGGGACATGTTCTCATGATCTCACCTCAATCTCACTAGAGTTCTAGAATCTATGCAGAAAACTTTAGTCTTAATAAAGGAGAATATTTATAGCTCAGGGTTGACATGAGGGGTCCTTGGTGCTCTCTGAGCTTGCTTGTTTTCTTGCAGATGTTTCATTACCCAAACTGGGTAACATCATCAGTGCTAGATGACCAGTACGGATGATGTTCCCCAGTTTGGGTAATGAAACATCTGTAAGCAAACAAGCAAGCTCAGAGAGCGCGAAGGAGCCCTCACCCTTAATCTTATTACAGCAGCATGGCAGCCATAGGAATTGAACAAATAAAAATACAAATCAAGAAAGAACATCTGCTTTAAAGTTGACAGCTACAATTTATGAGGAATTTTTCCTTTATATCTTAACTGGGAGACTCTTTTGAACGATTGTCAAAGGGGAGCAGCTTTGCAAGGCTTTGTGTAGTCCAGAAGAAACCTTTCCAGATCCTACTGGTCAGAAGTTTCCTTCTTAATCACAGTTTATTCTACTTAAATAAATCTAATAAAATAACAACTTAATAAATAATAAATTTGTTTTATTCAAATTTGTTTGAATAAAACAAATTTATTCAAAAATTTAATATGAGTAGATCATCATAGCCATAGATGTATGAAAAGTAGAGGAATGCCTTTTAATACAACCATTAGGAGGAACCGATTGTTTGTCACGTAATGCTTAATTCTTTTCTCAATCCCTCCCTCCAACTTTATTAACTAGAAAAGGACTGTGTTGCCATGTGTTATGCCAGAAGCAAAAGGGAGGAACTAAGGAAAGAATCTGCCAGGGTCCCATCTCCTACACCTGATTGGAAGGAGTCAGAGATTTCATGTTCACCTAAGTGAAGCCCAGAATCTACTTGTCTAATGTCCATTTCTCCTCTCCTTTTCCATGGATGGTGAGTCCTAACCTATTTTCTTTGGCATTCCTATTTTTTCTGCTTAGTCTCTGCCTCAGTCCAAATGTGTGGAAAATTGTCATCCTGGATTTGTCAAGCGGGTGCGAGAAGGCGAGCCAGTTTGCTGCTATGACTGCGTTCCTTGTTCGGAGGGGACCATCTCCACTCAGGAAGGTGGGTGACACCAGAGGAAAGGTCAGGCTTTGTGGAACTGGATTTATCCACACCATTTTGATGAAAGTGCAAATTAAAACATGCATTGAAGCTCAACTCTTTTTTGTTTATTCAAAATGAACTCGAAATCCTCCAATTTCAGATACTGTAGCTACATAGGTATTAGAAAATTATATCATCAGTTTTTTTCTTGTGGAATGGTTAAGCAACACATCTTGGAAAATGTTCCTGGAACATTTCTCCAAAAAAAAGGTATTTCTTGAAATGTAAAAAAGCAGAATATTAAAGAAATACTGGTTTTTGACTTTCTCAGATACAGAAAAGTGCACCAAGTGTCCGGATGATAAATATCCAAATATGTACAGAGTCCGATGTATCCCCAAAGTGATAGCCTTCCTCTCTTATGAAGAACATCTGGGCATCATCCTGGTCTCTTTTGCTCTACTCTTGTTCCTAACCACAGGCCTTGTCTTAATCATCTTCATTCAATACTTAGAAACTCCCCTTGTCAAAGCCAACAACTGGGACCTCTCCTACATCCTCCTGGTCTCCCTCCTGCTTTGCTTCTTGTCTCCTTTTCTCTTCATTGGTCAACCAAGGAAAGCCACCTGCCTTCTCCGACAGACGGTTTTCAGCATCATCTTCTCAGTTGCCGTTTCTTCCCTCTTGCCCAAAACCATCACGGTGGTGCTGGCCTTCCTGGCCACAAAACCAGGAAACCAAGTGAAGAGATGGTTGGGGAAGAGCTTGGCCAACTCCATCATCCTTTCTTCTTCTGCTGTCCAAATTATCATCTGTTCCCTCTAGCTGGGAGTTTCTCCCCCATTCCCTGACTCTGACCTCCACTCCCAGCCTGGAGAGATCATCCTGCAATGCAATGAAGGGGCTGTTGTCATGTTCTACGTCACCCTCAGCTACATGGGCTTCCTGGCTGCCATCTGCTTCACGGTGGCTTTCCTGGCCAGGAATCTGCCTGGGGCCTTCAATGAAGCCAAGTTGATCACCTTCAGCATGCTGGTCTTCTGCAGTGTCTGGGTGACTTTTGTGCCCACCTACCTGAGCACCAAAGGGAAATACATGGTGGCTTTTCAGGTCTTCTCCATCCTGGCCTCCAGTGCTGGTCTGCTGGGCTGCATCTTCATCCCCAAGTGCTACATTATCCTTCTGAGGCCAGACCTGAACACAAAGGAGCATCTTACATCTAGAATAAATGTAAAAACATGAGGTATAACATGTGATGCTGGAAGAATTCTAAAACTTCCTTTTACTTGAAAGGAGATATTCTTTCCATTTAGATAGTATGCAGGAATCAAAGAAAATCATATCTATGTGTTTCAAAATGGGAAAATGTTGAACGACTGGAATTCTTGTAGCTCCCTTTCCTTTCAGCTCAATAAATCTTGCTAAAGAGAACTCTGTGAAAGTCATTCAGAGGAATTTGCTACGGAATGTGACACCTTATAAAAATAATGTGGGCACTTTTTCCTACTGACAGCAGCTAAAAGTGCCTGTGTGAGAGAGAGCGAGTAGGAAAAGAGGTCAGGAAGAAGCTGTGGGAACCAAGCACCAACCGGGTTGCCTGATCTTCTCTGGGAGATGCCGGAATGATGTGAAATGCCATGTTTCACGGCTTTCAGCTGGGGAGGGAAATCTCCATCCCTCTTATAGAGTTCTTTCTTGATTTCCTGATAAAACCTCCTTTGCAGAAAGTGTTCAGCAGAACAGCTGTCTGGGATTTCAGCTTGGGATTATTTTTATTTTGGTGTGTACCTTTAAGAAATTTCCTCTGTATTTTTTTTCCTTTTCATCAACCAGAGAAATAAAATAGCAGTTTTCAGGCCCTTTAATTTCCCACTCTACAATTTGTACGTAAAGCATTTCTCTGCTCTTCTTCCAAGCTTAGCTTGTCTGTGAAAGGTTGGACAACATGAGACTTTCCCCAGGAGGAGACTGAAGGGATCCTGTCTGAAGGCAGCCGCATCATTGACTGAGTAGTCTGGACTGAAGCAGGAGCATTCAATGCTGTGTATTCATCCAGGTCCAAGAAGGAGGTGCATAAGGGTGGGAAAATCTAGGTTTGCAGGAAGAGGCACCCATGGAAGCTATTCTGTTTTCCAGCCACACAGATAGCCGATGAATCGATAATCAATCTGAGGTTTCAGAATAGCTTCTAATTGCTGATCAAATCCCTTTGCAAATTTCGTTTTAAGCAGGTAAAAAAAAGCTCTGATGGATCAGACCAAGGTCAGTCTAAGATTCTCAGTGACCACACAGAGATGCCTCTGGTTTGCCCACAAGCAGAAGGCAGAGACTTAGGGCTTTGCCCAACATGGTACGAGTGTTTCCGCACAATTTCACTTTCCTCCATGACACCACACAATATTGGACACTCAGCCATCTCACTATCTAGGAATCCCTAATTCTGGTATCCCACATTAATCTGAGAATTTTTTTCCAAGTTTCACACCCCAATCCAAAAGGACTAAGGCGGGACTGGAACTCAAGAGTCTCCTGGTGATTGGCCCAAAGTCACTCAGGAAGTTTTCATGCCTGAGGATTAGAACTCAGAGCCAGCTGACTTTCCTGCATAAGGCAGGACTAGAACTCAGTCCCCTGATGATTGGCTCCAAGTCACTTGGCTCCAATTCCACCTTTATTTTGATGGTGGGATTAAAACTCCAGTGATTGGCAGAAAGTCCCTCAGCTGGCTTTGATTCCCTCCCGCATCCTCCCCAGGCACTCCTGCCCCCCCCCCAACACAAAAGGCTCCTTCTGCACCTCCCGGCTCCCCCCTCCCCTCACCTGAACAGACAACTGTCACTCAAGCCCCTGTCCTGCCCCACCCCCTGGTGCCCAGGTCACGCAATGGCACCCCCAGCCCCGGCAGGTGGGCCACCCAAGCCCCCTTTTCCCTCCCACCGCCAGAGCAGCCAGAGGAGCCATGGGGGGGGAGCACGGCACCTTGGTCCGAGAGCGGGAGGAGCCCTCGAGGGGTGGTGGTGCAGGGGAGGGGGCTCCCTCCTTCCCCTGGAGAAAAGCCGGATGTCATGGTTCCGACAGACAGATTCGAATAAAGCAGAACTCCAAGACTTGAAAATTCCTCAAAGAACATGTTTATTAGTTACAAAGTATTAGCACAGTCAAGAGTGAAACCAAGTCTGGATACACATGTAACAATTCCCCAATGAAAAGTTAGAAATCCCACCCATAAAGCTAGGCAAGCAACTACGTTCCCCAATGCAGTCATTTGGCAGACTTTTTCCACAACGCCCAGCCTGCCGGCTCAGGAACAACCGATGACCTTGGTTGCCATGGGACAAAAGATGATTATACTAGCGAAGCCCCTGGGAAACCCCCTCCCCCATCCATTCTATGTGGCAACGCAGAATGAGCAGGAAAATGGCTGTAGCCATGCTCAGTCGCAGGGCTGACACCGGGTGCTCCGCATTTGGCCCCTGCCCTTCTCCAGCTCCCAGCGCCTCCTTTTGCTTCGCTCGGCTGGGCAATCCCAAATTTGTCTGCCAAGAGATCCCCCGTTGGTCTCACTGGAGCGCCGCCTGGCCCTTCCCACAGGGGGCGCCCTTCCTCCTCATGAGCCCCAGGGATCGGCCATCCCCTCCATAGCCGCTGCTGCCCCTGTCAGAGGACCCCGCAACCCTGGAGATGCTCCAGCACCCTTTGGACCTCAGCCAAGCCCTCTGCTGACCCAGCCAGGAAGCTGTGAATCTGCAGACGATCCCCCCGTGATGGCCATTCCAGCAGCTCCATTCCTAGGAGAGGCTCGCTCTGCCCCCTGTCCGACTTCTCAGACTGTCCCTCCCGGGGGGTCCCTCGCTCTTCCACTGGGGAAGGGACTGGATCTGGCCGGGACTGACTGATCCTCCATGGGAATTTGGGTCGGTGGTTGAGTTAGGCCGGCTGGCTGGCTTTCGCTCTGCTCCCGAATGGAAGAGCTGCGTAAGGGAAGGTCACAAATATGCTCCAGACACTTTGTGGCAGCTGATCAGGAAGGAAAACTGCATGTAAGGAAAAAACAGGAGAGAGAGAGAGAGAGAGAGACAGACAGACAGACAGACAGAGACTTCTGAAGAGGGTGGCGTTTTCACTGGTTTGATCTCTGAAGTTTTGCATAGATCTGGCTGATTCCTCTTCAGTTATTTGCAGTTGCAAAATGATCCAAAGAGAAGGAAAGCGGAAGGGATTCCTTTCCTTTCCCCTTCCTCTTTTCGGGCAGCTGACACAGACTAAGGGGACCCTTCCGATGGGCTTGACTGGCATGATTGGCAGGTCCTGCACAGGTGAAAGGCTGAGGGGGCGGGCATGACTGCAGGGGAAGCCTGGCTGCTCTCCAAAGAGGGGGAGGGTCTTTGGCAGGGGGAGCATTGGAGACCCCCAATCTTGCCCTCTGCACCCCACTCCCTGAATCAATAAGCAGCTTTGATTCCGGGGGGTTAAAGGGGGTGACAACCTCCTGGGTGTGGCTGTTTGTGCAGAATTTGTGCCTTGTTTCAGCGCCACTCTTGACTTCCGTAAAGGGGTCCAGGCGGTCCAGGGAATGAAACCCCCCCAGCAGGAGCAAACTTATGACCATTGCAGCATCCCCAGGGTCACATGATTTACATCCGGATGCTTGACAATTGACTCACATTTATGACCGTCGCAGCGTCCCGGATTCACATGATCCCCTTTTGTGACCGTCTGAAAAGCAAAGTCAGCGGGGAAGCCAGATTCACTTAACAACCGTGTTACTCACTTAACAACCGCAGTGATTCACTTAACAACTGTGGCAAGAAAAGTCATAAAGTGGGGCTAACCACAAATTTCTCCCTGAGCAACGTAGGTTTGGGGCTCCCTTCTGGTCGTAAGTGGAGGAATGCCGGGAGTAGCCATTCTGCAGCTCCCCCAGGGAGGAAGGAGAGAAATGCAGAGGATTCCTAAGCAAAGGGAGGCCTTGACTTTAAAAGATCCGTTTGTCGACCGTTGGGAATTACAATGGCACCGAGGGAAGTGATTGGGGACCAGTCCTCACACCTACGACCGTCGCAACTTTTTCACGGTCACACGATCAACATTTGGGCCTGTGGCAGCCGGTGTGTGTTTGCCACAGTTGCCGCAGTGTCTCGGGGTCCCGTGATCCCAGATGCAACTCTCCCAGCCGCCTCCCAACAAACTGAGTCAGTGGGGAAACTCTGTCTCACTTAACGACCTCATGGTTCAGTTCACAATTGAAGTGATTCGCTTAATGCCCAAAGGGTCAAAAAATGGGCTCAGACTCCCTGAACAACCTGCTTGCTTCGCAAAGGAGAGCCTGGTCCCTTTCGTTGTCATAAGTCGAGGACTCCCTGCATCCCGACGGTTGTACGAAGGTAATCCTTGACTTATGGCCACAATTGAGCCCAAAGTTGCTGTTGTTAAGTGAGACATTTGTTAAGTGAGTTTTGCCCCATTTTACGACCTTTCTTGCCTCAGTTGTTAAGCGAATCACTGCTGTTGATAAGTGAATCACCTGGTTGTTAAGTGAATCTGGCTTCCCCCTGGACTTTGCTGGTCAGAAGGTCACAAAAGGGGATCACGTGACCCTCCCGGGACACTGTGACCGTCATAAATACGAGTCAATTGCCAAGCGTCGGGATTTTGATCACGTGACCATGGGGATGCTGCAACGGTCGTAAGTCTGAAAAATGGTCACTATTTCCAGAGCGGCTGCAGAAGCCCCTCCAGAGCCACCAATCCCTTCATAGGCCAGGCAGGCGGTTGAGGAGGGGTTTTTCAATCTCCGGTCCAGGCCAATCAAAGCCTCGGCTGGTGACGTCAGGGGCTCCCCCTAACCCCATTGGCCGGAGCTCACCATGGCAACATCCAGCATCCTTGTTGGGGCTGGACCACTGGAGTGGACGGCCGGCTCTGTGGGCCTCGCCAGGGTCTCACTGGTCTGGGCTTGTCCAGAGGAAGAGATGGTTCCCCTTAAGGCCCATTTGGGGGACGAGATGAGAAAAGGGGGTTTAGCCCCAGCACCCCAGAAGGGCTCCTACCTGCTGTGTCAGGAGCCTCCCTACCTGGGACCAAACTCCCCACCCACCACCTGGAAGGTGCAGGTCTCCAGAGATGGACTGGGGCCAGCCGGCCAGCAGCCATGCTTTGCGCTGGGAAAACTTTGCAAGATTCAGGGGCCCAAAACATGGCTTCAGGATGTCCCAGTTGGATGGGCCTTGGGCCCCCAAAGGTAGAAATTGACCTGGTCCAAGGATTTGGGGAAATTAACCGAAAAGGGACACCATTGGCCAGACACCTTTATTATTTCTCGAAATAGGTCAAGGCAATGAACATAACGTAGGCTCCATCCTTCCCTCAACAACAACCTTGTGAGGTGGGCTAAGGCTGAAAGAGAGAGACCGTTTCAAAGTCACATGCCTGGCTTTCCTGCTGAAGATGGAAATTGTAAGTAATGGGGGTGTCCATCTTAATTCGAAGGGTCACCTCCTTCTCCAGTCATCAGAAACGCCAAAGCCAGGCCAGAGATGGCCAGAGTGACCGATGGAGGATTCCGGCTCCTTCGGAGGGTTTTGAGAGATGATCTGCCTTGAACTGGAGTCAGAATCAAATGGGAGTCAGAGTAGTTTGAAAAGAGATCAATATTGATGGATTATGTGGGTATTTCTCAAACCTGGCTATTTTAAAGGCCTGTGTGGACTTCATCTCCCAGAATTCCCTCGCAAGCCAGCTGGATTCTGGGGGTTGAAGGCCACAGATGCCTTAAAGGGGCCAAGTTTGTGATTTTTACACAAAGTTGTTACAATTTAATGAATGTGTGAGGCTATTGTCACTTGATAGTTTTAACCCTAATTTGTTCCCTCTTTG
Source organism: Azemiops feae (assembly GCA_023970755.1). Classification (NCBI taxonomy): domain Eukaryota; kingdom Metazoa; phylum Chordata; class Lepidosauria; order Squamata; family Viperidae; genus Azemiops; species Azemiops feae. Next base: position 147,601 of record JALGBA010001365.1, read on the forward strand.
GAGATTAAGATTACAATGAAAAGGAAATAGATAATAGAAGCCTAGAGCTGAAAGGGACCTTGAAGGTCATCTGACTGACTGACTGACTGACTGATTGATTAATATCACCAAGTTGGTGTTGACTCTCAGCAGCCACACAGATAGATTTTCCCCATCGAGATCTGTCCCCAGTCTGCTCCTTCGGGTCTCCCAACCTGCCCCCATCCCCACTATAGCTGCTTCCTGGGGATCCTTCTCTTCCTCCCTTTCCTTCACTTTTCCCAACATGGCAGACTTCTCCAGGGAATTCAGTCTGCATTGATTGACAGCATTGAAGTCAGTGTTGTTGGAAACATGATTAAAACACCAACAAAGTTGGATTGGTAAGAAAAGAGTTTATTCTGCAGAAAATAGAAAAGCGGTTTGCAAAGCGCGGTGGATCCTGGTGAGAGACTTCAACAGGAAGTTCTAAACCCAGAGACCACACCACAAAGATTCAAAATCATAACCTTATATACACTCCTATCACAATGCCCCCATCCCCTCCCCTTAGGTCCCTTTTGATAGGACTTCCGGGGGCACAATCTGTCCGATCCGCCTAGCCAGAATACATCATCCCTCCCCCTCGGTTACATTATTCCAAACTTCCCTCTGCCATCCTTTTGTCTTGTTAAGTGTGTCTTCTAGCCAAGCCTCCTGAAATCTAGTGCCTACATGCAGGGCTTGGCTAATCCTTCTATTGTTAATCAATTGTGACCGTTTTATTTTTAAACTTCTTCGTTTCTCAGAAATCCACCCTTGCTATTTTTTATACTAATTTAAAAATAAAAAAATTTCTCAAATGGTTTTAAACTTTCCCGGATCTCCTCAGCATTCTCGAAGTCAAGTATTGCAGTATGTTCAGTTACCTTGTTTAACATTAGCATTTGTTTGTCATTCTTATTGGTTACATTTACCATTCCCTCCACAGTGTTTTGTACAATACTTCTTATTATAGGGATCAAGCAGGGTAAGCACATTAACCCGAAAAATACAACTGCTATCATGAATAAAGCTTGTTTCCAATTTCTAAAAATTCCTCCCAGGAATCCCCCATCATCAAGTATTCCAGTCCAGGCTTGGACCGGTACATGAGCTATTTTCCTCATCCTGTTTGTTATTTCCTCAATGGCTTTCCCTTCATCGTCTATTTGCAGACAACAGTTGGTTAAATTAAATTTTCCACAGACCCCTCCTTCTTCTGCCAATAAATAATCCAAGGCTAACCTATTTTGATAAATTGCAGTCCTCATTTGGGTATTTTGTTTAGCCAACTTATTTAATGCTAGCACTGTCTCGTTAGTAATAATCTCCAGAACCGCTTGTAACCTAATAATGCGATTCAGCATATAAATTGGAGTCCTATATCCCCATAATCCATCCTCAGCCCAAGTGGCAGGTCCACACACCTGTATTATACGTTCAGGTTGCCATTCATTATCCTTCCAATTTCCAATTTTTAATGATCGTTTTCTCCTAGCTCACTTCTCCTCATATACTGCTATTCCAAGCTTTTCCCCTTGAGGAATAGGAAGTAGGAAAAAACTAGGCTTTATATTTCCCAATACACATGAACCACACCAATTGCTAGGTAGGCTGGTATATGCAAAGTTTCCACATATCCAATAAAATCCTTGCGGGGCAAACCATTCTTGGGATGCATTGTCCCAAAGCCCCTGTAAAACTGTGTTATTAAAAGGATTTTGTTCAATACTGTGCATGGTTCCCCAATTCTGAGTACTTGAGTCCCCGTAAAATCTCTGGCCCTCGCATACCATGGTTCCTACTTCCTCCTGGTTCTCGGAGCAGTTTCTCTGAAAGCAGGAGTGACCTATGATGGATGTAGTTAAAGCCCATTTTTTTACTTTTCTTTGTTAATTTAGTAGTCCAAGTAGACGTAATGTTAGTGTCTTGGATATCAATTTCTTTAGCTTCCCAAGGCCATTGTTCCCCCATATTTGTTCCACCACATACATAACAATTCTTTACTCCCAGGGTGGTGGCTATCCTTTCAGCCAGATCTATAAATAGATTTTTGGTGAGAAAAGTGAGTCCCCAGGTATCAGGGTGATCGGCCTTTTCAAGCTCCTCATAAAAGGAGTGGAATAATTTTCTTTCTATTGGGGTCAGATTTTTCCTTGTTATCTTAATGGTGATGCGGGTGCTCAGGTCCTTTCCCGGATTCTCAATTCCCAATCCATAATCCTGTGATCCTTCATCGGGATCCACAAAATGCAAGCATGTGGGGGTACAATGGTCTTCTAAACAATCAGATTGCCCGACCCCCTTGGTTAAATTAAACTAACTGCTCTTCTCTGTCCACACCCTAGGTGGGCCCCTACCATCAGAGTACCAATATGTCTGGGAAGCTACATAGGAGCTTCCTCTCTGTTGTTGGTCGTAAACATATATCCTTTGTGTGAGGTAACTCCGCTGCCAACTCAGGCCCCCACAGGTGGTCCAGGGACTAAACTTCATGGCATAGCAGGCATCAAAGCAGATTCTACTCTTGTGATTAGCAGAGGTACTGGTGTTCTGTCCTAATAATAATGATGTTAGATTCTTTCCACTTTGAGAGGTAAATATCTGAATGGTTGTTTGATATTTCACACTAGAGGGGTCAACGCATGTAACCCTTCCTGTTTCATTACACAGGGAAAATCGGGTGGTATTATGAACACACGTTCCCACCACCTTCTTGCAGTCCATCTGAGTATGATATGTCAGAGTTTTGGTTATCTTATTACCCATTTTGGTGGTTCTAATGCAATCATTACAGTTATCAGAGTTATTTATACTTTGACCTTTGCATATGCTCCCGGACCCTACTACTCCCACTATAATCCATATTTTAATTACTCCTGTAACCAAGGTCATATTGAGGTCTAACATTATCCCAATTCTGTCCACCCCTGGAAAAGTACTTCTTCCCTTTCACTTTTGACACCACCGTCTGTAACAGGGGCTGAGATTGGTACTCGGGACACCAGTTTTCGATGATCACTTTATCACACTCTTCTCCACAGTCTCTGTGTATCGGAGAGCAGTCTGGGCAATGGATACAACAACAACAATTACACCAACATTTACAGTCACAAAACCAACACATTTAACCCCCCCCCCTTTTTTTCCCCCTAATGTCTCTATATTTTGCTTTTTCTTATTATCAACTTCAAGGGGTCAGGTTGAGGCACACTTTTCCACTCGGTTGGAGCGTCCACCGGTCCTTTCACATGGATGTAGTGGGTCCAGCCTTTCTCTGCCATTCGTACTGCTGTTTCGGATTTCAACAGCACCTGGAAAGGGTCTTCCCACTTCGGAACCAGCTTTTCCTCCCTCCAACTCCGGATCAGCACCCAATCTCTGATCTGGAATTTGTGGACTGGAAACTCCAAGGGAGGTGTTTGTGCCAGCAATCCTTGTTTCCTGAGAAAATCAAAATATCTGGACAGTTTATGTACGTATTGCTTCAGCACTCTATCTCGAGTTTGGAGTGAATCTATACAAACTTGTCCTGGGGTAAACGCAACTCCAAATAATAATTCATAGGGTGATAGTCCTATGTCTTTTCGTGGCTGAGTTCTAATTCTCAGCAGTGCCAGTGGCAGACACTTAGTCCAGGGCATGTGGGTCTCTAAAATTAGTTTGGTTAATGATTCCTTTATCTTTGCATTAGCCCGTTCAGCTTTTCCATTGCTGGCTGCATGCCAAGGAGTGTGAAATTTCCAATTTATTCCCAAGGCTTCCATAATATTCTGCAATATCTTTGCCGTGAAATGGCTCCCTTGATCACTATCAATCTGAGTGACCATTCCATACCTGGGAATAATTTGATCTAGCAATACCCTGGATACCACCTTGGTAGTGGCATTACTACGCGGGTAAGCCTCTACCCATCCGGTTAGATGGTCGATTATAACCAAGAAAAACTTTATTTTGCCTATTTTAGGTAACTCTGCAAAATCTACCTGAATGCATTGGAATGGTCTTAGGGCAGGTGGCCTCCCTCCTAGTTGCTGTTTTCTCATAGCTTGTCTGTTAGTTTTCTTGCATATGAGACATTTTTCAGTGATTTGTTTGGCCAAGGTATAAATTCCAATGCACCCATAATGTTTCAGGAGCTCATCCACTAATGCCTGAACCCCCCAGTGGCTTCCTTCATGTAACTTCTCCAATAATCCTCGTGCTATGGGTTTATTGATTACCTGCCTCCCATCCAGGAGAAACCATTTATCCTTCTCTCCTTGTTGCCCACCTATCTGCATTAGTTCTTTTTCCTCTGTTTCTGAAAACACAGGGATCTCTTCTAGTGTTTCTACAATGGGTATTAAGACATTTATGCTTTCTTCATTTGCTGCCCTCTTGGCTTCTTCATCCACAATCCTATTTCCCACACTTTCAAAAGAATTCCCCCTCTGATGTGCACTCACATGGGTTATGGCAATTCTTTTTGGTAACTGGAAAGATTCCATTATCTGTTTGATCAACCCTTCATGAATCAATTCCTTTCCTTTGCTGTTAATCATTCCTCTTTCCACCCAAATTTTTCCAAAGGTATGGACCACCCCAAAGGCGTACTTTGAATCCGTATAAACAGTTCCAGCCTTGTTTTCTAACAATTTTAGGGCCTGATTTAATGCATACAGTTCACAAGTTTGGACTGACCAGCTCTTTGGCAGGCTACCGGATTCTACCAGCTCTTTAGTATGTCCATTTATGATTGCATATCCATTTTTCTTTGACCCATTTTCTACCCGGGAGGAGCCATCTATAAATAATGCCTCCCCGCCTTCTAGTGGATACTCTTCCAGATTCGGTCTAATTTTAGTTTGCAAATTGATCACCTCTGTACAGTAATGTTCCAAACCCTCTTGATCTATTTGTGTAGTGTTGCCCAGAAACTGGGCAGGGTTTAAATTATGATCAGTGGTTAGTACCAGGTCACTCCTTTGCATTTGTATGGTTTCATATTTTAGAATTCTAGAATCTGTAAGCCACCTTCCTGCTTTTTGTTGCAATATTGTCCTGACTTGGTGGGGAGTACTTACAATAAGCGCTCCTCCAAAGGTTAGTTTCCTGCTGTCTTGAACCAAAAGCGCAGTGGCTGCTATTGCCTGTACGCATATGGGCCACCCCCTTATTACAGGGTCCATAATTTTTGAAAGGAAGGCAACTGGTTTCTTTGTCCAGCCGAGTTTTGGGTCAACACCTCTTGTGCTATTCCATCTTCTGTATTTACAAACAAATGGAAAGGTTTTTCCAAATTTGGTAGACTTAAAACTGGAGCTTTTACTAAAGCTTGCTTCAGATTTTCAAAGTTTCCTCTTTCGTGGCCCTCCCACTTTAAATCCCATGGTTCAGTATCTGTTAATTTAGAATATAAGGATTTAGTTAAATCTGCATATCCATCGATTCACAATCTGCAATATCCCACCAATCCTAGGAATTTTCTCAGTTCCTTTTTGTTTTTGGGTAGAGGTTGTGAGGCCACCCCTTCTATTCTGTCAGGAGTGATTCGCCGACTCCCTCCACTAATTAAATGTCCTAAGTATTTCACCTCCCTTTCCACATATTGCAATTTGGTTTTGGAAACCCTCAGTCCCTGTTGTCCCAGAAAGTTTAGTAATGCGTTGGTAGCGTCAATAGTTTCCCCTTTCTTTTTTCCAGAGATTAGAAGATCATCCACATATTGTATCAAACAGGTCCCCTTGGGCAACAGACCTGTCCGAATAAGTTGGGAGATTCTGTAAACCCCTGAGGGAGTACAGTCCATTGGTATTGTTGTTTCCTCCCTGTGTAAGGATTCTCCCATTCAAAGGCAAACATGGGCCTCGACTCGTTATCTAGAGGACATGCCCAGAAGGCGTCCTTCAGGTCCACAACACTAAACCATTGGTGGTCTGGGGGGATTTTCCCCATTAACGTATAGGGGTTTGGTACAACTGGGTGTCGGGTTTGGACAATGTTATTCAGGAGCCTCAAATCCTGAACAATTCTAAAGCTCCCATCTGGTTTCTTTACTGGTAATATCGGGGTATTATAAGGTGACATAGAGGGTTCCAAAAGACCATCCTTTAAGAGGACATCAATCACTGGCTGTAGACCTTTTCTTCCTTCCATTGAAATGGGATACTGTTTCTGCCTAATTATTTCGTTGGGTTCTTTCAAGTGGATTTTTAAGGGGGGATCTGTAACCCCCCTCTGTTCCCCTCTCTCACCCAAACAGATGGGTTGATCTTCTCCTCCTCCTCCTGGGTCAGTTTTCTCATGAATGCTTCAGGCTGGAATTCTAATTTTAGTTGTAATGCCATCAGAGCATCTCGCCCTAATAGGTTTACTCCAGCCTCAGGAATATATAGCATCTCAATGTTAATTTTCTGTCCCCCATCTTTTACTCTAATTTCCAGGGGATTGATTTTGGGGACTTCAAATCCTTCCCCTTTTACCCCGGAAACTCTGATCGCTTGCCCACTTAATTTCATTTCCGGAGTTAATATAGAAATGGAGGTTGGGGCTGCTCCTTTATCTATTAGAAATACTAATTCTTCTTCGCTGGGTCCCACTAATAAATTTATCAAGGACTCTCCGTGGGATTTAAATATAAAGTGCCCCTGACGTTCCTAATATTGATCCTCATCCTCTTCCATTAACTTGTACATTTGCGTTTCCCTCTGTTGCACGGGACAATCCTTCTTAAAATGTCCGGGCTGGCCACACCCAAAGCATCTCCTTATGCGTTCCTCCCTGCCCGTGCCTTCCCATGTCCTGGTCCTCCCTCTGGAGCTAGAGGAGGTGGGGGTTCTTGCTGCTTTACTACCTCCTTAACTGTAGCTACCATCATTCTCCCTTTTTGCTTTATTTTCTCCGCATCCCTCTGGACATACACTTTCTCAGCTTCTTTTAATAGGTCATCTATAGGTTTGGTAGTCCAATTATCCAGTCTTTGCAATTTCTTTGAAATATCTGGCCAAGCCTTAGTCACGAACTGAATCCTAACGAGCGGCACATTTGCCGCGTCATCAGGGTCCATTCCTGAATACCTTCTCATGGTGTCTTTTAATCTTTGTAAGAAGGCAGCAGGGGATTCCTTTTTTCTTGTTCAAGGCTTAGAGTTTTTGTCATATTTTGTGCTTTCGGGACTGCCTCTTTTATTCCCCTTATAATTATGTTCCTCATATCTTCCATATCTGTCCTATGTGCTTGATTGTTATTATCCCAATTAGGTCTCACAGTGGGAATTTTATCCTCTCCTTTTATATTGTTATTAGTTGGAGGGGGGTGATCCCGCTCCCAGACTCGTATCGCAGCGGCCCGGATCAATTGCCTTTCTTCCGCCGAGAACAACGTGTTTTGTATAGCCATTAACTCATCCCACATATAAATGTTTGGTCCTAATAAATTGTCTAACTGTTCAGCTGCTCCCAAAGGGTCCTCTATCATATTTTTCATTTCTTTCTTAAAAGATCTCATTTCAGATGCTCGGAGTGGATCCTGTACAAAACTTATTATTGGCTGGCCCTGGGCATTTATTCCATTCAGAACCTCTCTCAAAGGAAACATTGTATCCCCTTCCTCTATGTGTTTAAACGGGAAGTCTTCTATGTCCTTTTCACATTGTTCCAATTCTTTTCGTAAGGCTTTATACTGATTAACTTTTTGTCTTATTTGGGGGCTCCCTGGGGGTGATGGCACACCGGGTGGAGTCTGGGCTATGTTAATCGGACCCGGATTATACGGTGGGGGTAAATACTTTCTCTTCTCATCCACTTCCTCTTCTTTGTCTACTAAGAAGACACGAGAACGGATTTTTTCTGATATATTGGCCCATTTACCTGGATTCCAGACCAGGGCATAATCTAGTTCATTATCTAGGGATTCACAAGCCTTAGTTCTAATGTAATCATATAAGTTTTGGCAGGTGAAATAATCATTAGTTCCTAATCAGGGCCACTCAATTTTCCCATCCTCCCACCATATGAAGCAACACAAATTTACTGTTATGTCCTGGGACTGCTGAATGACTCAGCAGGCTCAGGAGGCTGCAGAAGGCCCGGGCAAACCACGTGGTTGCCCTGGACCAGACAGGCTGTCTCCAGCTTTTTGTGCATGTGCAAGGCGGGAGACTAGCCTTGCATTGATTGGCTGACGCTGTCCCTTGCAAGGGAGTATAAAAGGCCCTGGCGCCATTTTGTGTTCTGTTCTGTTCGTGATCCCAATAAAGAAATTGTGTTTGTTACTCCTGCCTTGCCACAATGTCTTTTCATCAGAAACAGAACATTGGCAATGAAGGTGGGATCTGCTGCAAGCAGAACAACAGGAGAAGCTAGGCTGACTTACCAGAGAAGGCCTGAAGCGCTGGGAAGTTCGGCGTCTGGAGGAAGTGATTGTCTGCCAGTACGAAAACGCTGGAGGTGAGCTCGGCTTCGAGGGACCCCTTCTCATTCCTTGCAGCGAGAGGCATCGAAGAGGCTACAGGCTGTAACGATGTCAAAGCTGGGCCGTCTGTCGGAATTTGACACTTCTCACCCTGAGCGCTGGAGTTCCTATGTGGCACGAGTGGAAAATTACTTGTGAGTAAATAAGATCCATGCTGCGAGAGCACTTCGAACCCAAACTCTCGATAATTGCTTGGAGGCATGCATTTGAGCAGAGGGACCAGAGGCCTGGTGAGTCTGCTGCGGACTTTGTTGCTGCCTTAAGACAAGCAGCTAGGCAGTGCGAGTTCAAGGATCTGGAAGAGAGGCTCCGGGTGTCAGAATCCAATTAGATCTTATTTCTAGCTATCTACTCTGAGAAAACCCAATTCTTACTCTCTTTTGGATTCTGTCATACTACAAAGGGGGGGGAGTAAACACGGGGATTTATGGCTGGCATTCCTTCTATCATCTACGAATAAACATCCTCTGTGGATTCCCTCTGTGGGGTACTAACATTAACAATGCGGCCATCAGCCTTTGATCTCACTCCCTATGAAGCCTCCTTTTACCGGCAGCAAGGAAAAACGGGGGGAAGATTGCAACATTTGGGATTCTGATGGATTTAACACCCAGCCATCTGCCAATTTGAATTGACCGGAAGGAATGTGCGGTGGGACTACTTGGGAACACTTTAAAACATTGAATGGTCAATGGGGTTCCTCAGATCCTGTCTAGCATGCCTTCAGTCAGTTTTTCTTAAAAAAGATTCCTGTTGGAAGAAACGTTCCAAGAGTTCTGTCTTCTTAAGATGTAAATTGAGGTGGGTCCTTACATTAGACAGGATCTGCAAAATTGGTCAACCTGGAAGGAAGAACCTTGCCGGGGGACTTTGCAAAAATTACCATGTCAGACGACGAAGCAGGGAAGGGGGAAAGCCCCCCGGAGAGGGAGCCGTTGCCCCCACTGGAAACCTGCCAAATATCCGGATCTGAAGGGTCAGATTCCTCAGGAGAAGAGGTGGTGGAGACGCGTAACCACAAGCCTCGGTGGTCAATGGGTGTTGGAAAGAAAGGCGAGTGGGAAAAGAAATCAAGAAGGTGACCCTGAGATGGAGGGCCAACCAACCAGGATGGAAGCAGGAGATGGAGAGATCCCTGCACACAAGCAAAGATGAAGGAAGCTGGGCACAGCACTCGAACTGGATCCTAGAGAAAGCTATCGACTTGATGAAGAGAACCCTCAGCACCCTAGGAGAGGAAAATCCTGAGCCCCACGGCCGCACCAACTCCTGGAACTGCAACTGGAGAGACACTGAGGGGGAATTGGAACCTGCAGCCCCGGGGACATCCGCTGATCCAGTAGTCCCCACCCCCCGCCAACCTGCAGATGGCGATCCGGATGGGAGACAATACCGACGAAAAAGGCACTGATCCATTCAAAGACTTCCACCGCTGGACGCGAAATTCAAGGGGGAGCCAACACGCTTGGGGTTTTCCTAACCGAAGTCCTTGGCTACATGGAGGAACACGGGCGACACATCCCTAGCGACAAAGCCCATATCCGGATCGTGCAATCTGCTCTGGATGGACCGGCCGCCGATTGGGTGGTGAATTTGCATGATTCCAATGCCTCAGAGCTCAACGACTTCAACCGTTTCATGTCCTCTCTGAGAAGGCAACTTGAAGACCACCTGGCTGATCACAAAGCACGCGAAAGAATCAAAACCATGAGGCAAGGCAGACGGCCAGTAGCTGAATATACGCAAGAATTCCGAACCATTGCCAGCAAGCTGAACTGGCCGGAAGACATCCTCCTTAGCCATTTCAAAGATGGTCTGAATTACGACCTATATGACGCTCGCCTGCCCCGGGGGGACCCACACCAACTCGACGAATGGTACGTCCTGGCAGAGGAAGCAGAGATCGACCTACTGAAGAGGCACTGCCGAGGAAAACAATGAACCGACGCGCAAACCAGCGAAGCCATCGGCTATGGACAAGAAACCAATGGGCTGTTTCAAATGCAGGAGAGAGGGGCACTGAGCTGTAGAATGCCGCTCAAAAGCCCCCCAGCACAATCCAGACAGACCACCGGCCAGCAAATCCGGGAAGTCCCCAGCTAAGTCAAAAGAATCTGCCATGAGAGGGATAGAGGCTATGGAATCCCCTACCACCGCCCATCATGGGGAAAGAGCAGGGCTGGTGGATGCCCCAGATGACAGCTCGGAGGGCGAACCACTGGTAAGTGGATCCATCCCACCCATCCTCAAGACAGTGACTATATTAGCCCCCTCCATGCCCGAAGCTGTCAAAGTGAAAGCCTTAATAGACTCTGGCTGCACCCCCTGCCTAATTAGCCTGACGCTAGTGGGAAATTTGGGCATTCCGGTGAGGAGACTGGAACAACCAATCTCATTTGGCCAATTAGATGGGTCCATAGCAGGGGGGTGCCAGCTAGCCAGCTAGCCTAGCCACGTTACCAGAAATACCAGAGGAATACAGAGATCTGGCTGAAGTTTTCAGCGAGGAGAGGGTGGATGAGCTTCCCCCCCACCGACCTACGGACTGTGCCATAGAATTCAAGCCCGGGGCAAAACTCCCAAAGCCCAGATTATACTCCATGAGCCTAAAGGAGAAGGAGGAAATGGAGAGATTTATAAAGAAAAACCTAGAAAGGGGGTTCATTGAACCAGCCAAACCTAAGGTGGCCGCTCCGGTCCTCTTTAGCGAGAAGAAGGACGGCTCTCTACGCTTATGCGTGGACTACCGGCTTCTGAATGCAATCAGTGAAAGCAACATATACCCCCTACCCCTCATGAAAGACATGTTATCACACCTCTCGAAAGGAAATTTTTTTACTAAACTAGATCTAAGGGAAGCGTATTACCGCATGAGAATTAGGGAAGGAGATGAATGGAAAACCGCATTTAACTGCCCAATGGGGTGCTACAAATTCAAAGTTTTGCCATTTGGATTACAAGGGGGGCCTGCAGTATTTATGCAATTAATCAATGAGGTACTAAGGGAGCACCTATTTAAGGGGGTCCTGGTTTATTTAGACGACATCCTTATCTTCACCGAATCAAAAGAGGAACATGTCAACCTAGTCAGAGCGGTTTTAAGAAACTGCGAGCCGCCCACCTATATGCCAAATTATCAAAATGCGAATTTCACCACGAAAGAATAGACTACCTAGGTTACCTCATATCCCCACAGGGCATTGAAATGGACCCAGAAAAGGTCAGGGCAGTATTAGAGTGGGCACCACCTCGCACAAGAAAGCAATTGCAAAGTTTCCTGTGTTTCGCAAACTTTTACCACCAATTCATCCCCTCATTTGCCTAGATAGCCCTGCCCCTCACGAACTTACTAAAAATGAAGGGAGAATCCTCAGTGAAACCTAGCCAGCCACTAAAATGGACAATGGAATGCCAAGCGGCATTTGAGAGATTAAAGAGGCTTTTTTCTGCCGAACCAGTACTGAGGCACCCAGACATGGATAAACCCTTCGTAATACAGACGGATGCAAGTGATGTACCAGTGGGGTCTGTACTATTACAAGAAAATGAGGAAGGGATGTTACAACCCTGCGTGTATACGTCCAGGAAATTCACTGAAACGGAACAGCGCTGGCCCGTGTGGGAGAAAGAGACATATGGGATACGTTGGTCATTACTTACATGGTGCCAATTCCTTGAAGGCAATAAAATCCCTTTCCAGGTGTGGACAGACCACAAAAATTTGGAAGCCTTGAAAACACCCAGAAAACTCAACCCCAAGCAAGCCCGCTGGTCCCAGCATTTTCACCAATTCAATTTTAAGCTCAAGCATTTGCCAGGGGGAAAGCACTTTCTGGCAGATGCATTATCTCACATGCCCCAATATAACAGCACGTGAGCCACTGACTCTAAACCGATCATGGGAGAATCACAACTGGCAGCGCCAGTGACTACCAGAGCCCAAGTTAAATTAAAACCACAGCTGGATAGGCAGACCGGAATTGAATTCCGGAAAAGTTTGGAAACAGATGAATGGTTCCAGAAAAATAAACACGTGTGCACAATGAAAGACAGACTGCCTTGGGTGGGGGAGAAGTTATATATACCGACCACCCAAAGGATCACATTCATGCAACTTTGCCACAACACAAAATCAGCAGGGCATTTTGGATTTGTAAAAACATTGCACTTAATTAAACGGCAATTTTGGTGGCCATCCATGAAAAAAGACATAGAAAGTTATGTGGGCAGCTGTCCAAAGTGTGCAACTGCAAAAAGGTTGCAAGGGAAATCGCCAGGACTGTTACAAACAGTGGCAAATCCCTCAGCCCCCTGGAAGGAAATAGCCATGGATTTTATAGTGGAATTACCAGAAAGCAATGGGAATACCGTCATTTGGATGGTCACGGACCTATTTTCCAAACAGGTTCACTTTATTCCTTGCCAAAAGATCCCCACCGCAAAAGCTTTAGCGAAACCTTTCGTGCAACATATTTATAGATTGCATGGGGCACCCCAACGCATCATATCTGATAGGGGAGTGCAATTTACATCTGCATTTTGGAAGGAATTTCTATCCCTTTTAGGGACCACCCAGGGACTGACGTCTAGCCATCATCCTCAGGGAAATGGTCAATCAGAAAAATGTAACGCAGTACTTGAGCAATATTTAAAATGTTTTCTTAATTTCCAGCAGTCAGATTGGACGGACCTGTTGCCTTTCGCAGAGGTTGCCTACAATAATGCAGTCCACTCCAGCACAGGTTACACTCCTTTTCAAATAGCTACCGGTCAAAGTTTCAACCCCATGCCAGAACTAACCCCAAACGAACCGGCAATCCCATCACTGAAAGAATGGATGGAACAATTACAAAACACCTGGCCAATAGTTAGAAAAGCTCTAGAGGAAGCTAGGCAAGCATACAAAGCACAAGCAGATAAGAAAAGGGTGGAGCCCACACCATTCATTATAGGAGAAATGGTGTATTTGTCTACAAAATACTTAAAATCCATACAACCCTGTAAAAAACTTGGACCAAAATATATAGGGCCTTTTCCAATTAAAAGAATCATAAACCCAGTAACAGTAGAATTAGAATTACCCAAGAATCTTAGGCAAATACACCCAATTTTCCACTGCAGTTTGCTGAAAAGAGAACAACAGTCACCCTTACGGCCAAAAATCCCCCCACCACCAACATCAATCATGGTAGAAGGGGAGCAACACTTCGAAATAGGGGAGATTCTGGACTCTAGAAAATATCGTGGGGAAACTCAATACCTAGTAGCATGGAAGCACCTCCCTGCCTCTCAAAACGAGTGGGTCCATAAACGTCATGTCAAAGCCCTGAAGCTTTTAAAGAAGTTTCATACAGAATATCCTAACAAGCCAGACTAACTTTTATACCTGTTTTGTTTTCTCTACAGGTGGACCTCTCTTATTTTTAAGGGGAGCCAGATGTCAGAATCCAATTATATTTTATTTCTAGCTATCTACTCTGAGAAAACCCAATTTTCTCATGGGAGGCCATGCTCAGGGTGCAGCGTAGGAGTTTTGAGGGGCTGCTAGATGTGGTGGTAGTTGGGGGTGATCGTGCGAGCCTTATTGGACTCAATTGGTTCGAGGCCCTTGGGATTCAAGTGACTGGACTTCACAATCTGAAAATGTCAGGCCTTGCAGAAATTTGCAAGGAGTTTGCTGATGTGTTCAGTTCAGAGCTTGGCTCGTACAAGGGGCCTCCCATTGCTTTACGTTTAGACTCAGCCATCACACCCATCAGGATCAAGCTCCGAAGGATGCCCTTTGCCCTAAAAAACAAAATAGATGCAGAGCTGGACAAACAGGCTCCATGGAAATGGACAAAGGTCCATGAAAGGAGTTTCACAGAGGTCAAGGCCTTGCTCTCTTCAAATGCAGTTTTAGCGCATTTCAATGAGCAACTGCCTGTGTGCATAGCCTGTGATGCATCCCCTTATGGGGTTGAGGCTGTGCTGAGCCACCTCAAGGCTGATGGGACACAAGTCCCTGTGGCCTACTACTCCAGGACTCTCTCATCTGCAGAGCGTAATTATGCACAGATTGACAGAGAAGCCTTGGCAATAGTGGCTGACGTAAAGAAATTCCATGATTTCTTGTATGGCCGCCATTTCACGGTTTACACAGACCATAAGCCTTTGCTGGGTTTGTTTACAACAAACAAACAAACCCCTCACATAATATCTCCAAGAATGCTGAGGTGGTCAATTTTCCTGTCAGCATATGACTATACCCTGGTTCACAAACCAGGTAAAAAAATGGGCCTCAACAGATTACCTCTACAGCAGGTAGAGGCAGATCCTGCTCTTCACATTCTCTCCATTCAGGAATTGCCTGAATCTCCCCTCAATGTTAGGGACGTGGCTGCAGAAACTGCCACTGATCACACCCTTACAAGCGTGCTGACATGGGTGTTGTCAGGATGGCCTGACACGTGTCCGGATGCAGAATTCCAGAGTTTCTGGCAAAGGAAGCATGAGCTTTCCACTTTCAAAGGATGTATCCTATGGGGTAGCAGGGTAGTCATCCCGGCCTCATTGAGGACTAGAGTCTTGTTCTCTCTGCATGAGGGACATCCGGGAATAGTCTGGACGAAGGCCCTTGTGCGTAGCCACCTCTGGTGGCCTGGGCTCGATAAAGATGTCTTAAATGAACTATGAAGGACAACAGACACAGGGGGAAAGAAAAAAAAATTCTATCCACTCCATAACTTTCTCACTATTTACCCAATGATATAGTCCACAGGCTGTCACTCTCTTGCCTCTCATCCAAAAATTTATATTGCTAGAAATTAAGGGAAATGTAATTTCACTTCAGGCACAAGCAGTTAAAACCAGCTCCAATTTAGGACTCATGTATGGAGATCTAATATAAGAGAAAATCCCCAACAGGGCCAACATTTAACATTAGGCAGGGTTCAAGGGTATTGATTGATTCCTTGGCATTCAAACAAAGACAGCCCTAGAATTAAGTGACATCATCTTACAGTGTCACCAAACCCCATAGCTCTGGCTGACCTTCCCCAGCAGTCTCTGGAGACAAGAGGCCAAGTTGAAGGACAGCAGAAGTCATTTCCCTTGTTATTGAGCTATTTTCTTCCCGCATCATTTTCTGGACGTGTCCTCAGAGGAGGTACCACAACCATGACAGAACAGGGCCCTAAGCATGTTTCTGTGGTTTTTCACTAACATGTTTTTCTCCTGCTAACCCTCCTGACGTGCGTCAACAAAGAAGTTTAGGGTTCCCAGTGGAAAAGTTGCTTCTCCCTGTAATAATCACCATCCCAATTTTCTGCTCCTTCTCCAGTGACTGTCTTTGATGTAAACATCAGACTGCAGCACCATGAAAAAGATCCTTCATCAGAAAAGGATAAATATCTTAGGTCGCATTTGCATGGCACAAGTTTTCAGACAGGCAGGGACTGCGCTCTTGAATGTACTTTTCTTTCTTTTCCAGGTGAAGCTCGGATTGTCTCTGTCTGAATCAGGAAACCTAGTAGCATTTCCAACTTGTGCTTTGAATTATTCTAACTCGTCTTGTTCTTTTTGTTAAGAACTGATTCACCCCATGAATTATGGACCTTCTGCTTCTGCTTCTGATGCTGCTGGTATCCCAGCCAGTCTCTCAGAAGCTTAGAATGAAATGCCCTCTGAGTTTGGAACACCAGGATGGAAAACAACCATGGAGCTATTACAGCCCAGGAGACCATCTCATTACTATAATCAACACTGCAACAGAAATATCGCATATAATGTTCTCTTTCAACAGTCTTCCTTCTAATCCATCTCATTCGTAAGTTGTTCAGAGTGATGGAGTTGCATTCCCTCTATTTGCAGTTTTAACACTCTCCTTTTTTTTCTTATTTCACTTAATTCTACATTACAGGATCTGTTTAATTTCCTGAATGATTTTGATTTCCACGGTTTTTCCTCTTTTATCTTATTTTGTGAAAGACTCAAATCCAAAAATGGGATGGAAAATAACCTGAAGGAAGTTGAGATTATTTTCTTCTCCCTGTACAATCCTGGGTTCATCACTTAGCTACTGAACTAACCGATCCTTGGTTTTGGATCAATATGGGCTTACGGTTCAGTAGGTTTGTGGAGATAAAGAGGAGTGAATTTTAATGAAATTTGTTATTGTTGTTGCTGATAATAACATGAATTTTTTTTTTACAGTAGGCTTTCTTTTGGTTATTCACAAACCCTACGGTTCATTTTTGCTTTTCAACTTATCAATAAGAATCACCAGCTCCTGCACAATCTGACACTGGGCTACAACATTCATGACAACTATTTTAGCACTTTACGCACTTCAGATGTCTTGGTGGACATTCTCTCCACTGGAGAAGCCAATGTCCCCAATTACAGCTGTGGAAGGAAGGAGAACCTCCTGACTCTTATTGATGGAGCTGCCAGGGACATCTCCATCCAGATGTCAATGTTAGTAGGCATCTACAAAGTCGCACAGGTTTGTGTGTGTGTTCCTTTATCTGAGTGGGATGGTGATGGGTGAGCAATAGATCCAACCACATCTATTCTATGGAAGTCAAGAGCTGCTTTTCTCCATATTAGAGACTATGTCAACTATGTTCTAGCCTATTATTTTCATGTTCAAATTCATCATAAATGTCCTGAAGAGCAATAAGGTCCCTAGAGAGGACTTTCCAGTGGATATTCAGATATTCAAAAAATATTTCTATTTATGGGGCCCTTTATTGTTATATTCATTTCACAGATAAATAATACCTTTCATATCCAGTTAGATTGAAGTTGGCAGTTGTAGTGTCTCTGTGTTTTGTGTTTGTGTACAAAATGAACTAAAAAGGACTCTAGCAATTACAGGTCAGTTAGACTAATAGATATTGTGGCTAAAATATATACCAGGTTCCTCTTAGATAAACTTGACAGATGGAAGAAGAAAGAAGATTAAAGATTAAAGAAGAAGAAGAAGATTTTAGGTACAGTTAAAAGTTATATAAATTTGAATAAGAAATAATGCATAAATTAATAATCTAATATTGACAACAGATTTGTCTTGAAGTGTATAATCACAAAATATGTCAGGTAAACCACAGTTTTGATGCCCTTACAGATGTTAGTGCAGCATTTGAGACAGTAAACAAAGAAATATAATGGAAGAAACTGATTGCTCTTAAAATGGAGCTCCGACTGCTGGCCCTGATCCAAACCCTTTCCTCAAGCATTTGCTTGAGATGGAGGTTTTGGTTCAGTGGAGCCCTGAGAAGAAGGATCGATCCTTTCCATGGGGTAAGAGAAGGGTGCATATTTGAACCATCCTCTCTAGATATTGATGACTTGCCAGGAGTAATGAAGGATCCTGAAGTACATATGTTTAATGTGCTAAATGCAAAATGGTACACTGGTTTATGTTGATAATAATTTATTTTTTTCATACTCATAAATTGGATTGTGCAGGCTATTAAAAACACGTTGCTCCCACTGATATAATCATTCAATGATTATTGATCAATCAAAGTCATGGTCTTTCAAAAGCAACATCATAGCCATAGATGCCTATTTGATGGTGAGCCAACAGAGCAAGCAACACCTTTCCTTCCCGTGGGGTAATTCTCACTGAGACTGGATATTGCTTCCCACATCATCAAAGGAGCCACTTAGAGAAAGGGCACAAGTGAATTTATTGCTTAAAAAAACACATAGCTATCCAGTCTTCTTTCCATTTATTAAAATATAAATTGCCAAACTTACCCCAAGTCTTTATATGACACTGAAGTTTGGGGCTTAGTTTATAAAGCTACTAGAACAACATAATCACAGCATCTGAGAAGTATCTTAAGGATGAATAAAAGGACTTCAGCTGCTGCCCTCAGAGCTGAATTGGGAATTTATGCAATTTATCCTTTGTCTAAAACCAGTGTATATAATTATTAGTGTACAATTAAAACCATGGAATCTGACAGACTCACAATATTCTCTGTGCTAGAACTGTAAAATTTCAATTAAAGGCATCTTGGATTGTACAACTGACAAACTACACTGGGAGCTGTGTTCTCCCTTCCTCTTGTACAACTGGAGAACCCTTCTATTATTGGGATGTCAATTGTCGAAGAAAGAGAGAGATGAGTATCTTAGACTGAACATCACACAAATGATCTATTGTGATACATATATTAAAATAATATATATCCTGGCCCATCATAATTAAAAAATAATGTGTATAATACAGCCCATTGTATGAGCAAAACAGTTCAGCTGAGATATGGATGTGTGGGTCTGATTGTGGTAAATTGTAGGGATGATACAGAAATAATTTACACTCTTTATTCTTATTCTTTCTTGCTTAATTTATTCTTGTATTCTGTTTTTATACACAGACTTATTAATGGACTGTGTTCTATATTATGCATTTTGATATGACTTAATGGCTAGTCATAAATTATTCTAATATGTTCATGAGAACTAATAAGGACTTATTACAAACTAGTATTTGGGATTTGATCTGACCCCAAATATAACACATCGTTTTTCATTGCTTTTTCAGATCAGTGCTGAACCCGTTTCCGAGACCCTGACTGATAAAAGCAAATTCCCCTTTTTCCACACAATACTCCCCACACAAGCGTTCCAGTACCCGGCAATTGTCCAGCTGCTGCTTCATTTCAGATGGACCCTGATTGGCCTCTTTGCTTCAGGCACAGAGGAGGGAGCAAATTTCATGAGGGCTTTCACTCCTTTGCTTGTCCAGAATGGAATTTGTGTTGTTATATCACAACAATTCTCAACAACTGATCATACAGCAGCCCTCAGGGATGCCCTCTCTAAGTGGAGACAAGTCAATGTCTTTGTTCACTTCGTAGAATATGTTTCCATTTGGGACACAATTCTTCCTTTCCATTTAGCACTTATGAGTTTGCCAGGACCCATTGAAGGGAAAGTCTGGATCTTGGCAATCTTCGGCCATTTCACAATTGGAAGGCACAAACTTCTGAAATATGTCCATAGTATTTGGGCCTTTAGTTTGCAGAAGAAATCTGAGCAAATATATAATTCACTTGAACCATATTTATTTTTGGAACCCCAGGTTGAAGATCATTATTTTTGCTGTTCTCTTTCCAAGAACGTCTTCTCTGTCAAAGGCAAGAGAAGATGCACCCAGAAAGCCCCACTGGAGACCCAGGAGAAAAGGGACAGGATCCGGATCCCAAATTACCCCCATTTCCACAGTATCGTTCGGACTCTGGCCCACGCCTTGAGTGCTGCATATTCCTCCAGATCCAGGAGGAGAAGCAAGGAGGTCGAAGAGAGATTGGAGGATCCAAGGCTGCAGCCATGGCAGGTATGTAGTACTGACCAGGATTCATCAAAGTTAGTTACTTTTTAGAAAGCATCCAAAGGAGATGCGGAAGAACCATCTGAGCCTCTTTGTACCACGAAAGGGGAAGAGCTTTGGCCAATTTAATCATTCATGGAGATAATATTCCAAAGATCACTCAGAGGATAATGTTCCAAAGAGAAGGCATCATGACAGATATATATTGATATTAAAAACTGCTAATTTTAAAAAATATGGGTGCATTTTAAATAAATTCCTATTTTCATAGGTTTATGATTAGATTGTGTACAATTCTTACCTCCATAAATCTGAAGGAACCCCTGAGACTATCTAGCCCAACCCCTCCTCTCTGCAGGAATCCCAATCAATCAGAGAAGGGGAGAGACCTCGCATTCACTGGCTCAGCTCTAAAACAGCTCCTCTTTTTAGGATGCTTTTCCTCTCATTCAGCCAGAATCTCCTCTCTTGTAACTGAATTCATGTTTCCATGTCTGA
Organism: Azemiops feae; assembly: GCA_023970755.1. Classification (NCBI taxonomy): domain Eukaryota; kingdom Metazoa; phylum Chordata; class Lepidosauria; order Squamata; family Viperidae; genus Azemiops; species Azemiops feae. The sequence continues at coordinate 167,882 of JALGBA010001365.1, forward strand.
CACTCTGGAAAAACAGTGAGCAGATCTTAAGCTTCTGTCCACAATCTCTCAGTGAGTGGAAGAGGGCTGTGTCCTCCCTTGTGTCTAAGGAGATCCTGAGTGGTCCAGGTCATGGTTGTCCCAAGGTGCTTTTTCAAGAGGCAACTGGACTTCCTTGTTTTTTCTTTGAGGATGTTTCACTTCAATAATAATAATAACAATAATAATAATGAAGTTGGAAAGGATCTTGGAGGTCATCTAATCCAACCCCCTGCTCAGTCAGGAAGCCCTATACCATTTCGGACAAATGGCTGTCCAGTCTCTTCTTAAAAACTTCCAGTGTTGGAGCATTCACCGCTTCTGGAGGCAGGTTGTTCCACTGGTTAATTGTTCTAACTGTCAGGAAGTTTCTCCTTAGTTCTAGGTTGTTTCTCTCCTTGATTAGCTTCCATCCGTTGCTTAGTTTCTCATCCAAGAAGTTTCTCATCCAAGGAGCTTCTTCAGCTCTGACTGGATGGTGGGGAATGAAAGGATTTATATACCTTGCAGACAGCTGGTCATTTGCATTCTTTCAGAGAATCGTTGAGGCCACTTGGAGGTTTATCTCCCTTCTCCAAACCAGAGATTGCGTTATTTGGAAAAGGTGCTCCAGACTCCTCCTGATTTTTAGCTTTTCTCCATGTAATTTTCAAGTTAATTATATGATTATTCATCTAATAAATTAGTTACTACCACCAATTTATTATAATCAGTGACCAATATACATATTTAATAATATCAAAAAGTACAAATGAAACCTTAATGATAGATCTACATGAAGAGCTCTCATCCATCTGTTTTTATATGAGATAGCTTAGTTTGCCAAGTCCAAATTGCTAAATGTTTTTTCAGATATTTTTCTACTGTATTTAATTTATTCACTTCTCATTATTGAGAATTTTTTTTTTTTCTGGAAGCTGGGAATGTTTTACTTTTCACTTTATGTTATTTCTAAAAAAAAGTTTAAAAACAAAAGACCAAAATGTTAAAAAAACAAAACAAAGCACAAGAAACAAGATATTTAAAAAAGGGTGCATTAAAAAAGGACTGTTTTGATGCATGTTTTTCTTTTTAATGTCTTGTTGAAAGCTGGGAGTTTTTAAAAAGTGAGTTAAGTAGCTTTATCTAAGAACTAGAATAAATCATCAAAATATCATGATTTATCGATTCAATCTGCCTGTATTAATGAATATATTGAGGAATAGATGAGCAAGGATAAATTTTATTCATATCTCCCCAGTTCTATGAGGCACAGTGAAAATTATTTGAGTACAATTTTTAAGATAGTCTGTTTCCACTTAATTATCACATCAACTGACCCTGACTTAACTTGGCTTCTAATCATGATTTCAGGAAGATGTTTGTTAATACTTTGATGAAAACAAAGTTATATCAAAAGCATTCCCACAATCCATTAACAAAGTCTAATTATATGTGGAAATGACCTTGGGGATGGAGGAAAATATGTTGACTAAAAATGATCAGATTTTTAAGAAGAAGGACAGCCACTTGTCTGAAGTGGCATAGGGTCTCCTGCTTGAGCAGGATGTTGGACTAGAAGACTTCCAAAGTCCCTTCCAACTCTATTATTCTGTATTCTGTAGATAAGAGGGAAGGGATCCTTCAGCTGCATAACAGGTAGAGAAAGAAATTCAGAAAGGATCCTGCCGAACTTTTCAGGCTGTAGAAATAGTAGTGGGGGATTTGTGCTTTCAGACTTGCAAGATTCAGTTAATGTAGTCTTAAAATAAATTAGAATTAACTCCTCTGGTCATGTTTCCCATCTGTTTACCTAGGAGAAGATGAACCTGGGCACTTACTTCTGGACAAATCTATTCTTAGTAATAATCACCCTGTTGTTTTCAAGGAGTTTATAGATAATCTCGTTGTTGGATTGTTTGTTCAGTTATGTTGTGAGTGCTCTACAATATTCTACAGAATTGACAAATTTTGTCAATTTTGTTTTATCAATATATGATTGACAAATTTTGCTAAATCTTTGTTTTTTCCCTTTTTGAAGATAGCAGTAACTGTTGTACTCCCAAGTAAGAATACTTGCAGGTCAGATTAATGTAAAAAAGATTCAAATGTGAAAAGACCACATTAACATTTCTGGAGTTTCCATTTTAGTTTCATCCATTTCTAGCAAAGAATGAGTTTTGCAATCTTTCTGCGAGGAAACTGTACTTGGACCAAAATGGAAATATAGCAGCAGATCTGCTCATCAGGAGCTGGCTGGTTCTCCCCAAGATGGGTGTCATCTACCGGTACACTGAGAGTTTTGAAAGAGGGAGACTTATTATCAACCAAGATGTTCTTTCATGGCTAAAGTTGCTCAATAAGGTGGCTGAAATATTGGTGTTTTTCTCTATTTTCCAAAGCCTCAGGAACCATTTTCATTGGGCTCAGCCTAATCACTGTGTGGGATGACTGAGAACTGAATGTGGGCAATGTTTTCTTAGACTGCTTGGGAGGCTTCAGTAGTAATGAAGAAAGTGTCCTTCAGATGCTATAATAAGGAACAATGTTCCTTATTATCATCATCATAAGGATGATGATTCTTTAGGACATAGAATAAATAAATGCAAAATTTAATATGAATAGATCATCATATTTAAAAAGTATGGATATATGAAGAATGGAAGAATGCACATTAATAGGGTCGTGAGGAGGAACTGACTGGTTATCACTTAATGCTTAAATCTTCTTTCCATTCTATCCCTCCAGACTTTATTAAGTAGAAAAGTCCTTTTTTTTGCAATGTGATATGCCTGAAGCAAAACTCAGGAACTAAATGAATAATCTACCAGTAGTTGTATCTCCTACAACCATTTGGAGCTAGTCAAGAGATATCATATGTACCTAAGTGAAGACCAGAGGCTTCTTAGATAATGTCCATATCTACCTCCATTTTCCACAACGTATTTTCTTTGGCATTCCTATTCTTTCTGCTTAGTCGCTGCCTCAGTCCAAATGTGTGGAAAGTTGTCATCCTGGATTTGTCAAGAGGGCTCGAGAAGGAGAGCCAGTTTGCTGCTATGACTGTGTTCCTTGTCCAGAGGGGACCATCTCCACTCAGGAAGGTGGGTCACACCAGAGGAAAGTAAGGCATGGTGGAAATGGATTTATCCAAAGCAGTTTGATGAAAGTACATGTTAAAAAAGACCTTGAAGGTTAACTATTTTCTTGTTTATTTTCAAAATGCACAATTTCATATTTAAAGGGAAGAATAACCAAAAGATCTTGAAGGAGAGATTAAGAAGAGATAGGAAGGTAAAGTATCTTAACCTTTCTAGGAAGACTGAATTGTTTGAAATTTGTCCATTGCTTTTCTTTATCTAAGCTTATTGATGTTATGTCATGCCCCAAAACTGATGCATAAAAAGTTATATCAAGCAATTGATTCTATTAAGGTCATCAACTATCATAATCAGAAAGATCTTCTTGAAAGATCAGGGACAAGTGTTTTGGGGCATTTTGAGCTTGTTCTTTCTTTCTTTCTTTCTTTCTTTCTTTCTTTCTTTCTTTCTTTCTTTCTTTCTTTCCTTTTTGGTTAAATAGTGGAATACAAACAATGACAGTCCCAACCAAAATGAAGTCCAGTCGTGGTTCAAAAGGGAAAAAAATCACTTAATACACAAATTGATTCAATTAAAACAGAACTAACAAAGAACATGAGAAAATGGAGAATTAATAAAAATTGCAAGCTGTACAATATTGTTTTACATGGAACTAGTTCAGTGCTTGAACGTATTCATAAATCTAGAGAATAAGGAATCAAATTGCTTCATCTGCTGATTCTCAGAATATAAAGACTAAGATTATGTAACAGGTTTCAAGGATGGAAATGAAGTTCTCTATTTAATAAACATAGACACTAAAATCTGCCTCATTTACAGAGAAGTAAAAAAATTATTTCAAAATAGGCCAAAGAAATGTGAAATTCTGAAAAGTTCTCATTCCACAAGAATGAACATGTTTTTAAAAAAGCACAAAGCTAAAGCTGTGTATCTACAAAGCTAAGCGGCCTTCAGAGAGAGAGGACCCCCATTTCCCCCAAGATCTCTTAAGGGCTTCTGCTCAGGATGACTCCCACCCTGAGAACCTTCCAGAAGCCATGAAAGACCAGGCTGCTCTCCAAGCTCTGGAGCAGTGGGAGCCTGAGTCCCTGGTGGGTTATAGGTAGCTTTGGGAATGTGGGTTATAGGTAGCTTTGGGAACCATTCTGGATTCATTTTGTCTTCTGAAATGTTTTACATTTTTTTAAATAAGCAACCTATAATTTGTATAAAGAAACTGTTGGAAGTAAAATCCGGTCCGGTTCCAAGCTGGGAGAAAGACGCAGGAGCCAATGAATTTGAGGGCAGGCTGCAGGAAAGGAGGTCTCCATTTATTTAGGAATCAGAAGCTAAGTGACATTCAGCAGTCAGTTCTGGGACAGCTGACAGCCTGGCATGGTGAGTGGAGTGATTTTATACCTTTTTGGACCTTTGAGATTGAGATGCCTGATGGAGTTATTTGATTAGATTAATAATTGTGCCTTTCTGTATTCTAGTTGTCCCTATTTGTTTTCCTAGGTGGTGGTCAGGGTCAAGGGTAGCCTTGGGGAAAGTTGGGGAATGTAAATTCTGTGTGACTTTGTGTTTTCTGACTTCATCCTGTCAATTCAGCCTGCCTCAGTCTAAACTGCAGAAGCCGCTTCTTGCTACATTCCTACCGGCTTTGTTTCTCACTAACGGGTATATTGCATCCATTGAAGGAGTTTCTTTTAACTGAGGTTACTTGAGGCCATTTTGGCTGGGGGCAGGGATTGCTTTAGCTTCTGTGGACGGTTTTTCTTTGCCTTCTCTGGGGGCATGGAAATAAAAGGGGGATGTCTTATGATTCTTCCTGCAAAGCAAACAATCAAATTCTTATTAGTTGGTCAGTGTAAAGTACACTCAGTTAATATATTATTTTTTTATTTGTGGCTTGCTTTTATTATTATTATTATAAATAACTCAACATAGCAAAGACTCTCTCTCTCTCTCTCTCTCTCTCTCTCTCTCTCTCTCTCTCTCTCTCTCTCTCTCTCTCTCTCTCTCTCTCTCTCTCTCTCTGTTATTAAATGTCCCTGTTATTCTTGTTGTCCCAAGAAGATATTTCTTGAAAGTTAAAATAATAGAGTGTTAACGAAATACTGGTTTTGGCTTTCTCAGATACAGAAAAATGCACCAAGTGTCCAGATGATAAATATCCAAATGAGGACCGAGTCCAATGTATCCCCAAAGTTATAACCTTCCTGTCTTATGAAGAACATCTGGGCATCATCCTGGTGTCTTTTGCCCCACTCTTGTTCCTAACCACAAGCTTCATTTTAATCATCTTCATTAAATACCGAGAAACAACCATTGTCAAAGCCAACAACCGGGACCTCTCCTACATCCTCCTGGTCTCCCTCCTGCTTTGCTTCTTGTCTCCTTCTGTCTTCATTGGTCAGCCGAGGAAAGCCACCTGCCTTTTCCAACAGACAGTTTTCAGCATCATCTTCTCAGTTTCTGTTTCTTCTCTCTTGGCCAAAACCATCACGGTGGTGCTGGCATTTCTGGCCACAAAACCAGGAAACCAAGTGAAGAAATGGTTGGGGAAGAGCTTGGCCAACTCCATCATCCTTTCTTGTTCTGCTGTCCAAATTATCATCTGCTCCATCTGGCTGGGAGTTTCTCCCCCATTCCCTGACTCTGACCTCCACTCCCAGCCTGGAGAGATCATCCTGCAATGCAACGAAGGGAATGCTGCCATGTTCTACCTCACCCTCAGCTACATGGGCTTCCTGGCTGCCATCTGCTTCGTGATGGTTTTCCTGGCCAGGAATTTGCCTGGGGCCTTCAACGAAGCCAAGTTGATCACCTTCAGCATGCTGGTCTTCTGCAGTGTCTGGGTGACTTTTGTGCCCACCTACCTGAGCACCAAAGGGAAATACATGGTGGCTGTGCAGGTCTTCTCCATCCTGGCCTCCAGTGTTGGTCTGCTGGGCTGCATCTTCATCCCCAAGTGCTACATTATCCTTCTGAGGCCAGACCTGAATACAAAGGAGCAGCTTACGACAAGAAGAATTGTGGAAATATGAGTCAGAAGAATTTCAACATCCAACATGTTCCAACAGGCCAAACCTAGAAAATGGTCGAAGCTGTTCATACATGAGCTATTTCAACAGTTAATAATTAAAGGAGACTGCAAGATGTACAATGTACAGCTAGAGGAATTTAAATTGTTCAAAAGAAAGAAACCGAATAAAACAGGAGGTAAATTATAATTAATTAATTAATTAATTAATTAATTAATTATATTTGGCCAATGGTGTCTCTTTTCGGTTAATTTCCCCAAATCCTTGAACCAGGTCAATTTCTACCATTGGGAGCCCAAGGCCCATCCAACTGGGACATTCTGAAGTCACTTTTGGGGCCCCTGAATCTTGCAGATTTTTCCTAGCGCAAATCATGGCCACCGGCCGGCTGGCCTAGTCCATATCTGGAGACATGTACCTTCCACTTGGCAGGTGGGGAGTTTGGTCCCAGGTAAGGAGGCTCCTGACAAAGCAGGTAGGAGCCCTTTTGTGGTGCTGAGGCTGAGCCCCCCTTTTCCCATCTCATCCCCCTAATGGGCCTTAACGAGAACCGTCTCTTCCTTCGGACAAGCCCAAACAAGGGAGAACCTCACAAGGCCCACAGAGCCAGCCGTCCACTCCAGTGGTCCAGCCCCACCAAGGATGCTGGATGTTGCCATGGCGAGCTCCGGACGATGGGGTTAGGGGAGCCCCTGACATCACCAGCCAAGGCTTTGATTGGCCTGGAACAGAGATTTGAAAAACCATCCTCAACCGCCTGTCGGGCCTATGAAGGGATTGGCCGGCTCTGAAGGAGATTCTGCAGTCACACTGGAAATAGTGTCTTGTGACCATTTTTCAGACTTACGACCGTTGCAGCATCCCCATGGTCACGTGATCAAAATCCGGACACTTAGCAATTGACTCGTCCCCTTTGGTGACCTTCTGACCAGCAAAGTCAATGGGGAAGCCAGATTCACTTAACAACTGGGTGACTCACTTATCAACTGCAGTGATTCACTTAGCGACTGTGGCAAGAAAGGTTGTAAAATGGGCCAAAACTCACTTAACAAATGTCTCACTTAACAACAGAAATTTTGGGCTCAATTGTGGCCATAAGTCGAGGACTACCTGTGTAGAACCCTCGGGATGCAGGGAGTCCTCAACTTATGACCACGAAAGGGACCAGGCTTTCCTTTGCGAAGCAAGCAGGTTGCTCAGTGAGTCTGAGCCAATTTTTTGACCTTTTGGGCATTAAGTGAATCACTTCAGTTGTGAACTGAATCACAAGGTCATTAAGTGAGGCAGGCTTCCCCCACTGACTCAGTTTGTTGGGAGGCAGCTGGGAAAGTTGCAAACTGGGATCACGTGACCCCGAGACACTGCGGCAACTGTGGCAAATACACACTGGCTGCCAAAGACCCAAATGTTGATCGTGTGATCGTGTAAATGTTATGACGGTCATAAGTGTGAGCACTGGTCATCAAGTACTTCTCTCAATGCCATTGTAATTTCCAACAGTTTTTAACTCAAGGCTTCCCTTTGCTTACAAATCCATCTGCATTTCTTTCCTTCCTCCCTAGTGGACGTGCAAAATGGCTACTCCCGGCATTCCTCCACTTATGACTAGAAGGGAGCCCAAAACCTATGTTGGTAAGGGAGAAATTTGTGTTTTTCCCCATTTTATGACTTTTCTTGCCACATTTGTTAAGTGAATCACTGCAGTTGTTAACTCAGTAATACAGTTGTTAAGTGAATCTGGCTTCCCGATTGACTTTGCTTCTCAGAAGGTCGCAAAAGGGACGCTTTGACCGTCATAAATGTGAATCAGTTGTCAAGCACCCAGATGTAAATCACTTGACCATGGAGATGCTACAATGGTCTTAGTTAGTGGTGGGTTTCAAATAATTTAACAACCAGTTCTCTGCCTCACCTTCCCTCTGCCTTGGTCGGGTGGGCTGCTCGGGGGGTTAGCTGGGGTGGGGGCAGGAGGTCCCAGCAGGGGGGCAGGAGTTCCCAGGTGCAGAATTGCTGCAGGTCCCAGCTGGGGGGGCAGGAGGCTACGGTTGGGGGGGCTGCAGGAGTCTTCAGACTGGGGTGGGTGCAGGAGCTTTGTCCTTGAACCAGTGGTCTGTGAGGAGCTCTTGTTTTATTTTCTTTGCCCCAGGGTCATGGGGATTAGGGGCTCTTGGAGGTGAGACTCTGCCCGGTGTAAGATGAGAAGCGGTTTGTGGATTGGAGATAATTTCCTCATTAATCTCTTCACGCTGGCTTTTGTACTGGGACAGTCTGGATAGAGCATCAGCTAAGAAGTGTTTTCCTCCTGGTATGTACTTTAGGGTGAAGTTAAAACGGTTAAAGTACAGCGCCCATTGTACTTGTTTCGGGGACAATTTGCGGGGAATCTTTAGTGCTTCTAGGTTTTTGTGATCAGTCCATACCTCGAAAGGCACCTTACTCCCCTCTAGATAGTGTTGCCAGTTTAATAGAGCCCAGTGGATTGTGAAAGCCGCCTCCTCTCGCATTCAGTGAATTTTTTCGAGATGTAGGCGCAGGGTTGTAGGATCCCACTCTGGTTCTTTTGCAGTAGCACAGCTCCAATGGCCACGTCGCTGGCATCGGCTTGAATCACAAAGGGCTTCTCTGGGCAAGGATGGTTTTTTTTTGTTTGTTTGTTTGTTTTTTAAATAATTTTTATTGAATACAAAAAAAAGAAAAAAAAAGATTAAAAAACATTGAACATAGTGTATCATCTTTGACATACATCTTTGTCTAGACATTCCGTATTATACATATACTTTATACATTTCAGATATTCTTCCTCTATTTACATCCCTTCTAATGACCTTCCTTCTTTTTTTCCTTCCATTTGTAAAATTTATTCCAGCTTAAATAGTATTCTGTTTCCTCCTGATTTTTTAATTCTTTAGTCATCTTATCCAATTCTGCGCAATACAAAATTTTCCTTATTAACGCATCTCCACTAGGCACTTCAGTTGCTTTCCAATTTTGAGCAAACAAAATTCTTGCCGCCGTTATCACATGAATAATTAGGTATATATCATCTTTGTTTATATATTTTTCTAATATGCCAAGTAGTAGCATCTCTGGTTTATATTGAGTTTTTTGACCCGTCATTTCTGTTATCCAATTCCAAACCCTCTGCCAATAAACCTGTACCTCTTTGCAAGCCCACCAAACATGAAAAAAGTACCCTTTTCCCTTTTACACTTCCAACAAAGTGGTGAGTAGCCACTATACATTTTTGCGAGCCTAGCCAGTGGCAGGTGCCATCTAAAGAGCATCTTATAGAGATTTTCCTTATAAGTTGTTGCCAATGTAATTTTGCAATTACGTTCCCAGATTTACTGCCATTGGTCCAGGTTTATAGCGTGCCCCAAATCTATTGCCCAGGTAACCGTTTCTTTAACTTGTTCTTCAAATAATTTATATTCTAACATATATTTATATATTTTTTTGATTTGTTTTTTCTCCGAGCCTAATAATATTTTATCAAGCCTCATATCTTGTCTACTAATTCCCCATTCTTTCTTGTCTTTCACATATCTTGCTTGTATCTGAAGGTAAGACCACCATTCCAAAGCAATCCCCTGTTGTCTCAACTCTTGCCTTTGCTTTAGATATCCTTCCTCTGACAGGATATCTTTGTATATGATAACCCTATCTTGCCTATAAAGGTTGGGGTATATAACTGCTTCTAATGGTGAGAACCAGCCTGGGAGTTTTGTGTATAGTATTGGCATTTAACTATATTCCAGCTTTTTATTAGTTCTTGCCAGACTTTATGCCTCAGAAAGTATTGATGGTTCCTGCTTTTATCTGTCCATAGGTGGGCATGCCAGCCCTGCTGGAGATCATGCCCCTCTAATAGTAAACATCTTTTATTTTCCAATATTATCCAATCCCTGATCCACATCAGGGCCGCAGCTTGATAGTACAACTCCCAATCCGGGAAGCCTAATCCCCCTCTCTCTTTAGCATCCTGTAGAGACTGTTGCTTTATCCTCGCCTTCCTTCCTTGCCACACAAAATCTAAAGTTAACTTATTCAACTCTTTAAAGAATTTTTTATCTAATTGGATTGGAATATTTTGGAATAGAAAGATTATTTTGGGTAATATATTCATTTTTACCGCTGAGATTCTTCCTAGAAACGAAAGATGTAGGTTTCTCCAGCGGTCTAGGTCAACTTTTATACGTTTAACTAATTTTCCGTAGTTATCCTCTCTAATTGATGAACAACGTGCTGACATAACAATACCCAAATATTTTATTTTAGTAACTACTTGTATTCCTAATTTTTCCCCAAGATTTTCTTTTTGCGTGTTAGTCATATTTTTTGCTATGATCTTTTTTTTATTTCTATTTATTTTCAAGCCTGCCACCTCTCCATATTCCTCCAATAATTCAAAAAGCTTCTGACCTGATTGCACGGGATCTTCCAATATAAATACTAAATCATCGGCATATGCTTGGAGTTTATATTTTTCCTTCTTAATCTCAAGACCTTTAATTTGCTCTTCTTGCCTTACAGTCCTAGCTAAAATCTCCAATATATATATATAAACAATAACGGCGAGAGAGGACATCCTTGTCTTGTACCTTTCTGAATATTGAATTTGTTGGTGGCCTCACCGTTTATTATAATCTGGGCATTCTGTTCAGAATATATTGCAGCTATAACATTTAAAAAAATTTCTCCAACATCCATTAATTTCAATTGTTGGATCAAAAATAGCCAATTAACATTATCAAATGCCTTCTGTGCCATTTGGCAATCGCTATGTAATTCGTAGTATTCCAATATGTCTAAAATTGTCCTTATATTCCGCTAAGTCTGCCTATTCGGGAGGAAACCATTTTGGTCACAATGTATGAAGTCAATTAAATAATTTTTAAATCTCTCTGCCATTATTGATGCAAAGATCTTATAATCAACGTTTAGTAGGGAGATAGGCCTATAATTTTGTATCTGTGTTCTTTCTACATCTTCTTTTGGCATTAATACTATATTTGCCTCTAACCAGGATTTAGGTATTTTCGCTTCAGTTAAAACATCGTTGAAAACTTCTAATAGGTGTTCATTAAGTACATTTTGGTGTTCTTTATATAATTCTGCTGGTATTCCATCTGGGCCGGCCGCTTTATTAATTTTTTGTTTACTTATAGCCGTAGTTATTTCAATCAGACTTATTTCCTCATTTAACATAATTTTTATTTACTCTGGTATCTTCGGTATATCTGTCTTTTCCAAATAGTCTATTATCTTTTCTACACTTTGTCTCTCACTCCTCTTATATAAGTTTTCATAATATCTTTGAGCAATTCCCCTTTTAATTATCTCATCATGTTGAATCTCTCCTTCCTCATCTTGCAAATTAACAATCTGTTGCTTCTCTTTCTGCCTTCTCAGTTTATACACCAACCATCTTCTAGGTTTATTCGTGTATTCAAAATTATTTTGCTTGGCAGCCTTAAGTTGTTGTGCTAACTTTTCCGAGTCTTCTAGACAAAGTTTGTGTTTAATTAATTCCATTTTACTTTTCAAACTTTTATTATTTAGGTCACCCTGATATTGTATTTCAGCCTGTTTATATTCTTCTTCCAATCTTATCCTGTGTTGTTTTTTTTCCTTATTTCTCTTGGCCATATATGAGATTGCAACTCCCCTATGTATGCTTTAGCTGTATCCCAAGTATTCTGCAAAGATGTATCCCCATTTTTATTCGTTTGAAAGAAAAAGTGCATTTCTTTCTCCATCTTTTCCTTAAACTTTTTTTCTCTAAGAATCACTTTTTGAAGAGTCCATCTTGGCCGGCTCCTTTGCCCTTTCCAGCAAAAACTTATAGGATTATGGTCCGCCCAAAGACTAGGTTCTATATTAATTCCTTGAATTTCTGAATCTAATTTTTTTGAAAGCCATAACATATCAATCCTGGTCCACGAGCTATGTCTATTAGAGTAATATGTATATTCCCTTTTGTCTATATTTCTTTCCCTCCAAGCATCTTGCAAGTTAAGGTCTGTGCACTTCTCAAAAAAAGTTCTGGGAAGTATTTTTTTGTTTCCTTTCCTTGCCACATTACTTTTATGGTCTTTTGTTCTATCTACTATCGCATTGAAATCTCCAATCATACAAAACCCATCTCCCTCTAAGTCGCTAAGCTTGCTGTGTAGATCCTTAAAAAGAGATACTTGGGCTCCATTTGGTGCGTAAACTATGACAATTATTATATATTTTTTGTTCAGATTAGCCTCCACTATCAAGATCCTTCCCTCTTTGTCCTTATAGATTTGTTTGGAAGCTTTCTCCTGTCTAACATACAATGCAATTCTTCTTTTTTTTTTCTCATCTAGTGAGGTGTATAGTCTTCCTAATTTAGGTTGCTCTAATAGATACTTTTGATCATTTTTTATATGAACCTCTTGTAATGTAATGACATCCGCATTTAATTTAATAAGTTTACTAAAAACCTTCCGCCGTTTTACTGGTGAATTCAAACCCCTAATATTCGTTGACCACACCCTATACTCCTCTCCCATTATCTTGTTTCTGTCGTGCCTTAGTGCTTCGAGTAATCCTTATTTCCTTCAACTCCTCAAGGCTTCTCCCCTGTTGTCCTAATCCATCTTGTCCTCCTCCCCCTTTTACTTCCTCTGTACCCTGCTCTTTATCCATCATTCGTTCACCTTCTCCTTTTTCAACCATCGCATTTCCTTCTCCATGATCTCCCAGCTCTTCCTCTGAGATACAGTATTGTCTATGAAAGTCTTCAGCTTTCTCCAACGTATCCAACCTGAATCTCTTCTCCTGCCAAGTCACGATAATCCCCTCTGGTGTTAGCCATCCGAAGTTCACATTACTTTGGTGCAACCTAGATGTCAAAAATTGATAGTTCTTCCGTAGGTCTCTCATTCTTTTAGGTATTTGTTTTAGCACTATAATTTGTTTCCTTCTGTACTCCAGCTGTTCATCACATGTCTTATATAATATTTCATCTCTAATTGTCTTTTTTATAAATTTCACCTGAACTTCTCTAGGCAAATTATATCTTCTCCCATAATTTGTCTGCACCCTATATGTCTTGTCCATTGCAGCAATCATCTTCTCTTTGTCTATCCCAAGAGCTCCAATCAGTAGGTCTGCCATCTTATCTTGAAGGTCTTCCCCTCTCTCCTCAATGACGTTTTGGAATCTAAGATAATGAGCTGCCTTTTCCGCTTCCAGTAGCGTCACCGCTGTCACTAATTCTTTGTTAGCCAAGGTTAAATTTTTATTTATCTCTTCAACCTTCTTCTCCTCATTATCCATTCTTCGTTCTACTTCCAATAGTTTCTGTTCATTTTTTACAATTTGCTGTTGGAAGGCCTCAAATCTTCCATCCATTGCCTGAATCTTCTCTTTCATTTCTCCTGTATCATTCCTTACCCCTTCTAACTCCTTCTTGATTTCCTCATGATTCTTAAACATAGCTTCCTGCATTGCCTGCATCATTACCTGAAGGTCTTTAAATGAGTTAGAACGCTCCTTTTGAAGCATATCATCTAACAATTTCTGACTCATGGGGCTAGAACTTTGTATTGTATTTTTTTTTCCGCCAATCTTAGTCAGATTTGGATTACTTGCCATTTTTTGTAAACTTTTCCACAACTTACTGTTCCTCCAAAATAACCACTTTTCACTTCCCTCTTTTTTTCCTTCCACTTTTTGTCACTATCGTGGTCTGTAAATATAACTCTGTCAATATATTTCACGTTCTAGTACCACAGTACCAAATGTTAGTTTTAAGCTTCCCCAATTTTTGTTCTAACTTGTGAGGTTATAATTTAATAGTCCAATATTCCCTTCAGTCTCTCTTAAATTTCCCTTCTCTTGGCAATCTCCTTTCAGAAACTGCCAATCATTGTCCCAATCCAGTTCCTTCTGTCAATCAATCACTGTTCCTTCCCAAAGAAGCCACCTTCCATCAGCCGATCCACTCCAAGGTCAAAATCAAAACCAAAAAGTCAAAACTCTCAAACAGATCTTCGGCAACAATTAAGATTAAAAAAAAAAATCACTGTCCCTTTAAGAAAAACTCTGAGTCTCAAAACTTTGCTTCCTGGCTTCCTCCTAATGGGGCCTTTTCCGGCCTCTCTTCTTATCACTTTCACTCGCCGCCAGCTCACCGCTACTCCAACATTCTTTTTGCCAGGCTTTCGTTTCTTTGCAACCCCTTTAATTGTGTCTTCCAAGTCTACTCACAAATGTTTCAGGAAAAACAATCAAGTCAAATCTGATACACCGTCGTTCCGCTGTTTCTTCGCTAGCTCTGTCCAGCTGTCATGTCATTCAGCGGCCATTACTGGTCGCCTTCTTCCTGGTCCACTCGGTTCTGGGTTTCACCTACTTCCCGACATCAGTCGCCACCAACGACAGAGCAGCAGTTCGCCCACACCTTCCGCCGCCCCTACGAGGCTTCTCTCGGCTCGAAAGAGCCCCACGAGCCTGGGATAAGCGATTGGAGACGCTGGAGAGATCGTTCACACCTCCGCTCGCTCTGACAGCTGGCTCCGCCCCCCTTGGCAAGGATGTTTTAAGACCGGTTTGAGTGCAAATAGTCTTTTTAAATCTTCAAAAGCGGTTTGACAGTTCATAGTCCATGCTAGTGGTTGTCCCAAATGCGGCTTTCCTCCCCCTTTGCCGGTTTTTAGTAATTCTGTAAGGGGCAGGGCAATTTCAGCAAAGGAGGGGATGAATTGACGGTAGAAGTTGGTGAATCCCAGAAAGCTCTGGAGCTGTTTGCGAGTCTTTGGGGGGTTGCCATTCAATTACGGCTTTTACTTTGGTCAGGTCCATTTCAATGCCCTCACTGGAAATTCTGTAGCCAAAATAATCCAGTTGGGTCTGGTGAAACTCACACTTTGATCGTTTAACATAAAGCTTGGCATTCAACAGTTTCTTTAGCACTTCTTCTCTCACTAGCTTAACATGGTCAGCCATATTCGTGCTGTATATCAGGATGTCATCAAGGTACACCAAAACCCCTTTGTATAAATGGTCATGTAGTACCTGATTAATCAGCTGCATGAAGACAGCTGGAGCCCCTTGCAGACCAAAAGGCATGACTTTAAATTGGTAGCTCCCCATGGGACAATTAAAAGCAGTCTTCCACTCATCTCCCTCCTTTATCCTCACCTCTAAGCCTCTCTCAAGTCCAACTTAGTGAAGACCCTCCCCTTAGCCAGGTGGATCAGTAAGTCCTTCAGGAGGGATATTTGTTTTCCATGCTCACCGCATTCACACCTTTATAATCTATGCAGAGACGAAGCAACCCGTCTTTTTTTCTTTTCTTTAAATAATACTGGGGCTCCCACGGCAGACTTGGCCCATTCAATAAATCCCCTTGCTAAGTTTTTGTCCATATACCGCTGCATCTCCTCCATTTCAAGAGGGGACATAGCATACATTCTCAGTCGTGGAGTTTGGCTCCCGGTAACAGTTCGATAGAGCAATCATTGGGTTGGTGGGGAGGCAGGGTGTCACATTCTTTCTCACTAAACGCCTCCACTAGGTCCCAGTATTCACTGGGGATAAGTGGCTCGCCTGGTTGAGACAAGGCAGCCATGTGCGCTAGCTCATTGGGTGGGCTAAAGTCTCCTGTAACGTCCGTCGAGTTAAGGGAGGGCTTGGGTCCTATAGTAACCTTACAGTCCTCATTCCCTTCTCCCACCAGATAAACGGCTTCCATTTGTCCAACCAGGCTAGCCCTAGGATCACAGCCTCAGTCATTTTCGGAGCCACCATGAAAAAATGACCTCCCAGTGCTCACCTATTTCTAAGCGTAGGGGTTCAGTCAATTGTGTGACTAAAGTTCCACCAGGTCGTAGTACTCTCAAGGTATGCCTCGTAGCTCTCCGTCCTTTATGCCCACCATTATTTCATGGTTGTGTCTCTTTCCATTCAGGAGGGATTTCTGCTCCTTGGGGAATCTCAATTGTCCCATCCTCCAATCTACCCGTGGGTTCCATTTTTTTAGCCACGCTAGGCCTAGGACAGGGGTCGGCAACCTGAAACACTGAAAGAGCCACTTGGACCCGTTTCCCTCACAAAAGAAAAAACGGAGCCACAAAATGCACGCACGAACTGAGCACGATCTTGATAAGCAACAAGCCAAGTCTCTGTCTCCCTCCTGCCGCTGCTCAGTTCGTGCTGCCTAGCGTGTCTCGTTCCGCCGCCGCTCAGGCCTCTTTTTCGCTGCTGGAAGCAAGCTGCATTAGCTGGCACTGCAAGGGGTGGTCCCACAGCAATGCCGACAGTCCGGGCCGTGCTCCACTGGCGTCTCTGGTCCCGAGCTGCGAGCCGCGGGAAATATCCGGGCCCAAGTTGTCCGCTGCAAGGACGCCCCGTCCACGGCAGCACCGCCAAACCGCCTTCTATGCCACTGGCGTTCCCGGGCTGGAGCAGTGAAACCAGTCCAGCTGGTCGTCGGGGTGCAGAACCGGGCCGCAGACGGCAGGCCTTGCTCACCGGCAACACTGGAGCCTCCCACGCCGACAAGTAGGTCTTCTGTGCCGCTCCGCTCGGACCGCCAGCTTCCGGCTGCAGGGCTGCCTTCCTCCGGAGCTGTCCTTGCCCCCCCCCATCTATGTTGAGACCACAGGGTTTGACAGGTGGATGGCCCTGCTGCAAAACAGTGGGGGAGAGGAAGTCGGGCGAGGCAGAAGTGGCGTGGCCGGAGTGTCAAGCCCCGTGGGCTCGACATAGACAGGAGAGGGGGAAAGACAGAGCCAGATGGCCCTGCTGCAAAACAGTGGGGGGAGGGAGAGGGGAGCCCGAGGAAGGCACAGCAGGTAGAAAAAGGGCCCACTCACCTTTCCAGTAGTCCTCCCGTCTCTTGCTCCACTGCCACCATGTGCAGTCCGAAGAAGACAAGAGGTTTGTGGGCAGTCCCACCAACAGCTTGTGGGCAGTCCCACAAACAGCTTGTGGGCAGTCCCACAAACAGCTTGTGGGCAGTCCCACAAACAGCTTGTGGGCAGTCCCACAAACCAAAGAAGTTCAACCAAACAATTCAAACTTCACGAGTTTTTTTTCGTGAGAAGTTTGAATTGATTGGTTCAACATTTTTAGTCCCACTTTTTTGGGGGGGGGACTGCACATGGCTGGGAGCCACAGGAGATGGCTGAAAGAGCTGCATGTAGCTCCAGAGCCGCGGGTTGCCGACCCGTGGCCTAGGACAAGGGGCCATTCCATGCTGGGTGCTACTATGAATGCTAGAGTCTCGGAGTGGCTTCCCATGGTTAACTTCCTGGGTGCTGTGGCAAGAGTGGCTGGGACACCCCCTGTGATGGACCCATCTAGTTGGCAGAATGAAATTGGCTCCTTCAACCTCCTTAATTGGGCCCCCAACTTCCCCACTAGTGCAGGATTTATTAAACACCTCATGCAACCCGAGTCCAGTAAGGCATTCAGGGCTACTTTCTTCTCCATGCCAGGAATAAATAGTTCTATGGGCATGGTTACTGGCGCAATTGGTCCATTTACCAAGGTATTGTCATAGTCACTGCCAGATGTATCCTGGAGTTCCCCCCTCTGATTCTTTAGAGAGATGGAACTCCACAACCTCGGTGCTCTTCAGCACTGTATTCTTGGGACTTTGGGGTTTTTTTACTGGCTTCCCCCCTCCTGCACGATATCCCCTCCATACCAGGGTTTTCAAGTGGCATTCGGCAGCCTGGAGGCCTTCCTTGCCACATTTGAAACAAGCGATCGAGCGTGGAGGTGGGGGGGGCTCTCGTCGCTTCACTTTTCCCCTCTGGCGGGGACCATCTCCACACTCTGCCAGAATGATGTTAGTGATAGCAGGAAAGCAAGGCTTGGTCGATTTCAACCTCCTCAGCCAAAATGTACCAGTCCTGAAGGCAAGCAGGGACCCTGTGGGCAATGCAAGCATGATACAAAGACGTTTAGCCTGTCTTTAAAGCAGCTCACTAGGATGTCTTCTGGCCAGTTAAGACAGCATGCTACATCCCAGAGTGTACTAAGTGTACTAAGTCTTTAGTATACTCAGCTACAGGCCGATGGCCTTGCTTGACTGTTTTGATGCGGTCTTGGGCTTTCCGATCTGCCAAGGGGTCCTCAAACTGATGCCTCAATGCTGGCCAAGAACTGATTAAAATTTTGAAGTTCGGGCGCATTGTCATTGTGCACGGTCACTATCCATCTGGCTGCAGCCCCCTCCAGGTCCAGCGTGATGACTCTGACCTGGCCCCTTCAATGGGGATCTCCTGTCCGTATTCCTGCATGTAGGATAGGATGTGGGCGAGGAAGAATCCAAGCTGCTGAGGGTCCCTGTCAAATTTAACACTGAGGGGGGTGGCTTACATTCCCACTGGTGGGTTCCCCTCCGCCTGGCTCTCCAGCCGTCCCTGGTGGCCAGTCCAGCTCAAGCTGGATAGCTGCCATTCCCCTCGTGGGATCTTCGATGCCAGGCGAAGTCCCTGGGATGGGGGCTACATTCTCCTCCCTTCCCGTTTCCTCCTCCGGCAACTCCTCACTCATCTTGCTGCAGATGCCATCTTCTTCCTCCTTCAGGGTTTTGAAGGCTTCAACCATCATGTTGATGGCCTGCTTTCCAAAACGATTGGCCCAGTTCAGCATTTCATCCTCCTCCTCATCGAGGTGAAGCGAGCATTCCATATTGTGTTTCCACCCTGGCTTTCTGTTGCCACAGGTGATAGTTACTTTTTTAGACCTCCCTTCCAGTTGTCCTTCCTTCCGACACTCATTGACCACCTCGGCCTCGGGGGGTTCTCCACAGCTGCCATTTCCTCCCCTGAGACAGAGGAGCTGTTGCTTAGGCAACCTTTCAGGGAGGCCTCTACCCATTGCTCGCCCTCTTGTCACTCGCTGCTGTGGCTAGACATCGTTTGCACAGTCCCCACAGTAGGGTTTACCTTCCCTCCAGGCTGACCACTTTGCATATCTTGAATAATAATAATAATAATAATAATAATAATAATAATAATAATAATAATAATAATAATAATAATAATAATAATAATAATAATAATAATAATAATAATAATAATAATAATAATAATAATAACAACAACAACAACAACAACAACAATAATAATAATAGTGTTGGAAGGGACCTTGTAGGTCATCTAGTCCAACCCCCTGCTCAGGTAGGAAACCCTATACCATTTCGGACAAATGGCTGTCCAGTCTCTTCTTAAAAACTTCCAGTGTTGGAGCATTCACCGCTTCTGGAGGCAGGTTGTTCCACTGGTTAATTGTTCTAACTGTCAGGAAGTTTCTCCTTAGTTCTAGGTTGCTTCTCTCCTTAATTAGTTTCCATCCGTTGCTTCTTGTCCTACCTTCAGGCGCTTTGGAAAATATCTTGACTCCCTCTTCTTTGTGGCAGCCCCTGAGGTATTGGAACACTGCTATCATGTCCCCCCTCGTCCTTCTCTTCATTAAACTAGACATACCCAATTCCAGCAGCCGTTCCTTATATGCTTTAGCCTCCAATCCCCTAATCATCTTTGTTGCTCTTCTCTGTACTCTTTCTAGAGTCTCAACATCTTTTTTACATCGTGGTGACCAAAACTGGATGCAGTATTCCAAGTGTGGCCTTACCAAAGTATTGTAAAGTGGTATTAATACTTCACGTGATCTTGATTCTATCCCTCTTTTTTTAAAAAAAATAATAATAATAACTTTATTACGGTCATAGACCAGCAATAGATATCATTTTTTACAATATATTAAGAAAAATATAAAATAAAATAGTACTGACATTAATAATAAATAATAACATCCCTGTTAAAAAAATACATGTTCTCAAACTGTTAGGATCACTCCCTAGTTTACATGAGTGGAAAGTCGATAAGTGTGTGAGTAAATGTAATGTTCCAAAAATTATTAGAGATATCTCCAAAAAATTGGCACAAGTTTATGGCTATAAATCTGTAACCAATTTTTTTCTTGTGGACATTGCTGCAACACAGTATTTTGCCACTGCATGAGTGATGGAAAGGTTTGAGTCCTGGAGGAGAAAGCCTACATAAAAATTGTCTGCCCTCCCTGGCAATCTCTCTAATAGGGGAAGAATATATGCTGACCTATAAACTCGGTATAACTCACAGTACAATAAAACATGTGAGATGTCTTCGACTTCTCCTTTACCACATATACATACCCGTTCTGCTATTGGTGTTCTCTTATACCTGCCCTGGAGGAGTGCTGAGGGAAGAACGTTAAATCTGGCTCTGAAGAAAGCTATTCTTTGTTTTGGAAAGGTCAGATCATTCAGATATCTTGCCGATTCCCACACACCCTGTTTGATTCTATCCCTAATGTGGCGAGGTAACCTATTTAGTTCTTCTTGGAACTCCATGTCCTTTATTCTATTGGATACTACTTGCTTTGCTTGATCAAAGCCTAGGGACATTAAGAATACCGAAGAGAGCCCATAAGAGCCCAGTTTATGATCTATCGCCTGCTTCCAAGGGGAGGGGAAGTTGTCAGTCAGCACTAATGGGGATAGTCCCTCTGGAAAGAAATGCATTTTAAGCCAGTGAATGATCATCATCTTCCAGGCTCTTACCTGAATTTGGGGCATGCCTGTCTCAATTCTTAATTGGGCATTTGGGGTTCCTTTGGGTGCAGCTAAGATGGCTCGCAGGAATTTGGTTTGTATGGTTTCAAGCAAGTTTTTCTTTGCAAGGATTCCTGTTTGTGCCCCATATAGAATTTGTGCCAATGTTTTGGCCTCGAAAAGTTTTAAGGCAGCCGGTACCAATTGACCTCCGCCTGTGTAAAAGTAATGCCTGATTGCATTGAAGGACCTATTGGCTGCTTGCAATGCATGATCCAGGTATGCCCTCCATGTCCCCTGCGAGTGGAAAACCACCCCAAGGTATCTAAATGTTCTAACCTGTTCCAGACTGTGTCCTTCTATTTTCCAGGAGCATTGGCTGGGTCTTTTAGCAAAAACTAAAATTTTTGATTTATCAAAGTTAAGGGATTTTGCGATGTGCTAAGTTGGGTGGATGCAGATCAGGGTTCTGTAAGAGATCGATCAGGGGGTTGATATAGAAGTTAAAAAGGGAGGGGGACAGGATGCAACTCTGCCGTACCCCTTTTTGTACCCTTACTGAGCCGGTTCCTTGAGGATTACACCTCACTTTCAAGGTGGAATTGGCATACAATTTTTGTATGAGGAAAAGGAGGCGTTTATCGATAGTAGTGCCTTCTAATTTCTCCCATAGGGAGTTCCTAGATATTGAGTCGAAGGCCTGCTTAAAATCAAGGAAGGCCACAAAAAGAGAGGATTTTTTTTTATGTGTGTATTTTTGTACTAGATGGTGAAGTACCAGGATATGATCCACTGTTGATCTTCCTTCTCTAAAACCGGCTTGTTCATCTTTAATTATCCCCCCCGAAATTAGCCAATCCTGAAGTTTATAGTTTAAGTGTTTGGCATACATTTTACTAATAACACTCAGAAGACTAATGGGTCTATAATTGCCAGGGTCATTTCTACTACCTTTTTTATAGATTGGTATGATAATTGCTAATCCCCAATCTCTTGGCATATGGCCCGTTCTATCTATATATGTAAACAGAGATGCTAAAAGTGGAGCCCACCAACTGGGATTATTTTTTATTATTTCTGGCAGGACATTGTCAGCACCAGGTGCCTTATTAGCCTTGAGGGCTCCAATCAATCGGGATATCTCGCCTGGTGTAACGGGGGGCCAATAAGGGGTTTGGTCCAAATTAATTTGGCTCTCATAAGTTACATAGTCGGGGTCTGCATAAAGCTTTCTAAAATATTCTTCCCAGGCATGAATCGGTACCTGATTAGTTGGAGGTAGGGGGGATTTCCCCAATCCTCTGGTGATGTGCCAAAAAAGGGATGTATTTTTTGTCCTGACTAATGCAATTAGCCTATGCCAAGACTCCATCTGAGCCGCCCTTTTCTTTTCTTTTAGAAGAGTCTTATATTGTGCCTTCAACTGCTTTAAGCAGTGAGTGTGATCCTCAGAAGGGGCATTTTTACTTTTTCTGTATTCCTTATTATATGTTTTTTTTAGTTGCAATCCCTGTCAAACCATTTTTTATTCTTTAAAACCAGCTTTTTGGGGTGAGCTGGTATTCTATTAGTGAGGACCGATTTCAAATTTAAAATTAAAGTTTCAAACCCCTTTAAGTATGATCCTTCAAACTTATTCCTTAATAGAGATGTATGTAGTTCTATGGTTTCTGGGGCTAACATCCATTTAGTAACTTCCACTGCATTTTTCTCTGTCCATTTAATTTTTATCTGGGTATTGTGGTTCTCTGACCTGGGTAGATAGGTTGAGCCAGCCCTTAGCAGTTTCTGGTGTAATGTAAAAGTAAGGGTTAGTGGATCGTGATCGCTTTCCAGTCACGAGTCTACCTCCATTTTCTGCAGGAACTTCAGGAGGCCGTATGATACTATCCAATAATCCACTGTGGATGTTCTTCCTGCTCTCCGATACGTATAATCTGCTGGGTAGTCACCCCATGTGGAACCATTAAGGATACAAAGGTCCAAGCTTACAGTCATCTGTCTTACACGCAAACCTGCCCAATTTGCCTTGGTGTCTTTAAATTGTCTGGCAAACAGGGGTTCTCCTGGTACATTCTCTTCATAATAGATCTTAAATTGATTGAATAATGCTTGATCGCTTGGGCCCATCCTAGCGTTTAAGTCCACCCCAATAATTATTGCTGCTGTGGGATATTTGTCTAAGCAGCCCAGGATAAAATCTTGTATACCCTCCCAGATCTTATTGATCAGATTATTCTTGTTGAGTGGGGGAATATAGATATTAAAAAGCAAGATCTCCACCTGTTTAAATAAAAGTAGGGTAGTCACAACCCATGGCTGAAGAGGTGGCAACGGTACACATTTAAAATGCAAAGATGTGTTCACTAATGTCACAATGCCCCCTTTAGCTCTTCCACCCACCTTACTTGGAACTGCTGGGATAGAGTTACCCCAGTAACCATCTAACTGTATCTCTGTAGGGGCCCAGGTTTCCTGTAAAAAAAAGAATGTCAAATTGCGATATATAGTCCAGAAAATGTTGGTCTTTTGATGGCACAGACTAGCCTGCTATATTCCAGGTTATAATGGAGAGGGAATCCTCTTTTGCAGCTCATCAGGAGATTTGATTTATACAAAGGGAAGTTGTAGAATTGTTGCAATGGCTAGAAGTGTTGTCCCGCACGAAATTGTCCTTCTCTAAAAGTAGAGGAGCCCCATCAAAATTCTGTGGAGGCTCCTGGGAACTTTGTTCGAGGTAAGAAGATTTAGCCCCAGCTAACAAGGCTTGCCATTCTGGAGCCTCTTCTCTAGGTGTAGAGCAGGGGGTTATTAGGTCATGTTCCATTCGGGTTTGAAATGGCACTGATGTGAGTCCTCTCTCGAGAGAGAGAGATTGATGTGTTGCAGAAGGTATCATCGGAAAGTCACTTAAGGATGCTAGCATCTCCTTCTCTATTGGGGCCTCTACTGGCCCCTGTGTATCTTGGCTTCTGCTTTCCATGAACTCATATTCTTGCAAACTCTTGCCCCCTGGGGGAAAAGTAAGAGGTTCAATTATAGGGGAAACCAAATCAATAAGCAGTTCAGGTGTATCCATTGTGACAAATAAGGATCTCTTTAGGTTTCTATCCCTCTGTTAATGCAGCCTAGGACTGTGTTAGTGTAAGGACCCACCTCAATTTATATCTTAAGAAGACAGAACTCTTGGAACGTTTCTTCCAACAGGAATCTTTATTAAGAAAAACTGACTGAAGGCATGCTAGACAGGATCTAAGGGAACCCCCTGATCATTCAATGTTTTAAAGTGTTCCCAGGCAGTCCCACCCCACATTCCTTCCGGTCAATTCAAATTGGCAGATGGCTGGGTGTTAAATCCATCGGATCCCAAACGTTGCAATCTCCCCCCCCCCTTTTTTCCTTGCTGCCGGTAAAAGGAGGCTTCATAGGAAGTGAGATCAAAGGCTGATGGCCGCATTGTTATTGTTAGTACTCCAGAGAGGGAATCCACAGAGGATGTTTCTTTGTAGTTGATAGTAGGAATGTCAGTCATAAACACCCGTGTTTACTCCCCCCCCCCTTCGTAGTATGACAGAATCCAAAAGAGAGTAAGAATTGGGTTTTCTCAGAGTAGATTAGCTAGAAATAAAATATAATTGGATTCTGACATCCGGCTCCCCTTAAAAATAAGAGAGGTCCACCTGTAGAGAAAACAAAACAGATATAAAAGTTAGTCTGGCTCCTTAGGATACTCTGTATGAAACTTCTTTAAAAGCTTCGGGGCTTTGACATGACGTTTATGGACCCATTCGTTTTGAGAGGCGGGGAGGTGCTTCCATGCTACTAGGTATTGAGTTTCCCCACAATATTTTCTAGAGTCCAGGATTTCCCTTATTTCGAAGTGTTCCTCCCCTTCTATCATGATTGGTGTTGGTGGGGGGGATTTTTGGCCGTAAGGGTGACTGTTGTTCTCTTTTCAGCAAACTGCAGTGGAAAATTGGGTGTATTTGCCTAAGATTCTTGGGTAATTCTAATTCTACTGTTACTGGGTTTATGATTCTTTTAATTGGAAAAGGCCCTATATATTTTGGTCCAAGTTTTTTACAGGGTTGTATGGATTTTAAGTATTTTGTAGACAGATACACCATTTCTCCTATAATGAATGGTGTGGGCTCCACCCTTTTCTTATCTGCTTGTGCTTTGTATGCTTGCCTAGCTTCCTCTAGAGCTTTTCTAACTATTGGCCAGGTGTTTCGTAATTGTTCCATCCATTCTTTCAGTGATGGGATTGCCGGTTCATTTGGGGTTAGTTCTGGCATGGGGTTGAAACTTTGGCCAGTAGCTATTTGAAAAGGAGTGTAACCTGTGCTGGAGTGGACTGCATTATTGTAGGCAACCTCTGCGAAAGGCAACAGGTCCGTCCAATCTGACTGCTGGAAATTTAGAAAACATCTTAAATATTGCTCAAGTACTGCGTTACATTTTTCTGATTGACCATTTCCCTGAGGATGATGGCTAGACGTCAGTCCCTGGGTGGTCCCTAAAAGGGATAGAAATTCCTTCCAAAATGCAGATGTAAATTGCACTCCCCTATCAGATATGATGTGTTGGGGTGCCCCATGCAATCTGTAAATATGTTCCACAAAAGTTTCGCTAAAGCTTTTGCGGTGGGGATCTTTTGGCAAGGAATAAAGTGAACCTGTTTGGAAAATAGGTCCGTGACCGTCCAAATGACAGTATTCCCATTGCTTTCTGGTAATTCCACTATACAATCCACTATAAAAAAAAAATTTTTATGGATGGCCACCAAAATTGCCGTTTAATTAAGTGCAATGTTTTTACAAATCCAAAATGCCCTGCTGATTTTGTGTCATGGCAAAGTTGCATGAATGTGATCCTTTGGGTGGTCAGTATATATAACTTCTCCCCCACCCAAGGCAGTCCGTCTTTCATTGTGCACACATGTTTATTTTTCTGGAACCATTCATCTGTTTCCAAACTTTTCCGGAATTCAATTCCAGTCTGGCTATCCAGCTGTGGTTTTAATTTAACTTGGGCTCTGGTAGTCACTGGCGCTGCCAGTTGTGATTCTCCCATGATCGGTTTAGAGTCAGTGGCTCGCGTGCTGTTATATTGGGGCATGCGAGATAATGCATCTGCCAGAAAGTTCTTTCCCCCTGGCAAATGCTTCAGTTTAAAATTGAATTGGTGAAAATGCTGAGATCAGCGGGCTTGCTTGGGGCTGTGTTTTCTGGGTATTTTCAAGGCTTCCAAATTTTTGTGGTCTGTCCACAAATTTTTGTGGTCTGTTTCACTGAGGATTCTCCCTTCATTTTTAGTAAGCTCATGAGGGGCTGGGCTATCTGGGCAAATGAGGGGATGAATTGGCGGTAAAAGTTTGCGAAACCCAGCAACTTTGCAGTTGCTTTCTTGTGCGAGGTGGTGCCCATTCTAATACTGCCCTGACCTTTTCTGGGTCCATTTCAATGCCTTGCGGGGATATGCGGTAACCTAGGTAGTCTATTCTTTCCTGGTGAAATTAAAATTTTGATAATTTGGCATATAGATGGGCGGCTCGCAGTTTCTTTAAAACCGCTCTGTCTAGGTTGACATGTTCCTCTTTTGATTGGGTGAAGATAAGGATGTCGTCTAAATAAACCAGGACCCCCTTAAATAGGTGCTCCCTTAGTACCTCATTGATTAATTGCATAAATACTGCGGGGGGCCCTTGTAATCCAAAAGGCAAAACTTTGAATTTGTAGCACCCCATTGGGCAATTAAATGCGGTTTTCCATTCATCTCCTTTCCTAATTCTCACACGGTAATACGCTTCCCTTAGATCTAGTTTAGTAAAAATCTTTCCTTTCGAGAGGTGTGATAACATGTCCTTCATGAGGGGTAGGGGCTATAGGTTGCTTTCACTGATTGCATTAAGAAGCCGGTAGTCCACGCATAAGCATAGAAAGCCATCCTTCTTCTCTCTAAAGAGGACCGGAGCGGCCACCTTAGGTTTGGCTGGTTCAATGAACCCCCTTTCTAGGTTTTTCTTTATAAATCTCTCCATTTCCTCCTTCTCCTTTGGGCTCATGGAGTATAATCTGGGCTTCGGGAGTTTTGCCCCGGGCTTGAATTCTATGGCACAGTCCATGGGTCAGTGGGGGGGGAAGCTCATCCGCCCTCTCCTTGCTGAAAACCTCAGCCAGATCTCTGTATTCCTCTGGTATTTCTGGTAGCCCCTTTTCTTCACCCATGGACGCTATTTCCGTTTTTAGTTTTGGTAGATCCCCTTGGGGTTTTAACTCTGTAGGGTCCTCTTTCAGGAAATTGATTTCTTTCGTCCTCCAATTTACCCAGGGGTTCCATTTTGTTAACCATTCCAGCCCTAGGATCATCGGGCATTCCATGCCTGGGGTCACTACAAACGTTATGTCTTCCTCATGATTTCCCAGGGATAGGTGGATTGGTAAAGTGGCTAGGGTAGCTGGCACCCCCCCTGCTATGGACCCATCTAACTGGCCAAATGAGATTGGTTGTTCCAGCCTCCTCACTGGGATGCCCAGATTTCCCACTAGGGTCGGGCTAATTAGGCAGCGGGTGCAGCCAGAGTCTATTAAGGCTTTCACTTTGACAGCTTCGGGCATGGAGGGGGCTAATATAGTCACTGTCTTGAGGATGGGTGGGATGGATCCAC
This sequence comes from Azemiops feae, assembly GCA_023970755.1. Taxonomy (NCBI): domain Eukaryota; kingdom Metazoa; phylum Chordata; class Lepidosauria; order Squamata; family Viperidae; genus Azemiops; species Azemiops feae. Next base: position 195,263 of record JALGBA010001365.1, read on the forward strand.
TTACCAGTGGTTCGCCCTCCGAGCTGTCATCTGGGGCGTCCACCAGCCCTGCGGTGTAGGCTGGGGCTCTTTCCCCACGATGGGTGGAGGTAGGGGATTCCACAGCCTCTATCCCTCTCATGGCAGATTCTTTTGACTTAGCTGGGGACTTCCCGGATTTGCTGGCCGGTGGTCTGTCTGGGTTGTGCTGGGGGGCTTTTGAGCGGCATTCTACAGCCCGATGCCCCTCTCTCCCGCATTTGAAACAGCCCATTGGTTTCTTGGCCATAGCCGATGGCTTCGCTGGTTCGCGCGTCGGTTCAGGCGGTGAGCGGCTCCATTGTTTTCCTCGGCGGTGCCTCTTCAGTAGGTCGATCTCTGCTTCCTCTGCCAGGACGTACCATTCGTCGAGTTGGTGTGGGTCCCCCCGGGGCAGGCAAGCGTCATATAGGTCGTAATTCAGACCGTCTTTGAAATGGCTAAGGAGGATGTCTTCCGGCCAGTTCAGCTTGCTGGCAATGGTTTGGAATTCTTGCGTATATTCAGCTACTGGCCGTCTGCCTTGCCTCATCGTTTTGATTCTTTCGCGTGCTTTGCGATCAGCCAGGTGGTCTTCAAATCGCCTTCTCAGAGAGGACATGAAACGGTTGAAGTCATTGAGCTCTGGGGCATTGGAATCATGCAAATTCACCACCCAATCGGCGGCCGGTCCATCCAGAGCAGATTGCACGATCCGGATACGGGCTTTGTCGCTAGGGATGTGTCGCCCGTGTTCCTCCATGTAGCCAAGGACTTGGGTTAGGAAGAACCCCAAGCGTGTCGGCTCCCCCTTGAATTTTGCGTCCAACGGCGGAAGTCTTTGAATGGATCGGTGCCTTCTTCGTCGGTATTGTCTTCCATCCGGATCGCCATCTGCAGGTCGGCGGGGGGTGGGGACTACTGGATCAGCGGATGTCCCCGGGCTGCAGGTTCCAATTCCCCCTCAGTGTCTCTCCAGTTGCGGCTCCAGGAGTTGGTGCGGCCATGGGGCTCAGGATCCTCCTCTCCTAGGGAGCTGAGGGTTCTCTTCATCAGGTCGATAGCTTTCTCTAGGATCCAGTTCGAGTGCTGTGCCCAGCTTCCTTCATCTTCGCTTGTGTGCAGGGATCTCTCCATCTCCTGCTTCCATCCTGGTTGGTTGGCCCCCCCGTCTCAGGGTCACCTTTCTTGATTTCTTTTTCCACTCGCCTTTCTTTCCAACGCCCGTTGACCACCGAGGTTTGTGGTTACGCGTCTCCACCACCTCTTCTCCTGAGGAATCTGACCCTTCAGATCTGGATATTTGGCAGGTTTCCAGTCAGGGCAACGGCTCCCCCTCCGGGGGGCTTTCCCCCTTCCCCGCTTCGTCGTCTGACATGGTATTTTTTGCAAAGTCCCCCGGCAAGTTTCTTCCTTCCAGGTTGACCAATTTTGCAGATCCTGTCTAATGTAAGGACCCACCTCAATTTACATCTTAAGAAGACAGAACTCTTGGAAAGTTTCTTCCAACAGGAATCTTTATTAAGAAAAACTGACTGAAGGCATGCTAGACAGGATCTGAGGAACCCCATTGACCATTCAATGTTTTAAAGTGTTCCCAGGCAGCCCCACTCCACATTCCTTCCGGTCAATTCAAATTGGCAGATGGCTGGGTGTTAAATCCATCGGAATCCCAAACGTTGCAATCTTTCCCCCCTTTTTCCTTGCTGCCGGTAAAAGGAGGCTTCATAGGGAGTGAGATCAAAGGCTGATGGCCGCATTGTTATTGTTAGTACTCCAGAGAGGGAATCCACAGAGGATGTTTCTTTGTAGTTGATAGTAGGAATGCCAGTCATAAACACCCGTGTTTATTCCCCCCCCCCTTTGTAGTATGACAGAATCCAAAAGAGACTTAACTAAGGCAGAATATCAGCAGATAGCCAGAATCTGTAAAGACGGTCAGGAAAGCAACGGCTCAGAATGAACAAAGACTTGCAACAAAAGTCAAAGATAATAAAAAAGTTAATTTCAACATATAAAAAACAAGAAAAAAATCTAGGAAATAGTCGGTCCACTAAAGACAGAAGATGGCAAGGAAATAACAGGCAGCAGAGAGAAAGCAGAGCTGCTTAACTCATTCTTTGTATCAGTCTTCACACAAAAAGAAATTATAGCCCAACCTACCAGAAACATAACTGAAAAAGACAGACTAGAACAGTGATGGCGAACCTTTTAGAGACCGAGTGCCCAAACTGCAATCCAAAACCTACTTATTTATCGCCGGGTGCCAGTGGGTGTGGCCCACTGGGTGGGCGTGGCTGTGGTGGTCATGACAGAATGGGTGGGTGTGGCCCAGGTGGGCGTGGTCACCTCGATGTTGCTCATGGGCAGGGACTCCTGTGGGGGCCGAGCAGGGTTGGGGGAGATCCAGGGGGTCTCTGGTGGGTGGGGCGGTGGGCAGGAGGCTTGTCCTGTGGGTTGAGGGGAGGTGAGCAGGGCAGGGGTGCCATTGCCATGGGGCAAGGCGAGGCAGGGGCCAGGGCGGCTGCTGCCTGACACCATCAGCCCCTGCACAGAGGCCAGCTAGCACATGGGGGCCAACAGTGTCCGTCAGTAGCTACAGCCTGCCGGCCCCTCGACCGGCGCACTCTGGGGCTCCACAGCCCACTGCCAGCAATTCAGAGAAGCCGCCTCTGAGCTCAACAGCCGGCCAACAGCTGAGGAGGTGATGCAGTGGGTCGTGCCTGGGAAAAGGAGAGCATGTGAGGCCAGGAGGGACGGGATGGGGGGGAGGGAAACCAGCCATGCTGGGATGCATCCGGCCACATGGGACCTCGGCGAGTTAGTGGGCGGCTGCTTGAAGAGGGATGGTTGCCATCTCCAGGGCATGGCACAAGAGAGCTCTGAGTGCCGCCTCTGGCATGCGTGCCATAGGTTCGCCACCACTGGTCTATAGCTTTTAGAAAGTTTTCTTTGAAGGTAAACAGGCTTAATTTAAGGCTAAAGCTTTTGCAATTGCCGGAGCCTTTCAGTCTCGAGTTGCAACATTGTGATGTGTGACACGCCTGAGGCAGCTTAAAGAAAAAAAAATTGAGTTTATGTGTTTCTTTATTTTGTGAGCCTTTCTTGCTTTGCGCTTGATTCCTGTGTCTTTAAGGGTACAGGGAAGGGATTGGGGATGTGTGCATTCTTACTACACTGTGGAAGAAATGCTCAGAAGGGAGAGAGGAAGAAGGGCTGACCAGCTAGCTCTGGGGTCTACAAACTTAGCAACTTTAAGACCTGTGGACTTCAACTCCCAGAATTCCTCAATCAGCCATGATGGCTGAGGAATTCTGGGAGTTGAAGTCCACAAGTCTTAAAAGTGCCAAGTTTAAAGACCCCTGAGCTAGCTGGCAGTAGTGCATATTAATAAATACGGATAAATTCATCATACATTTGTCAGTGCAAAGGGAAAGTGATTCAGCAAAGGAACAGCCACCGAAGAAATTAAAACTGGTATTTTTTTCCTTTTTTTCTACAGTTTGTAATATTTTATTACCCCCAAATCCTACAGTTTCAAATGGTTGCTAACTATAATAGTGATTCAGCAAAGTATAAATAGTTTGAGAACCGAATGGATGAATCGTTGCTTAAAATTTTAGGCTTTGTTACTAGCATTTAAAAAGGTGATATTAGTTCTTTTAACATGGCAGTTTGTGCCTCTTTTTTAACTTTAGGGAAACGTGTTTTTCCCCTCCTTAGCTAAGGCCCCTTCTTTCCTATGGGAGAACTGGCTTTTTGGGCCACTACACAACAGAGAGCCTATCCTGACAGTCTTTGAATACACTAGAAAGGTTTGAGAAATATGCGGTCCTGGCTGGGAAAGAATCATGTAACCCATCCATTGTGGAAGGTTATCCAGCATTAATGTTTCCTATTGTTCAAATTTCACAAGGGATCACGGTATTTTATTGCTTGATTATTTGCTTCCTGAGATACCATATGTACCGAATGTATATCTAGTTTCTTTCTGCACCCAGTGAAAAGACTTGCACCCCCCTCCCTTAGTAAATGCTTTTGGCTTTGCCTGAATTGTTTGGTGATTCTTACATTCAGGAGGCAAAGAAGCCCCTTTGCAAAGGAAAAGGTGTTAAAGCCCAGTCCAGAAGTCCAGCTTTTTTCCAAAACCCCTTTCCCACTCACAAGAGGTCCTTCCGCATTCTGTGTCCCCTCGTTCAATGGAGGCCTCGGCTGGAAAGACGTGGATCCCTCCTGCTCGCCATCTGAGTCAACCACTGATTCCTGGTCATTTATAAGGACCGTTTCTAGGAAGAAATATTTGGCCCAGGTGGGCCGTTCCTGACTGCTGAGAATGGGGGTCAGCAGAAGGGAAAGATGGTGGGAGTGGGCCATCCCTGCAAAGGGTTGACCAGCTTCCCCTCAGTCCTCATAGGGCATGAAAGGCTGACCTGGTCTCTCCAAGAGAAGCCAGCTCTGCCTTGCGCCCATCTGGGATCCTCTCCAGGACCAACAGGATCCTTGAGTTATTCAGAAGGTGGAAAGATGGAATTGGAGGGACTCATGTGAAATGCTTAGAATCTCTACATCAGTGGCTGTCAACCTCAGGGACGTTAAGGTGGGTGGACCTCAACTCCCAGAATTCCCCAGGCAGCAGAACAAGGTTTTTTTGTATAGAAAGTCTCAGAATCAGAGATGGGAAGGTCAAAGGGGTCCCACCCCAGCAAGGACATCCCTACAACCAGAGTAAGGGCCACCAGATCTCCAGAAATCATGTAGCTAGAAATCAGGTTGACCATCCACCACACTGTGCATCACCACCATCTTTGTAGAGTTACCCTGTGATAAGATGGGTGGCCAATAAATTTAATGATTAGAAAGATGGGTGGATGGATGGATAGATGGCTAGATAGATAGATAGATAGATAGATAGACAGACAGACAGACAGACAGACAGACAGACAGACAGACAGACAGACAGACAGACAGACAGACAGACAGACAGACAGACAGACAGACAGACAGACAGACAGATAGATAGATAGATAGATAGATAGATCTCAGCTGCAGACCTTAGTTTATTTAATAAACTAAGAAATGTCAAAATATAAAGAATCTTAGCATATTATATGAACATGGAAAGACAACACAGAAATGACAAGGAAGAAAAAAAAATAAAAACTTCCATCCACTCTATAACTTTCTCCCAATTTACCCAACAATATAGTCCACAAGTTGTCACTTTCCTGATTCTTAATGAGCTCTTACCTAAAAATTAATATTGCTAGAAAAGATGGGAAATGAAATTTCACTTCAGGCACAAGCAATTTTAAAATCAGCTGCAATTAGGATTAATATAGGGGATTCTGATATAAAACTAAATTCCAAACTGGGCCTCCTCCTAACATTGGGCAGAGTTCAAGGGTTGCCTGATGGCCTCCTTGCCATTAGAAGACAGGCAACACCAGAGTTAAATGGCATTAAGTTAAAGTGGCACCCAACGCCATCGCTCTGGGTGACCTTCCCCAACAATTTCTGGAGACAAGAGACCATGTTGAAGGACAGAAGACAATTTCCTGGGTGTTGAACTATTTTCCCCAGCATCACTTTCTGGACATGTTCTAACAGGAAGGACCCACAACCACAACAGAACAGTGCCCCCCAGGGGTATATCTGTAATTTTTCACTAATATGCTTTTCATCAGCCTCTCCTCTGCACATGAACCCAAGAAAAAGTTTAGGATCCCAAGAGGGGAAGTTGCTTCTCACTGTAATTATGACTATCTTGGCCTTTGAGACCTTTGATATTATTTCTCCAGTTTCTGACTTTGATGCAGACATCAGATTGAAGCCACATGCAAAGGATCTTGTATCAGAAAAGGATAAATTCCTTGGGTCAAGCTCTCTGGGAACAAGATTTGGGACAGGCAGGGGCTCTGCTCTTGATTGTACCTTTCTCTCCTTTCCAGATGAAACTGAGTGGTTCTCTGTTTATATCAAGAAAGCCACTGGCACTTCTGAGAGTCTCTGAATTTTTCCAACTGTTCCTCTTGTTTGTGTTAGAAACAGGAAGACAATTGATTCACCCCAGGAATTACGGACCTCCTGCTTCTGCTCCTGATGTCCCAGCCAGTCTCTGGGAAGCCTAGAATGAAGTGCCCGTTGAGTCTGGAGCACCAGGAGGGAAAACAACCATGGAGCTATTACAGGCCAGGAGACCATCTCATTAGTATAGTCACAACTGTAAAAGAAATATCGCATATAAAGTTGCCTTTCAACATGGCTCCTCCTATTCCGTCTCCTTCGTAAGTCATTCAGAGTGATGGAGTTGCATTCCCTCCAGTTCCGAATTTTCTTCTTATCTCACTTACTTTGGCATGTTGAAAGGAGAAATATTTTGGGAGAAATTGATTGCCCTTAAAATGAAGCTCCAACTGTTGGCCCTGATCCAAGCCCTTTCCACAAGCCCTGGTTTGAGAGGGAGTTTGGGCTCAATGGAGCCACGAGAAGAAGGATCAAAACTTACCAAGGGGGAAGGGAAGGGTGCATATCTGAACCCCTGATATTCAGTCTAGATATTAATGACTTACCTGCACTAATGAAGGATCCTGAAGTATACATATCTATGGTAAAAAATACATATGGAAACATCCTGATTTATGCTGATAATACGATATTATTATCATACTCGTAATTTGGATTCTGTAAATTGTTAAGAAAATGTGGAGCCTACTGTCATAGTAATTGTCTGATTATTAATAAATTAAATTCAAAAGTCATAGTCTTTGAAATACAACATCATAGCCATAAATGCCTATTTGATGGTAATCCAGAGCAAATAACGCCTTTCCTTACCTGGGTTAGTTTACTCTGAGACTGAATCTTGGATCCCTCATCATCAAAGGAGCCCATTTAGAGCACAGACAAGAGTTTATCTAGTGCGAAAAATTAAAAAAAAGTATGGGTCTCCAGCTTCTTTATCCCAATTATTAAAGAATATAAATCCAAGGTATCCCATGTATCAAGCTGATGTTTGGCATTTAATAAATGCCACTACCAGAAAAACACAATCAAAGCATCTGAGGAAAATCTTTGGCGTTGATAAAAGGATTTCAGCTGCTATCCTCAGAGATGAATTGTGAATTTACACAACTTCTGCTTTGTATAAATTCAGGGTATATAATTATTGGTTTAAAATTAAAGTTATTCAAACTGCCAAACTCCCAAAATTGTGTCTGTTAAAACAGACAAAATTTCAATTAAAGACTTCTTGGATTGTACAACTCGTAATTTGTATTAGGAGTTGTGATCTCTTTGTCTCTTGTACAACTGGAGAAGAAACTAAAAAAGATTGCCCCACAAAGAATCTGGGATATAGAAGCAGAGAAAGATGGTGCAGTCCTCAAAAATAATACATAATATCGCCCTTTATTAGATCAAAACACTTTATCTGACATCTGCAAATTTGAATCTAATTGCAGTCAATTGTAGGACTGATACAGAAATTTGCATTGCATTTTTTATTGTTTTTTTTACTTAATTTGGTTTTTGATTTCCATTTTTATATATGGTCTTGTTATTATTCTGTCTTCAATATTTTAAACAATGACTAAGGAACAAACTATTCTAATATGTTCATCAGAACAATGTTGGATTTGTCAATAACTAATATTTTGGAGTTGATCTGACCGACATTATAACACAGCATTCTTCATTACTTTTTTAGAGCAGTTATAGAACTGGTTCAAAGGCCCTGAATGATAAAAGTCGATTCCCCTTTTTCTACTGGATGCTCCCCAAAGAAGGATTCCACTACCCAGCAATTGTCCAATTGCTGGTCCATTTCAGATGGACCTTGATTGGCCTCTTTGCTTCAGACACAGAGAAGGGAGACAATTTCATGAGGACTTTTACTCCTATGCTTGTCAGGAATGGGATTTGTGTTGTTATATCAGAACAATTTTCAAAAACTGGACATACGGCAGCTCTCAGGGATGCCTTCTCCAAGTGGAGACAGGTCAATGTCTTCGTTCACTTCATAGACGGTATTTACTTTAATAACAGGGTTCATTCTCTACATTTAATACTTGAAGATTTGCCAGGACCCATTGAGGGGAAAGTCTGGATCTACACAAGTTTTGTACTGTTTGCAATAAACAAGCGCACACCTCTGAAATACATCCATAGTATTTGGAAATTTAGTTTTCTGGCAAAAGATAATCCAAGGGATGAAACCTTTGAACCCTATTTCTTTGTGGAAAATCAGTTTCAAGATCACTATTTTCACTGTTCTCTTTCAAAGCACATCTTTTCTGCCAAAGGCCGGAGAAGATGCACCCAAATAGCCCCACTGGAGACCCAGGAGAAAAGGAACAGGATCCGGAGGTATAATTCCCGCCTTTTTCACAATATCATGAAGACTCTGGCCCAGGCCTTGAATGCTGCATATTCCTCCAGATCGAGGAGGAGAAGGAAGGAGGGAGAAAAGATCTTGGCAACTCCAAGGCTGCAGCCTTTGCAGGTATGGGGTCCAGATATGGATCCATTAATCTTAGTTCTTTAGGAGAAGAAATCCAGAGGAGAAGGAGGGGAACCGTCTCAACCTTCTTATGCTGCAAAAGGTCAACAGGTTTGGACCATCTAATTGCTCCTGTCTGACACTCCGGAATAACAGTGAGCAGATCTTAAGTTTCTGTCTAACCTCTTTCAGTTATTGGAAGTGTTATATTCTCCCTTGTCTGACTGAGAGATTTTGTAAGTTGGAGAAGCTGCTCTCATCATCTTCTCCTTGTCTTTTCTCAAGACCCACTTTCAGTTTGCAGTCAAGTACGATTTTGAGATCATTTTCATAAATATGTATTTTTTTAACCAAGGGGCAAAAATGTAAATCTAGGCACCTGTTTCGATTTTGGTTAGTCCTGCCTCCCTCCCTAGTACTTAATTTGCGACGCAGTGAGCTAGCTGAAATATGGCTTCTAGGAATTTGGATCGTACTCTTTCCAGAGGAGTAAAAGGGGAGCAGCTGTGCATCCAGGAGTAGTTGTGTTCATTTTCCCCACAACAACAACCCTGTCAGGTGAGTTCAGCTGAGAGAGAGAGAGAGAGTGACTGGCCCCAAATCTCCCAGCTGGCTTCCATGACCAAAGCGGGTCTTGAACTCACAGCCTCTTGCTTTAACCACTAGACCAAACTGGCTCCCTTATATTCTTATCAAGCTTGGCATCTTCCTTCATCCAGTGCATCATTAAGGTTCTTATATGAGATACTGCAGTTTATCAAGTCCTAAAACTCAGATTTTTTTCTCCTGCTTTTTACTCATGCAGTTGTTTCTATGAGGAAATCATAAATATTATTCCGGAAACTTGGTAATGTTTAAGTCAGATCAAATTATATTTGTGTGAGAATTGCTATAAATCTTTCATCAAATCTTGTATCACAGAGATTTATTAACTCTAGTGTATTGACACAATTGAAAAGTTATATCAACAGTATTGCTATAATCTATTTAGGAGGTGTAATGATTTGTGAGCATAACTTTTGGGAGAAGAGAGGCTGCCCAGGGAAGGGTCAGACAAGGGGGGGGGGGGAAATCCTGCAGCTGCATGAAAGGGCAGAAACTGAAACTCAGAAAAGACCCTGCCCAACTTTCCAGGATAAGAAAAGCGTTGGTGGGAGATTTGTACTTTCAGACGTACAAAATTCTATTAATGTAACATTACAATAAAGTAGAATTAGCACATCTGGTTGTGTTTCCCATCTGGATTAGCAGGGAGAAGATCAGCCTGGCAAATTTGTTCTTGACAAATCCATGCTTTCTTGTAATCAAATTGTTGGTTGCAAAGACTTTAAAAATAATCTTTTTTCTTTTCTTCAATTTATTTGTCACCTGCTCTAAATGTTACCAATAATTGACCAATTGTGTCTATTATATTTTCTCAATATATACAGAATTTTGTCAGTATATGAATGACAATTTTTAAAATCTTTTTTGTTCACTTGTTAGCATCTGTTCCCCCAATTAAGCATATGTGCAAGTTAGAAAACTGTAGAAGAGTCAAATGTGGGATAAGTAATGAAGTTTCGTGCTTTTAAAATTTTTGAATGTTTCAATACTAGTTTCATCCCTTTCTGGAGAAGAATGAATTTTTCAATATTTCTCACAATAAACTGTACTTGGACGCAACTAGAGAGGCAGCAGCAGATCTGGGCATCAAATTATTGTTGGTTCTCCCCAAGGAGGATCCCAGGACAGAGATTTTGGGATATTTTGAAAGACAGAGACTAATTATCAAACGAAATGCTCTTTCACGGCTAAAGTCGCTCAACAAGGTGAGAGAAATTTTGGTGTCTTTTCTCTATTTTCCAAAGCCTGCAGACCCATTTCAAGTGGGCTCAGCCTAGTCCCCAAGGTGTTTGACCTTCACTGAGCATTGAATCTGAGGAATAGAAACCAGATTGTTTTCTTAGACTGCTTGGGAGGCTATATGAAGAGTGGAGAAAAGTGTGTTTATAAGGGAATGGTTGTCACTGAATTCTTAAATCTTTCCTCAGTTCCATCTTTGTCAAGAAGGCTCAAGAAGGAGGGACAGTTTGCTGCTATGACTGTGTTCCTTGTCCAAAGGGGACCATCTCCACTCAGGAAGGTGGGTGACACTGGATGAAGGGAAGGTTTTGTGGAGGTGGATCCATCCAGAGAATTTCCATGAAAGTGAAAGTTGAAGGACAGATTGAAACTAACCGGTTTATTTTCAAACTGCACAATTTCTTATCTAAAGGGAAGAAGAGCAAAAAGACTTTGCATGAAGGGCTGTAAAGAGATGGGAGGAGGGTCTGGCAGATTGGGCAAGCTTTACTAATAGCAGAGAAAATATTTCTTCTGTTTTATATTTTGGATGTGTCCTACTAAGTTTACCTTTCTAGGAACATCTAAGTTCTTTGAAACTTGATGAATTATCTTAGGTTCACCTCCTGAAAGGCTTATTGCAAGGGGTTCTACATGGACCTCCCCCTCACTGAGATGGTGTTGCTGGTCCAGAATGAGATGGTGTGGATTGTTATGAGTGGAACTCATTACACCCATGTTACCTTTTCTTTTCAGTACCCATTTTGGATTTTCTGTGGGACAAACTTTTTCTGCCAGCCAACTAGATTTCAAAAGATAGTATTTTCCCAATCCAGCATATTAAGAAGTGTCATGTGGCAGGACTCAGGATGTTTGCGTAGAAAGATGATCTGATTATTTATCTCTAATAATATAGGTTCTTATGAAGATTCTGCACATTAGAGAGGAAATAATTATCAACCTAGGACTTCCTCCAACTTCATAGATTTAGCTATATATTTTTTATATATTTAAAGGGCAGAATAATAAAGGAATATTGTTTTTTCCTTTTCTCAGATACAGAAATATGCACCAAGTGTCGGAATGATAAATATCCAAATGTGCATAGAATTCAATGTATCCCCAAAGGTATAACCTTTCTGTTTTATGAAGAACATCTGGGCATCATCCTGGTTTCTTTTGCTCTACTCTTGTTCCTAAAAACAATCTTTGTTTTAATGATCTTCATTAAATACCGAGAAACCCCCATTGTCAAAGCCAACAACGGGGACCTCTCCTACATCCTCCTGATCTCCTTTCTGCTTTGCTTCTTGTCTTCTTCTCTCTTCATTGGTCAACCAAGGAAAGCCACCTGCCTTCTCCGACGATCTTCAGCATCATCTTCTCAGTTGCCAATTCTTCTCTCTTGGCCAAAACCATCACAGTGGTGCTGGCCTTCCTGGCCACAAAACCAGGAAACCGAGCGAAGAGATGGTTGGGGAAGAGCTTGGCCAACTCCATCATCCTTTCTTGTTCTGCTGTCCAAATTATCATCTGCTCCATCTGGCTGGGAGTTTCTCCCCCATTCCATGACTCTGACCTCCACTCCCAGCCTGGAGAGATCATCCTGCAATGCAACGAAGGGGCTGTTGCTATGTTCTACCTCACCCTCAGCTACATGGGCTTCCTGGCTGCCATCTGCTTCACAGTGGCTTTCCTGGCCAGGAATCTGCCTGGAGCCTTCAACGAAGCCAAGCTGATCACCTTCAGCATGCTGGTCTTCTGCAGTGTGTGGGTGACTTTTGTGCCCACCTACCTGAGCACCAAAGGGAAATACATGGTGGCTGTTCAGATCTTCTCCATCCTGGCCTCCAGCGCTGGTCTGCTGGGCTGCATCTTCATGCCCAAGTGCTACATTATCATCCTGAGGTCAGACCTCAACACAAAGGAGCAGCTTACAGCCAGAAGAAATGTGGAAATGTGAGACAGAGGAATTTCAACTCTTAACATGTTCCAATAGTCCAAACTCATAAAATGGTCCAAGCTGTTCTCCATACATGAGAGGGACAACGATTTTGCTTGAAATATTTAAAGGGTGTCTGGAAGATTATGTGGAAAACAATTTCCTGGAGGAATGGGGGTATGTTAGCAAGATAGAGATGTAGAAGAAATGTATGGGGCAGCCTTAATGCCATTGTTTCTCAATACGTTTATCAAAACTGCGATGGCAATACAACTGTTTTTTTTTTATTTACACAATTACTCTTTCTTGAGGATAGTAACAGCAGATGGGTGGGAAAGTAACTGTAGGCTTGCTAATTATGAGTATTCATGCTTACATGATCTATTAAATATGCATATGTAGATTATCCTTTTCTCCTCCTTTCCTGAAATGTATAAATTTGAGTGCATCATGTTGTCTGTCGGATTTTCTCCCACTATTTTCTGGAGGGAAATTCCTCCTGTAGACAATGAATAAACAATAACTACATTGAGCCTTGATTATTGTTTTTTTGGGTCCTGTGTTTGATTCCACAGAAACTGGTGTCAGACATGGGATTCACAAATCTTTGATCTGCGACCAGGGACAACAGCTGGGGAACCCCTATAGGGTGAGTATTGTCAGTGTTGTGAGTGTTTGTGAGATCAATCCCATGTCCCTTCCCACTGTCACATTTAGGAGTGTGTGAGGCCACAGTTTGTGTTTAAGAGTCTGTGGTTGCTGGGATGGTTTGTAGAGTGAATGTGGTTCCCTCCATCCCAATTCTCATTTTTTTTTTTATTTATAAAATTTTTATTAATTTTTTCATACAATTCAGTAGTACTTATTCAACAAACATGTCATCTGAGTTTATCATTCACTAATACAAATTTAATTCCTAATCCTTTCCTCTTTTCTCCAGCCATTGATAAAATAAGTCCCAAGTTTGATAGTATTCTGTTTATTCTTTTCTTTCAGCCTCAAAGTGAGTCTGTCCATTTCCGCACATTCTAATAATTTTTTTAATTATTTCTTCCTCTGATGGTATTTCTTCATTTTTTCAGTATTGTGCGAATATGATTCTTGCCGCTGTTATCACATGTAGAATCAAGTATATACTTTGTTTATCAATCTTTTCTGGCATTATACCTAATAAAAAAAGTCCAGGTTTAAAATCTACATGTTTCCCCAACATCTTTTCTAGCCAAGTATGTATTTTTGTCCAATGCCTCTTTGTTTTGGCACATGTCCACCATACATGGTAATAAGTACCTGACTTGTGTTTGCATTTCCAACATCTATCTGACATATTTTTAAACATTTTTGCTAATCTTGCTGGTGGCAAGTGCCATCTATAAAACATTTTATATAGGTTTTCTTTGTAAGAAGTTGACATTGTCAATTTATAATTTCTTTCCCACAAGTTTTGCCATTTTTCTAAATCTATATTATATCCAAAATTATTTGCCCATGTTATCATTGTTTCTTTAACTTGTTCATCCCTCCATCCCAATTCTCAGCCAGCCGGGCCCTGCTGCCAGCTCAGCTGAGCAATGGCCGGAGGTGTCCAGGCTTTGGAGGGGGGAGTGTGACCATTCTGTGTCAAAGAATGGAGACTCATCCAGAGGCTCTGTGCAAACTCCCTTTTTCCTATTGTCTGAATGGAGGAATTGCCTCAGCTGATGCTAGGCGGGGGGGAGGAATAACGGTGCTCAGGGAGACTCTGATTGGTGATTGCATCTTTCCCAAATAAATAGGTAAACCCACTGTGGCCCAGGGCTGGGAGTGGGTCTGAGGGTCTCACTGGTGCCTCCACAGGCTGGGAAAGACAGGGAGGGTGTGAAACTGGAAGGGATCATAAAAAAACCTTTCCTCCCGGGCAGGAAGAGAAACATCCCCAGATGTGAATCCAAAGACCACAATAATCAACGCAGGGAAGGAAAAGGGATGCCCGGCCAGGAACACCCAATTACAGACACAGACAGAGATCAGACAGATCATGATCCAAAGGGGAAATGTCAGACTCTCTGGGGGAATTTTGCAGACTCTGGGGGTCTTGTGGGAGGCTCCACAAGGGGCTTCTGCTGGTTTTTGAAACACCAGTGTGGACCACCTTGTGTGGATAAATATATGAAGAACTGGAAAAAGTAAAACTCAGTGGTCGTCCTGTGCCCAGAGAAATGGCCAAAGACACTGGGCGCCTTCCATGAGAGGAGAGGTGGTCACCGTGGGACTCCTTTGGAGGCTTGAGATGGCTGGGCACAGTCTGGGTGCCAATGGAGAAGTTAAAAGGAGCCTCTGCCCTCCATCCCTTCCCTTGATCTGCTGGCCCCTCAGACTTTTGGGGAGATGAGGTTGGCCTGGCTCTGGACTTTTGGCCTCCAGGTGGGATCCAGAGGAAATTGGAGGGGGAGTGAGTGACCCTCAGTCACGCAGGCGCTTCCGACTATAAAAGGGGAGGACAAGAAGTGATGGATGGAAGCTCATCAAGGAGAAATCTAACATGGAACTAAGGAGAAACTTCCTAACGGTGAGAGCAATTAACCCGTGGAACGGCTTGCCTCCCTAAGCTCCAGGTGCTCCATCAGTGGAGTTTTTTAAGAAGATACTGGACAGACATTTATCCAGAATGGTATAGGGTCTCCTGCCATGGGCAGGGGTGAGACTAGAGGACCTTCAAGGCCTCTTCCAACAAATCAGTTATATTGCAAGGCTGTAATCTGGCCAAAGTCAAAGCTAATGATAACCCAACAAATATATCATTACAAATATAAGTAATAGAACATTATTTTTTATTTATCTGTCTCCCCGCCAATTGGATTCCATGGGAACCATTTCTCTCAGCTGAGAAGTAAAGAGGACGAACTCCTGGGTCTCTACAGGGTTGTGATAGATTCTGTGTCTTTTTGTAACCTTGTAAGGTAAGGTCATCCTTGACTTAGGACCACAGTTGAGACGACAATTTCTGTTCATAAGTGAGACCACTGTTAAGTGAATCGTGCCTGATTGTCTGACAATTTTGGCCATGGTTGCTAAGTGAATCATGCAAAGGTTAAGAGAATTAGCCCTGACCTGAGAGAGGATGTGATTGATGTGTCTCTCTATTTCTCAAACAGGTCGGCAACAAAGAGGAAATAGTCATACCGTCAATATCCTTGGGTGATCTCTCAGCGACCACTGATGGTCCCAACCTCCAGGCTGATGAGCTGAGAGACGCCTTTGACTTCCAGACCCAGGAATTCCAGAAAGATGATCAATGAATGAAAGAGCAGCACGGCTGTCTCCAGCAGACAGTGGATCAACTTAAGACCACCATGGAAGACCTGCAGAAAACCTGAAGAAGATCATGCCATCAGTTAGAGGAGAACAAATCTTTGGTGAAATACATTGAAGAACTCCACAAAGAACCGTGCGAGGTCACTAGCCAAGTGTCCACCTCAGCCAAGAGAAGGCTGACTCTGAGAAGGACCTCGAAGAGGCGAGGAACCTTCGGTCAGAAGTCAAGAAGCACCTCCAGAGTCTGCAGCATGAACTGGCTGAGATGGACCTCAGTTTCCCTGTGGAGAAGAGCCAGTCCAGCCAACTGAAGGAGAAAGTCACCCCTCTTCAGAATATGGGGGGAAACAAGAAGAAGCACCTCCAGAGTCTGCAGCAGCCACATCCCAGCTCCCAGATGCGGCTCTGGCCAGACTCACCTGGCCCACCAGGTAGCAAGTCCCCCCGTCTTCTCCCAGGTACACCAGATGGGAAACAGGACCACGTGAGCGAACTCTTCTTTATTGGAAGGGAAGAGAATCTGGCAAGGCTGAAAGTGCAAATCTCCCACCGACTCTTTGGAAAGCCTGGAAAGTTAGGGAAGATCCTTTCCGAGGGTCTTTCTCTGCCAGTGATGCCCCTGTGGGCTCCCCCACCTGGTCTGACCCTTCCCTAGGCAGCATCTTCTCCCTCATTTAGTGATTTTTATTTATTTGTTACTATCCTGCCTTTATTATTTTTATTAACAATACAAGGAGATGAACATATCAAACACACCTTCCTCTCCTATTTTCCCTCACAACAACAACCCTGTGAGGTAGGTTGGGCTGAGACATAGTGACTGACCCAAATTCACCCAGCTGGCTTTGATGGCTAAGGCGGGACTTGAACTCACAATCTCCCACACTTTATTTGCACATATAATTACACTTCCTTAACAGTTTGTGGGAATGCTGGTGATATACCTTGATTCTGCAAAGTATTAACAAACTGCTTCCTGACAATTAAATTGATTGATTAATTAAGATAATGCCTCATAAAACTCAGGAGGTATGAATAACCATCGGTCCTTGGTCATCTATTCTTCTATATTGTCAGGCAGGTTGAAGAAATATGATTTTGTGATGCAACATTTATACCAATTCTTAGACAAAGTTATTTTGTTGTTTTAAAAATATCCAGCTTTTAGAACAGTATTTATGATTTCCTAACAGAGTGCAGAAGTAAAATTCAGTAGAAAAATATATAATTTTTAGTTGTAGGACTTACAACAAGCTATCCTATCTCATATAAGAACAAATGGATGGCAGCTACAATGTGAATCTTTTATTAAGATTTCTTTTGTACTTTTTCTCATATCATTTCCTTTTTTTAAAATCAATTTTTTATTTTATTCAAAACCTTAAAATACAAACTCCCCAAAATAAAATTAAAAAATATGAACAAAACCCCAAAGCTAAAAAAATAGCTACATTAAAAAAGTGCATAAAAAGAAAAGAGACAGTTCTGGTGAGAAAACCAGGAGTCCCTCAGCAGGGGGGGGGGGAACCTTCATGAGTCTGGATGCCATCTTGGGGAGAGTCTGAAAAACACTTTCCTTCCAGGAGTTTGGCAGCTGCCGGCCCTGGATGCTCAGCCGACCATCCTGAGTCCTGCAGATCATTTTCCACCAGATGTCCAGGAATTTGAACTCCTGGTGCAGTCCTTGCTGACCTGGGCAGCTAGATAGCCAGTGTGGGTTCCTGTAATGTATGTTTCTCCATATTGTTTATGGGAGAGACGCTCTTTGTAGCCCTCATCTTCCTCGGAGCACACAAGCCCCACAACCACATCAAGGTCCTGCCTCACTGGAGGATTGTGGTTCTTCACACAGTCAGCCAGATGTTGGGACTGGATGTCAGCTGTTCTGAGGAAAGGGGCCTTTGGCAACTGACCGATGGTGACATTGTGTCAGGGGCCCACTTCAAAACATCATCCCAAGAAAGCAGAACTCGTGGAAGCGGTTTCTTCCAAAAGGAAATTTTATTAGGAGAAGCTGATAGTAGGCATACTAGACAGGATCTGAGGATTTTCCGCTCAGATCGATAGGTAAAAGTGTCCCAAGCAAACCCCACCCCATAGTTCATCCGGTCAGTTCAAATGGCCCAATCCCCAGGTGTTAGGTCCCTCATGGGAACAGGGAGATAACATCGGGCTGTCTCTGGTTGTAACTGCGATGTTTAGGCAGCTCTTTGCACTTTCTCTGGGAGCACGGAGATAAAGCAGTCGCTGGAGGTTGCATTCCATTCTTCCCCTCCCTTTGCTAGCTGACAGTAAGGGATGGGAAATTTCACAAGAAGTAATGCAGGAAAGCATAGTGTTGTATTGTAGCAAAAGAGGAAGTCAAGGCAATAACCCTCAAGTTCTCCCCCTCCCCCCTAGGAGTATGGCAGAACCCAGGATGAGAAGAGAGTGAGATTCGGGTCAGGATGAAAGAAGAGAAAATAGCAAAAGCGGGAAGGGGGGAGGAAAGGATTGGGGAACCTATTGATATGGGTTCTGACACATTGTCAATGCCGATGGTGCCCAAATGGGGCTGCAGTTGTTTTGGGATGACACCCCAGGCGCCGGTTAGTGCTGGGGCAAAACAAGCACAAATTTAATATTTTAATAATAATGAAATAATAAATAAGCAAGAAGCAAAATAATAATAATAAAACTTAGCAACCAGATTAATAATAATTATTAATTTTTTCTCCCAGTTTTCTTTTTTTTTTTTTAAATATATTTTATTGGATTTTTATGGGGGTGGAAGGGTTACATCA
Organism: Azemiops feae; assembly: GCA_023970755.1. Classification (NCBI taxonomy): domain Eukaryota; kingdom Metazoa; phylum Chordata; class Lepidosauria; order Squamata; family Viperidae; genus Azemiops; species Azemiops feae. The sequence goes on from JALGBA010001365.1 coordinate 213,600, forward strand.
AAGTGCTTAGGAAACACCGTGGAGGTGGGTATATCAAACATCCAAAAGAACAATCACAGATATATAGCTCAAATTAATTCATTGAAAATTCCCTCTCTAATTCCCTCATATAGTCTTGTATATTCAAATTAATACATTTCTAAATAAACTTCAAACAATCCTATCAAATATCAATCAAATTTCAATTATAGAAATCCAAGTCCTGTTTTTAGGCTTTACTAATTTACAGTTACCATATTCCAATTAGCCTTAAATAGACATATTATTAACACTTCGGGTGTCCCTTTTTAACATAATGATTATATCTAAAATGAGTATATTATTCCCGCAGTAACATTCTTATGTTTTCTTCATTAATACCATTTCTTCTCTTGTCACCAATCCCTCTTATTCTTCTTCTTTTACAAAATAATTATCTTATTTAAAATAAAAATATCAAACCAACAAATAGGTTTCTATCTGATTTAAATATATATTCTATCAATTCATCTATGTCTATAAAAAATCTTTTTAACCCAGTAGATAAAGTTTACCTCTCCAGTAATTATCATATCAAAACAAAGTATTATTACAAAGGATATCCTCTTACAAAATTCACGTACTCCGTTAGTTATTAAATCAGTCAAAGACTCAAAAGCCTTTTTAAACCCATTAAGTAAAACTTTAAAATACATTTTTAAATCTAACTCTTGGTTTCTTTCTGTGCCATACCGGTTTCCATAATAAAATTCCTGCATCATCAAACCACAATATTAGGAAGTCAATATTCCTCAACGCTTCAAATTGGTCAAAGTTCTCTTTCCTTTCTTCTAGTAGCCTTTGGATGATAGAGGCCGTTTTATTCCATGTTATAGTTACTAGTTGTTTGTCCACATTATCACAGTTTTCAATAACTTGTGTCTGAGTGTCAGTCTCTGTTGATGTTGATGCTTCAGGCATCTCAGTTAAAGTTATTCTTTGATCATCAAGCTTCTCCATAGATTGCGTTTGGGGTTGTATAAAGTTAATTTGTTCCTTAGTTTCCACAATTTCTCTCGGTATAGTTTCATAGTTGAGTTGTAGATATGATTCCTCTTTAGGTTGTACATATTGCTCACTAGTCTCTTTAACGCCAATCTGCTCCTTCTCCACTGTTTTTCGGCCTATAACTTGATCCGTCAAAGTTTGGAAGTAAGAGTTCATATCCTCCGTGGCTTCCAACATTTTTTCCAATATAAGCTCATAGTCCAGCTGTGTGTTAAGTTCCATGTCAGTGGTGAACAATTCTTTTAATCTTTTAGTGAAGGCTTTATTTCGTAGAAATCAACAAATATTCACCTCCAATTCTCAATAGACCAAATCACCACACAGCTGTTTCAGTTATCTTACTCTTATCATCTTTTAAAGGTCAGAGCCATCCTCTAACAATGAAAAAAATATACAGTTGCAGTAACACTTTTCGTCACAAGATGTCCTCAGCAGGCTATAAGGTCTTTCTTTCTTTCCAAGTTAATAGATTTTTTGTTTTTTACGTTAAAAAGATGAAGAAAGGCCTCTCCAAAATAATAGACACGTAGTTATGATAATAATGATCAAGTATAGAAATATTTTCAGGCCCCCTCAGTATTCCAGAAATTAAATAGTCAATAAAAAATTAACTGTTTTTTTTTTTTCAATTCCCAAAGCTGTTTTTCCCAAGTGCCCAAACGCTGCTCCCTCACAGCAGGGAAGTAATTTAAATACAAAAGCTTTTTACAGGAGAGTAATTAGGGAAAGATGGGGGAGGAAAGGTCTCACCCGGATTCTCCATGGGGGTTCTTTGTGCTTAGTTGTTCTTCTGGCTTTTGGCTGGTGCAGCAAAGTGATCGTCCATTTTACTGGCCGATCTTTTCTCCGACGGCCCTAAGGAGCTGGCTCGGACTGAGGAAGGAGCTGCCGCCCTTCCCCAGTCAAACGAGGGCCTCCTCAATGGTGGTCGCCTCTCCGGGGCGACTTTCGACCCGATTAAGGGTCTACCGGCGGAGGGAAAACAGCCGGTGGGAGAGACGGATCTCTCCGTGCGACTGCGTGTGCCGCGATCCGAAACCGGAAGCCTCCCAGTTTTCTTTATAGTTTCCAAGGCCAACTGTAAGGACCCACCTCAATTTACATCTTAAGAAGACAGAACTCTTGGAACGTTTCTTCCAACAGGAATCTTTATTAAGAAAAACTGACTGAAGGCATGCTAGACAGGATCTGAGGGACCCCCCTGATCATTCAATGTTTTAAAGTGTTCCCAGGCACTCCCACCCCACATTCTTTCTGGTCAATTCAAATTGGCAGATGGCTGGGTGTTAAATCCATCGGATCCCAAACGTTGCAATCTTCCCCCCTTTTTTCCTTGCTGCCGGTAAAAGGAGGCTTCATAGGAAGTGAGATCAAAGGCTGATGGCCGCATTGTTATGGTTAGTACTCCAGAGAGGGAATCCACAGAGGATGTTTCTTTGTAGTTGATAGTAGGAATGCCAGTCATAAACACCCGTGTTTACTCCCCCCCCCCTTTTGTAGTATGACAGAATCCAAAAGAGAGTAAGAATTGGGTTTTCCCAGAGTAAATTAGCTAGAAATAAAATATAACCCAAAGCGGGAAATGCAACACAACAAAAGACACCAGGTAACCTCAAGAGAACCCAAATCCTCTCCCTTCAACTAGGACCTTTTTTATTTTTTCTTTCTTCATTTGGACAAGTCCTTGGTCCACTCACTTCTTGCAGCCTCCAGGTTTTCCACTGAGTGCGGCCACCTGTGGATTTCTAGCCCCTCCCTGGAATCCATCTAAGAATTAAATAACAACAACAATAATAATCATATAATATATTTAAAATGGAAAAATGAAGAAAAATTGATAACCAAATGAGTTCAAACACTTACCAACCATCACATCGTTGAGCAAGGAAGGACGTCTGACATCCTTCTTCTCTCATCTATGATGGTGATATTCAGATTGATGGATTCTGGAATAAATGGTTCAACAAGGATGGGGGCTGCCTCAACATCTTCTGGCTGCTCTGGCGACACTTGCAAACACCTTTTTGGGGGATTGAAGAAGAAAACCCCAGATCGGGAAATGCAAGACAACAAAAGGCACCAGGTAACCTCAAGAGAACCCAAATCCTCTTCCTTCAACTAGGACCTTCTTTCTTTTCTTTCTTCTTTTGGACAAGTCTTTGGTCCACTCACTTCTTGCAGCCTCCAAGTTGTCCACTGAGTGCAGCCACCTCTGTATGTCAGCGCCATTCCTGGAATCCATCTAAGAATAACAACAATAATAATGTATCTTTAAAATGGAAAAATAAAGAAAAACTGACAACCAAATTAGTTCAAACACTTACCAACCACCATATCGTTGAGCAAGGAAGGACATCTGACATCTTCCTTCTTTCATCTATGATTGTGATGTTGGGATTGATGGATGCTGGTATGTAGGGATCAACCTGGATTTGGCCTGCCTCCATGTCTTCTGGCAACACTTGGGAACACCTTTTTCTGGGGATTGAAGAAGAAAAAGAATAAAATATAACAAACTGGAACATTATTTTCTTAACAACAATAATAAGGCTTATTCTTAATGGGGGCTCCATCACTCATGGTTTTCCAGAAAAGATTGGAAAACCATTAGTCCAGGATGATATAAGAACTCCTTGGGCAGGGGGCTGGACTAGAAGACCTCCAAGATCCCTCCCAGCCCTATGCTTACTCCTGTTAGTTCCACCAACATTTTGGGGGGCTTTCAGTGCCCTGGGGCTCCCCAGGTGGTGGTGACGTCACTCCCTTGATCAGGAGCAACTTACTTGCACTGGTGGAGAAAAACGCAGAGGCCCACCAACACATAGACTCCAAAGATGACCAAAGTTGTTTTCCAGGGGTCTCCCAGGAAGTTTGGTGGGCCTTCACTGGATGGCCTCTTCCATGTCTGAAAGAGAAAAGGGGTGGAGGAAGAAAAGAAAATTTCTGGTTTTAGTGGCTGGTGGTTCCCCTCCAAGACTAACCGTCCCAAGGTCAAATCCCCAAGCAAGGAAAAAATACCCAAGACAAGAAAGCAAGTCCTGCACCCCTAAGGAACCGATTTTCTCTCTGTGTGTCTCTGCATCTATCTATACAACTATCTATGTAACTGTCTCTGTAACTGTGTAACTAACTGTCTAATTAACTGTCTAACTAATTGGCTATCTCTGCCTATCTCTATCTCTGTCTATCTCCTCTCTGACCTCAACAAAGACCTGATCCACTCAAGCTTTCAAGGGTCCCGGGAGGGTCTTTGCCGCAGAGATGGGGGCCACCTAGATATCCTCTGACCAGCTGTTGTTGTCAGAGGTAGATGGCTGCCCCAGGGACACCTCAAGCACCTGTTCTGGGGGTTGCAGAAGAAATGGAGAATAAAATATAATTGACTGATACATTATTTTCTTAACGCTAATAATAAGGCTTATTCTTAGTGGGGGCTCCATCACTGGAGGTTTTCAAGAAAAGATTGGAAAGCCCTTAGTCCAGGGTGATATAAGGGGGTTCAACTAGAAGACCTCCAAGGTCCCTTCCTGCCCTGTGGGATTCTATGCTTACTTCTAATAAAATAGTGGACCTTAAATTAACTCCACCAAAATTTATTAGGGTTTTCACTAGGACTTGCCAAGTTGTGGTGATGACAACACCCCTTGAGCAGGAGCAACTTCCCTTCACTAGTACAGAAAAACACCCAGGCCAATCAGTACGTAGACCTCAAAGATTACCACAGTTACACTTCATTATACTTATCGCATTTCGTTTATATAAATGTACATATATATAAAAGAATGGAAAACTTCTTTCATTCAGTACCTTGTTTATAGCTGGTCTCAGAGCTCTAATAAATAAATTGAATCTGAAAGTCAGGAATTCTATCTAAATATTTCTCACCTCTTAAGTTCTTCTTTCAGATTGTTACTTTCTCTGAGGAGTTCTACCTTCTCTCCATCTTGTTTTTGAACCCTGCAACTCAGATCTTGATTCTCTTTTCTGAGCTTGTGTCTCTGCTCATCTCATATTTTCTTCTGTAAAATATCAAGTCCAGAGTAAAATTAGCCCCCTCAGGTTTTTTACTGGAATTATCAAACTTGCTTAAAATTTAAACTAATTGAAAATGCCTAGAATATACTTAGAATATAGTTTGTTGTATATACCCTTACATTTTAATTAATTTAGTTTTGCTGTTTTGCAATGCAACAGCTAGCAAACTCTTCTTACAGAAAGCAATGTTGGAATGATTAATGGGTACTTTAGAAACGCTCAGTAAAAGTGAGGAATCGGCAAAGCTTTCCAGACCGTGGCTATGCCTCCATTACATTCTTCAGGGACTTGACTGGCTATTTGAGTATAAAGGTTAACAGCACTATGTTTAAGAGTTCGGTTATTTAAGTACAAGTTAATGATTTTTACTTGCAGTAATTAGCATTTTCATAATCTATTATTACCACCAAGGAACTTCAGACCTTAAAAACTTTTTTTTTTTAACCTTTTTCTCTTACGTACCAGAATTTTATTTGAAATTCTGGAAGAGAAATTCAGGGTTGCTATCTAAAAGTTCTAACCTGCAGAATCTTTCTCCAAAAAATTTTCAGAGCCCTTCCTTTTCTGCAACTAGTTGGAGATTTTTCAGCATAAGCTCCTTGTTCTTCAATTGGAGCTTATCTTTTCCCAGCAACAGCCTTGAAATTTCTGCTGTGTTTCTGTAAGTTATGAGAGAAATTAGCCCCCTTGAGTTTTTTACTTGAACCATCAAACTTTTTCTGAAACTAAAAATATTAAATGTAACTTCAAGTTTGTGTGTGTTTGTATGTGTGTGTGTATGTGTATAAAAATCTAATTTTGCTATTTCTGCTATAACAATCAGCAGTTTCTCCTTACAGAAAGCAATCTTCAGCCATTTATCAGGTATATTAGAAATGCTCAGTGAAACTGACAGGACGTTTTCATGGACTTGAGTTATAGTTGAATATTTATATGGCCACATTATTCTAGATTGTTATTCTAGATTGTTATTTTTCCCCCTAAAAGGTTTCAGAGAGTTTTTCAACTGAATTGTATGGCTTTTACATTAAAGGTGGAAAAAATTCTGACGTAATTTATCTTGGTCTGATTTTTTTTTGCATCTCAGAAACCTGGCATTTTAATGGGGTGCGTAGACTTTCTATATCCACCGTGCAGGTAATCCTTGACTTGCGTCCACAATTGAGCCCAAATTTTCTGTTACTAAGTGAGACAGTTGTTAAGTGAATTTTGCCCCATTATACAACCTTTTTGCCACAGTTGTTAAGTGAATCACTGCAGTTGTTAAGTTAGTCACACTGGATATGAAGTGAATCCGGCTTCCCCATTGATTTTGCTTGTCAGACGGTCGCAAAAGTGGATCCCATGAGCCCGGGACACTGCGACCGTTGTAAATGCGAGTTAGCTGCCAAACATCTGACTTTTTATCCCGTGACCCTGGGGATGATGCAACGGTCATCGGGGTCAAAAAGGGCCATGAGTCATTTTTTTCAGTGCTGTTGGAACCTCAGTCTCTAAATGAACAGAGGTAAGTTGAGGACTGCCTGTATTTCTACTGCCAAGGCGTCTCTGGATGGAGGGACCTTTTTCTTCTATACACCACAAAAAAGGCACAACCCCATTCAAAAGGGTTTCCAGAAGGAAAGCCAAGTGATGGACGCAGGACATGGGAAACGGTCTCCCTTCTCCCCAGTGTGTGGCTGTCCACACCTCCCAGCCAGTGGCTTCCTCAGCGGTTAAGGCCGGACCTCCTTTGGGAGGGAGGGTGAGATGAAAGGTGCAATGGATAAAACGGGCGATCATCATGGAAGACTCTCCTTAAAAGGCAAATAGAACTGTTGCTATTCCCAGCTTATTGTCTCAAGCTTTACGAAAAGGATATAATTTCCATTGCTTCCCTTCCACTGTTAACAGAAAGACATCAAATTTACCAAAGTGGTCTTCAACACTCAGAGTCTCTTCTACAAAAGAAGGGGGGAAAATGGAGGTGGAAAATGTCGGGAAGGCCTTCCAATGTTCCCACGAGAGCTGAGCACACAGAATGTTTTAAAATAGCTAAATAACTTGAGGAGGGGTGAAAGGAAAGAGAGGGAAGGAGGGAGAGAGAGAGAGAGAGGAGGAAGGAGGGAAAGAGGGAGGGAAGAGAAAATGAAGAGAAGGGATGCTTAGCTGACTTCCTTTCCTTGAACTGTGTTGCAGGCACTAAAGGTGATCTTTGAATTTCTCTGTCCAAGGTCAAAGGGATCAAGTGGATCACTCAACTCCCTCTCAATCCACCATTTCCCCTCCCTCTCTTCTCTACCCTGGATCCTCTAGCCCACTCCTTTCTTAGAACTGACTGGCTTCACTTAATTTCCTTTGAGGTTTATTTTGTGAGCTTGAACATGGGAAGCAGACAGGGCAGCTGGGAAGGAGAGACACTGTCCGGGACATGATTCAAGGAAAGATCAGATCCCAAAGTCTTTTTGGTCCAGAGGTGGAAAATCTCTTTCCCCAAAAGTGCCCAACTGATGGAAAGAAAGCCAGGGGGGGGGCATTCCTTGAGGGGGGGTCTATGACCCCTTCAGACCTCCCCATTCACTCCAATAGACCCCAACACACTCTGTGGCCTTTTGGAACTTTGTCGCCCCAGAACTCAGATTGGCCCCTGAAGTAACAATTATGCAAGACCATTTTTAGTTCAGGGAGTTTAATGACAGGTTTTGATTTCTTCTGCACACTAAGAAGATTCTAGAAGTTTAGAGCTCTTTCTGAGCTAACCTGCTTCTTTTTCACTTTTACTTGAACTTGGGGGAGGAGAGAAGAGAGACCCCCGAGACATTGGTTTCTCTCCATAATCTCCCAGGCATTTGGGGTGAGGTCCTAACCAGGAGCCCCCTGCAGCCAGGCTGGGCTCCCCCAGTTGAAGTGCCCTGGAAACAGGCAGGAGCTCCTGAGTCCAGCCTGGGATGGAAACCCCAAAATTGCCTTGGACCTGGGAGCTTCTGCATGGAGCTTGGCGCTGGGTCCTCTGAAGATTGGCCGCCTTTCGGGTCTCTCGGTTGTCGCTCTTAAGGAGATCCTGGCAGTTTAGGGGAGATTTGGTGTCATCTTGCTTGAGATGGATGCTTTTTAGGCTGTGCCTTTGCGTTTTTGTTTAATTTGTTTGAAACAATAATAACGCTTAAAATCTATTTATTCACTGAATAGAATAGAATAGAATAGAATAGAATAGAATAGAATAGAATAGAATAGAATAGAATAGAATAGAATAGAATAGAAGTCTTCAAGACCAACCCCCTCTTGAGAGCTTCTTCTGCTTTCTTCTGCTTTCTTCTGCTGCTTCTATCTGTCTTCTACTTCTATCTTCTGCTTCTGTCTTCTGCTTCTGTCTTCTGCTTTTGTTTCTATCCTTCTAGATAAATATTTAATGTTATTAAAAAAGAACTGTTGAAAGCAGCTGGGATTCGAACCCCGGTGTCCCATGCAAAACATAAGGTTGCCTGTAAAATATCCCCAAACACTTGTCTTCCTGGTTGGAGCAAAGTCCTTTCTAAGCAGCATAGTCGAACCAGAAATATTTTTTTAAAAGACAAAGGAGCACAGGTGGGAGTCGCTAAAATATCTGGCAGTTTTAAAATGACCGGGAGGGAGTAATAACCTAGTACGGAACACCCTCCACCTCTTTGGAAATCGGCTCCATCAGAACTGACAGGTGAGCCATAGATCTCTTTGATTTGATGCCTATCCTCTCCAACAAAATACTTGGTTAGAAAACATCTTTTAGGTCAGTCCCTCCTAACATTTTTTCACCTTTTACTCTATTTTGACCAGTTTTTAACTGTTTTTAACCATTTAAACTGTTTTCACCATTTATGAACAGTGTTAGTCTGCTGTGATCTTTTAATTTGTAATGACTGCTTTTGTAGTATTTGACCTTTGTTTGTCTTTTTTGACCTTGACCTATGCTCACATTTTGACCTTTTTGACCATTACTGACCTATGTTTACTTTTCTTGACTTTTCATTTATATTGGCCTGTATTGATTGGGTTGGCCCAAATTGATTTCTGTTGTCCTCAGTTGATCTCATTTGACTGTTGTTGACCTTGGTTGACTACTGTTGAACTTGGTTGACAACGGTTGACCAATATTGACCACAGTTGACCAATGTTAACCAAGGATGACCACCATTGATCTTGGTTGACCACCATGGACCACCATTGACCACCATTCAAAAATAACCACTGTTGACAATTGTGGACCACAGTTGATCAATGTTGACCAATGTTGGCCACCATTGACCACAATTGAACTTGGTTGACCACTGTTCACAAATGTTCACCACCATTGAACTTGGTTGGACACTGTTGATCACCATTGATTGCCATTGAATTTGATTAATGGCTGTTGACCACTGTTAACTGCCATTGAACTTGATTGACCATTGTTGACCACTTTTGACCCACTGGCTACCCTTGACCACAGTTGACCAGCCTTCAACATGGTTGACCAATATTGATCATTGTTAGACTTGGTTGACTGCTGACCAATGTTGAGCACAGTCAACCAAGTCCAACAGTGATCAAGTTCAATGGTGCTCAACCATGGTCAAGGGTGCCCAATGGGAGTCAAGAGTGGTCAACAATTCTCAACCAAGTTCAAGGCTGGTCAATGGTGGTCAAAATTTGTCAAATGTGCTCAACATTGGTCAACAATGTTGACCAAAGATGACCACCATTGAAAAGTGGTTAACCACTGTTGGCCATTGTTAACCGAATATTGACCTCTGTTGAACAATGTTAATGTCTGTTGAGAAAGTTGACAATGTTTGACCACGGTTGACAACTGTTGATCACTCTTGATCAATGTTCACCACTGTTGACAACTGTTGATCTCCATTGCACTTGATTGATCACTATTAACCCCTGTTGACTACCATTAAACTTGGTTGACACTGTTGATCACTGTTGACTAACTTTGACTTCCATTGAACTATTGACTATTGTTGGCTTCTACTGACCAATGTTGATGCGAGGCCTAATCTGGTCATTGGAGTGGATCCTGCCCAGTGGAGACTCCAAGCACCTTGAGGCAAGTTCTTGGAAAGCGTCTGAGTCTGACTTGCAAGCAGGAGCCTCTTGAGGATCACACTGAGCAATCCCTAGTGGCCTGAGCAATCCCTAGTGCATCACTTCAAGGAGGGGCTAGATGATCACCTTTCCCAGGCCTGCGTCTATCGGGCTGTCCCTGATCAATTACAGGAGTGGTATCAGGTGGCAGTAAGATTGGACGTCAAGCTTGCTCATTACAAGAAGCCACCACATCAGGAAGCCAGGCCGAAACCAGAGCAGACCAGGCGGCCTCCTCCTCAAAAATCCTGAGCCATCACAGCTGCAAGCCACCTACTGGTCCACCAATCAAATTCTTCAGGTGTGGACAACAGGGGCATGGAGCAGCGAATTGCCCGATTCCATACCCCCAACAGGGAAGCAGAACGGGGCCACCGGTGAGGAAGAAACCAAACCAACAGCTGGTGAAAGAAAAATCGAACTGGATTGCGCAAGAACCCATTACCCAAGTCACGTCGCCCATGCAGGAGAGCGACGAGGCCCAAGCTGGACCTGCCACCACTCTGCTCTCCTACAACAGCGACGATGAAGGGGAGAATGACCCGATAGTGAGTCGACCCATTCCACCTTTTTCTCTCACTGCCAGACTCATAGTCCCTAAGACAGGGGTACAAATGGATTTGAGAGTGCTAGTGGACTCGGGATGTTCCCGGTGCATTATCAGCTTGTCACTTGCCCTTAAGATGGGTATACGGACAAGATTGCTTTCCAAGCCCATGAGATTTGAACAAGCAGATGGCTCTCTAATGGGAGGAACTTTAGTCACACAACTGACAAAGCCTATATGCTTAGAAATAGGTGAACATTGGGAGTTCATTCATTTCTTGGTGGCTCCAAAGATGAATGAGGCTGTGATTTTAGGTCTAGCCTGGCTAGACAAATGGAAACCTTTTATTTGGTGGGAAAAGGGAATGAGGACTGTGAGATTACCCATAGGACCCAAACTCCCTCTTGATTCAGCCGACGTTATTGGAGGGTTTAGGCCACCTACCAAGTTAGCAAAGATAGCTACCATGCCACAACCAGGCGAATCACTCATCCCCAGAGAATACCGGGATCTAGCGGAGGTGTTTAGTTAGAGAGTGTGACATCCTGCCACCCCATTGGCCCAATGACTGCGCCATTGAACTATTACCAGGAGCTAAACTCCCACAGCTGAGAATGTACGCCATGATCCCCCTCAAAATGGAGGAACTGCAGCAATATGTGAACAAAAACCTGGTGAGAGGATTTATTGAGCCGGCTAAATCTCAGGTGGGAGCTCTGGTGGACTATAAAGGGTTAAATGTTGTGAGCATAGAGAACAAGTACCCCCACCCCCTCCTGAAGGACCTACTAACCCATCTAGCAAAGGGGAGCATCTTCACTAAATTGGACCTAAGGGAGGCATATTACTGAGTGAGAATAAGAAAAGGAGATGAATGGAAGACCGCTTTTAACTGTCCCATGGGTAGCTATCAGTTCAAAGTTATGCCATTTGGACTACAGGGCGCTCCAGCTGTCTTCATGCAGCTGATCAACCAGGTGCTACACGATCATTTGTACAAGGGGGGTTTGGTGTATCTTGATGACATCCTGATATACAGCACGAATATGGCTGACCATGTGAAGCTAGTGTGAGAAGTGTTGAAAAAATTGTTGAATGCCAAACTATATGGCATTCAAAGTGTGAGTTCCATCAGACCCGACTGGATTATCTAGGCTACAGAATTTCCAGTGAGAGCACTGGAATGGATCCTGGTAAAGTGAGAGCTGTAATCGAATGGCAACCGCCAAAGACTCACAAACAGCTTCAAAGCTTTCTGGGGTTCGCCAACTTTTACTGACAATTCATCCCCTCATTTGCCGAAATTGCTTTACCCCTCATAGATTTGTTAAAAACCGGCAAAGATGGGGGAAAGCTGCGACCAGGCCAGCCACTAACATGGACTATGAACTGTCAAACTTCTTTCAAGAATCTGAAAAGACTATTTGCGGTCGAGCCGGTCCTAAAGCACCCCTGCCTGGGGAAGCCCTTTGTGATTCAAGCCAATGCCAGTGATGTGGCCGTTGGAGCTGTACTATTGCAAAAGAACCATGAGGGGTCCTGCAACCCTGTGCCTACACCTCAAAAAAGTTCATCAACTGCGAGAGAAGGTGGGCAGTGTGGGAGAAGGAAGCCTTTGCAATTTGTTGGGCTCTGTTAAACTGGCGGCAGTACCTAGAAGGGAGCAAGGTGCCTTTCGAAGTATGGACTGATCACAAAAACTTAGAGGCACTGAAAACTCCTCGCAAGCTGTCCCCAAAGCAAGTACAGTGGGCGCAGTATTTTAACCAATTTAACTTCACCTTGAAATATATACCAGGGGGAAAAAACTTTTTAGCTGATGCTCTATCCAGATTACCTCAGTACAAGAGCCAGTGTGAAGAGGTCTATGAAGCGATCATATCTACACCGCAAGCTGTATCTCAACTAACACCACAAAGAGCCCCATCTTCGAGAGTCCCACACCCCGATGACCTTGGGACGATAAAATTAAAACAGGAACTCCTCAATAATCGATGGTTGAAAGACAATCAAACCTCCTTGACGTGCAGGGACGGATTGGCTTACAAAGGGGGGAAGTTGTACTTGCCCGAAACCCTCTGCCTCAACACTCTCAAGCACAGTCATGATGTGAAACAAGCTGGACATTTTGGCTACTTAAAAACACTACATCTGGTTCGTCGACAATTTTGGTGACCAGGTTTGAAACAGGATGTAGAGAATTATGTCAAAAGCTGTGCTGTATATGCCACCTTGAAGAGAAAGGAAAGCCCCCTGAACCAGTTGCGGACCCTTCCCAGCCATGGGAAGAAAAAGCTATGGATTTTATAGTTGAATTACCTGAAAGTAGAGGAAATACGGTGTTTTGGACTGTAATTGATCTTTTTTCAAAACAGGCTCATTTCATTGCCTGCAAAGGACTCCCGTCAGCCCAGTGACTAACTAAGATGTTTCTTAAGCACATTTACAGACTGCACGGCATGCCAAAATGGATAATCTCGGACAGAGGGGTGCAATTTACGGCCAAGTTTTGGAGGGGTTTCCTCAAGTTAATTGGCTCATCGCAAGGACTGTCGTCGGCTTTTCACCCATCTATGAATGGGTGGCTGAAAAAGCAAACTCAATGGTGGAGCAATACCTTAGATGCTATGTGGATTATCAACAAACAAACTGGACTGACCTCCTCCCTTTCACAGAGGTGGCTTACAATAACTCTGTTCACAGTAGCACCGGTTTTACGCCTTTTAAAATTGCCACAGGAAAAGAATTCAACCCAATACCCGAATATCCACAGGGACCCTCTGCTTCCCAAGCGCTTGACCAATGGGTGAAGGGGTGGGAGGAGGTTTGGAACAAAACGAAAATCGCTCTGAAAAAGGCTTCCGAGAGATATAAAAAACAAGTGGATAAAAAGAGGGCTCCCCAAAGGTCATTCCAGGTTGGGGGAAAAGTTTACTTATCCACAAAATATTTACGACTCAAGTTGCCTAGTAAGAAGTTGGGACCGAAGTATCTAGGTCCCTTCCCCATCGTAAGAATCATAAACCCAGTTATGGTGGAGTTAAAACTTCCCAGACTCTTAGGAAAAGTCCACCCGGTGCTCCATTGCAGCCTACTGAAACCCTTTCGGGGTTCTACCTTACGACCTCCGCCTAAGAAGGTACCTGGCCCTCTGGTGATAGCTGGACAGACCCATTATGAAGTGAAGCGTATTCTTGATTCTAGACTTTTCAAGGGAAAGTTACAGTACATAGTGCAGTGGAAAGGATATCCATTATCCGAAGCCACTTGGGTAAAATCTAGTGATGTAAAAACTGACAGGCTCATTAATAAATTCTATGATAAACACCCTAATAAACTGAGAGGCAACCCCTAACCTACGATTTTGTTTGAATTGCAGGATTTATCCTTTTTGTAAACATGTTTTTTCTCCTATTTAGAAATCGGGTGCAGAATGGGGGGTTGGGATGAATGTTTGAGCTCAGCTAGCGATAATAATAAAAAACGCTGCTTTGTGGGAACCCAAGGACGAATTGATAGTTTTGGCAGGCTGAGGAGCTGGGGAGAAAGCCCGCGTTTCAGGCTAATTGGGGAACTTGATTAATGACTGCTTGTTGGGGGTGGGAATTGCAATTTGTTACTTTGTATCTGGGGGAAGGGAAATTAGTTTTGGGTTCAACTATGTAGTGCCGATACTTTGTTTCCTGAATAAAATGTTCTTTAAGGAAGAGTTCTTGCCTTGAAGTTCTTTTGATGGGTTTCATCTATCGGAACCATGACATTCTGCTCCTAGGAGGGAGTTCACATGAAATAATCGTGATTGCTCCGATGTGCCCTGACCCAGACAGCTGAAGCACTGAAACAAGACTTTGATCCAAAGAAAAGCCCTTCCTGATATTCAATGTAATGAGGGGAAAACTGAAGGAAATGCTACTGAGATTTGGCCTTTGGCTATTAAGAGGACTCTTCATCAGAAAACCCCCTATACACTATCGTTGATTTTGATTGTCAACTACTTAAGTGTTTCTGGGGGGGGGGAGGAGACTTCCAATTTAACTAATAATAAATTAGGGTCTTTCTTTCCATACCATTTGGTGTCATAAAATTGTAGTTCTTCAACAGAAAAACCTTTTCTTGGATATCTAGCTGTGCCTTAGAAATATCCCTTTCTGACACTGTTCTCCCTTTCTCACTCCAGCTCTAGAAACTAGACAGTCAGTTTTAGTCTTAGGCCATCAGCAGAGCGGCCATATAAATTGAAGAAATAAATATACAAATCATCCTACCAAGTACTTCCACACAACCAGAGGAAGGGCCACCAGTTTCCCCAATCAATTTTCTGTGTGGATGTGGCAAAAAAATCAGTTTGTAACATCCACCAAACTCTGGGCACCTCCACGATTTCAGCTGCAGACCTCACAGCACCCAGTTTATTTAATAATTAATTAACTTCAAAATGGAAAGGAGCTGAGTGTCTTGTATGAGCACAGAAGGACAACAGATAGTGTGGCAAAGGAAAATATATGTATATCCACTCTATAAGTTTCTCACTATTTACCCAATGATATAGAACACAGGATGCCACTTTCCTGCCTTTTAATAAGCTTTCATCCAAAATTTGATATTGCTAGAAAAGATGGGAAATGGAATTTCACTTCAGGCACAAGCAATTTTAATATTACCTCCAATTCAGGATTTGTATATGGAGTTCTTATAAAAAAGAAAACTACCAACAGGCCCTGCTCTTAACATTAGGCAGGGTTCAAGGGTGCTGATTGCTTCCTTGGATATTAGAAGACAGGCAGCACCAGAGTTAAGTGATATATTAAAGCTAGAGTGGCACCAAACTCCATAGCTCTGGGTGAGCTTCCCCAACAGTCTCTGGAGTTAAGAGACCATGTTGAAGGAGAGCAGAAATTACCTTGCTATAGAGCTATCTGCCTCCAGAATCACTTTCTGGACATGTCCTGACAGGAAAGACCAAACCCACTACAGAATAGCGTCCTTATTGATGTATCTGTGATTTTTCAACTCACTTGCTTTTCTCCAGCTACCCCTCCTACAGGGAGCTGCAAGGAAGTTCAAGGTCCCCAATGGAAAAGTTTCTTCTCCCTGTAATAATCTATAGCATGTTCTTGGGGAGCTCTTCTGCTCCTTCTCCTTTGATGTAAACATCAGAATGAAGCAACATGGAAAAGATCTTTCATCAGAAAAGGATAAATTCCTTGTGTCTGTGGCACAAGTTTTCAGACAGGCAGGCGCAGTCTGAAAATTATTTTCTTTCTTTTCAGGTGAAGCTTGAATTGACTCTCTCTGGACCAGTAAAGCCACTAGCATTTCCACCTTTGCATTCTTTAACTCATCTTGTTGCTTTTATTAAGAATTGGAAAGGGTTCAGCCCCAAGAATTATGGACCTTCTGATTCTGGTTCTGAGGCTGCTGGTATCCCAGCCAGTTTCTGGGAAGCTTAGGATGAAATGCCCGTTGAGTTTGGAGCAGCAGGATGGAAAGAAAGCATGGAGCTATTACAGGCCAGGAGACTATCTCATTACTATGATCAACACTGCAACAGAAATATCGCATATAATGTTGCCATTCAACATGGCTCCTTCGAGTCCATCTCATTCGTAAGTCATTCAGGGTGATGGAGTTGCATTCCCTCCATTTGCAGTTCTAACTCTCTTCTTCTTTTCTTTTTATTTCACTTTCTTCTATATTACAGGACTTGTCTAATTCCTGAATAATTTTGATTTCCATGGCTTTCCTCTTTTGTTTTGTTTTGTGGGAGAGACTCAAATCCAAAAATGGGGATGAAAAAAAAATCCTGAATGAAGTTGAGATTATTTTCCTTTCCCTGTGCCATCCTGGATTCGTCTCTTGAATACTGACCTAACTGATCCTTGATTTTGGATCAATGTTGGCTTAAGGCTCAGTAGGCTTGTGGACACAAAAAGGATTAAATTTTTAAAAAGGAACATTTTTATTGTTGTTACTGTTGATGATAATAATATAAACATTTTTTTACAGTAGGCTTTCTTTTGGTTTTTCACAAATCCTACGTGTCATTTTTGCCATTCAAGTGGTGAACAAGAATCCCCAGTTCCTACACAACCTCACACTTGGCTACAACCTCCATGACAACTCTATGAGTACTTTACACACTTCAGATGCCCTGCTGGACATCCTCTCCACTGGAGAAGCCAATGTTCCCAACTTCAGCTGTGGAAGGAAGGAGAACCTCCTGGCTCTGATTGATGGAGCTGATAGAAGCATCTCCAGCCAGATGTCAACATTAGTGGGCACCTACAAAGTCCCACAGGTTGGTGTGTCTTTTTCCTCTATCTGATAAAGTGAGTGGGGTGATGGTGGGTGGGCAATAGATGCAACCATACCTGCTCCATGGAATTTGTTCACCATATTTGTGAACATGTCAGCTATGTTTCATCTTTTCTTGTTTATATTCAAATTCACCATAAAAGTGTCAGACCTGCCCCAATCTGATCCCTTAGGAAAGAAAGACCCTTGACTCCATTGGGTAATAATAATAATAATAATAATAATAATAATAATAATAATAATAATAATAATAATAATAATAATAATAATAATAATAATAATAATAATAATAATAATAATAATAATAATAATAATAATAATAATAATAATAATAATAATAATAATAATAATAATAATAATATAATAATAATAATAATAATAATAATAATAATAATAATAATAATAATAAAGTTGGAAGGGACCTTGGAGGTCATCTAGTCCAACCCCTGCTCAGGCAGGAAACCCTATACCATTTCAGACAAATGGCTGTCCAGTCTCTTCTTAAAAACTTCCAGTGTTGGAGCATTCACCGCTTCTGGAGGCAGGTTGTTCCACTGGTTAATTGTTCTAACTGTCAGGAAGTTTCTCCTTAGTTCTAGGTTGCTTCTCTTTCCTTGATTAGTTTCATCCATTGCTTCTTGTCCTGCCTTCAGGCGCCTTGGAGAATAGCTTCACTCCCTCTTCTTTGTGGCAGCCCTGAGATATTGGAACACTGCTATCATGTCACCCCTGTCCTCTCTTCATTAAACTAGACATACCCAATTTCCAGCAACGTTCCTTATATGCTTTAGCCTCCAGTCCCCTAATCATCTTTGTTGCCCTTCTCTGTACTCTTTCTAGAGTCTCAACATCTTTTTTACATCGTGGTGACCAAAACTGGATGCAGTATTCCAAGTGTGGCCTTACCAAGGCATTGTAAAGTGGTATTAATACTTCACGTGATCTTGATTCTATCCTCTGTAATGCAGCCTAGCACTGTGTTGGCCTTTTTGGCAGCTGCAGCACACTGCTGGCTCATATTTAAGTGATTGTCCACTAGGACTCCGAGGTCCCTCTCACAGTTACTACTATTGAGCAAGGTACCCCCTATACTATACCTGTACATTTGGTTTTTTCTTGCCTAAATGTAGAACCTTACTTTTTTCACCATTGAATTTCATTTTGTTAGATAGCCCATGTTCAAGTCTGTCCAGATCCTCCTGTATCTTAAGCCTGTCTTCTGGAGTGTTGGCTATTCCTGCCAGCTTGGTGTCATCTGCAAATTTGATGAGTTCCCCATCTATCCCCTCATCCAAATCATTGATGAAGATGTTGAAGAGCACTGGGCCCAGAACAGAGCCCTGGGGCACCCCACTACACACTTCCCTCCATGTAGATGTGGTTCCATTGAGGACCACATGCTGAGTACGGTTGGTGGTGATGCTGTCTAACATTTTTCTATCTTATCAAGTAGTAGGTTGTGATCTACTTTATCAAATGCCTTACTGAAGTCCAAGTAAATTATATCCACAGCATTCCTCTGATCCACTAATTTTGTCATTGGTCAAAGAATGCAATAAGATTTGTCTGGCATGATCTGTTTTTGACAAACCCATGTTGGCTTTTAGTAATGACTTTGTTTGCCTCTAGGTGTTCGCTGATTCGTTGTTTGATTATCTTTTCCAGAATCTTCCCAGGTATTGAGGTCAGGCTGATAGGTCTGTAATTTCCTGGGTCCATTTTTTTTCCTTTTTTGAAGATGGGAACTACATCAGCTCTTTTCCAGTCCTCCGGTAGTTCCCCAGTGCTCCAGGATCTTTGAAAAATATAGTTCAATGGTTCTGAGATCACATCTGCCAGTTCCTTGAGAACCCTGGGGTGTAATCCATCTGGTCCTGGTGATTTGAACTCGTCTAGGCTGGACAGATGCTCACTTACCGTTTTCTTGCCTATCTTAACTTGCGTTTCTATTCTGTTTTTTATGGCACTAGGTTGGTCTGTTTTTTCCCTTTGTGTAAAGACAGATGCAAAAAATGAGTTAAATAGTTCTGCTTTCTCCCTGTTGCTTGTCACCTTCTTGCCACTTTCACCCACTAATGGACCAATCATTTCCTTCACTTTTTTCTTGTTTTTTACATGTTGAAAGAAGCTTTTTTTGTTATTTTTGACTTTGGTCGCAAGCCTTAGTTCATTTTGAGCCTTAGCTTTCTTCACTTCATCTTTGCAGGCTTGGGCTATTTGCTGATATTCTGACTTAGTTATGTGCCCCTTTCCACTTTCTATACTTGTCCTTTTTATCTTTCAATTTACCAGAGAGTTCTTTATGCAGCCATGCTGGTTTCTTTTGAGAGCTGTATTTTTCCTCTTTGTTGGTATTGTGCTAGACTGGGCTTTTATTATCTCACTTTTCAAAATTTCCCAAGCTTCTTGAGTTGTTTTCCCCTTGAGGATTCTCATCCATGGAATCCTTCCCAAGCCCTCTCTAAGTTTATTGAAATTAGCTCTCTTAAAGTCCAAGACTCTAGTTTGACTGTGTTCTATTGCTTGTGCTTCCATAATGTTGAATTCCAATATTGCATGATCACTTCCTTCCAAGGTTCCTGTGGCTTCAACACCTTCTATCATTTCATCTCTGTTAGTGAGAATTAGATCCAAAATGGCTAATCCCCTAGTTCCCTTCTCTACTTTTTGGGAGACAAAGTTGTCTGCTAGGTTTGCAAGGAATCTGTTTGATCTTCCACTTGGTGCAGAGTTTGTCTCCCAGTTGATGTCAGGGTAGTTAAAGTCCCCCATTACTATTGTGATGTGCTTCCTACATACCTTAGTTAGCTGACCAGCAAAAAGTTCATCTATTTCCTCTGTTTGGTTGGGTGGCCTCTAGTATACACCTATGGCAATGTCATTTCCCCCCCCTTTTATATTGACCCAAATGCATTCAAGACAGTTTTCATCATTGTTGTGCTCTATTTCTGTAGAGATGTAGTTATTTCTTACATATAGAGCAACTCCGCCTCCTCTTTTATTTGGTCTGTTTCTTTTAAATAATTTAAATCCCTTTAGCTGTGTGTTCCATTTGTGGGTTTCATCCCACCATGTTTCTGTAATGGCAACAATATCATATCTGCCCTCATTAACCTGAATTTCTAGTTCACCCTGTTTGCTGTTCATACTCTGTGCATTGGTGTATAGACATTTGAGTCCTTTATGACTGACCCTATGTTTACTTTCTACGTAACCTGTGTGGTGCCTGAGTTCCCCTATTGTCTTACCACCTATTTGGTTAGTACACTTTGTGTGGCACTCGCTATTAGAAGCTTGATTTTGCTTGACAGCAAGGTTGATATTCTTGTCCACACACACATCTATGTTACATGTACTGATAGCCCTATAGTTTTTAGATTGGCGGGGACAGGGATGTTCTGTATCAATTAACTCACTGTCCCCGCTGTTTAGTTTAAATATTCCTCCAGAAAATCTGTGAATTTATAGCCGAGTAACTCAGTCCCTTTCTTTGATGGATGCAAACCATCTCTTTTGTACATTTTTTCATTGGACCAGCTACAGACATTGTGACTAATATATCCAAAGCCTTCCTCTTTACACCACTCCTTTAGCCACATATTGAATTGTGCTATACGCTGGCCTTTTCCATTTTGCTCATTATATACTGGTAAAACTTCTGAAAAAGTAAGCTTACAGCCTATTCTGCTAAGTTCCTGCCCCAAGCTCTGGAAATCGTTCTGCACAGAGAGTACATCTTTTTGGGACAGATCGTTAGTGCCAAGATGTACAATAGCCTCCACATCACAGTCCTTGCTGGCATTCTTGATTATTTTAGAAATATGCTTCTTGTCCCTACTGGCAGTAGCACCTGGAAGACATCTGACCTCTTTTGAAACCTCTGTGTCCTTTCCTAAATTTATATCCCTTATAATTGAATCACCTACCAGAAGGTGGCTTCTCTTTTTGGATGCCTTTCTGTTCTTGCATGACTGATGTGTAATACCTGATTCACACTTCTCCCTGTCAAAAACAAGTTCTTCATCTCGGACCACGATCCCCCACTTATTTGAGTTATCATCACAAATACCTTTACCTGTCTCCTTAATGTCCCTATTAAGGTCAGCAAGGGCACTGTATCTGTTGTGCAGGGACACAGCAAAAGCTTTGTGTTTATGGATCACAGCTCTCACCCTGCCAGATCCCACAGTTGTCCACACTGCCCTTCTCCTGCAGGATCTTTGTGGTAGAGGGGGCTGATAGCACGGAGGCTCAGTAGAGTAGTGGGACTGAACTGGACACTTAATTTCTGCCTGAAGAGCACAGATTACAGACTCTAGATAAATAATCTGTCCTTGTAGACTAGTGATTTGTTTACAGATAGGACAGTTTCCAAGTTTGAAAAGGGTACTGCGAAAGACAGCTGCAAAGCAAGTGTTGCACTGAACTAAGCCAGACATTCTTAGATACAGGGAATCTCAGACACACTTGCCCTGAATGTACCACTGCTTTTGATTTTTAGTTATATAATTCGCATGCTGTTAGGCGCGCGGGCCGCTACCTTTCTGTTGCAGTCTTAGAGTTTGCAAAACCTCCCAGCAGCTCTGGGCCATTTAAATACAATGGAGATCCAATCAGGGCCCCAGCTACCTTTCTGTTGCAGTCTTAGAGTTTGTAAAACCTTCCAGCAGCTCTGGGCAGTTTAAATACAATGGAGATCCAATCAGGGCCCCAGCTATCTTTCTGTTGCAGTCTTAGAGTTTGTAAAACCTCCCAGCAGCTCTGGGCAGTTTAAATACAATGGAGATCCAATCAGGGCTCCAGCTACCTTTCTGTTGCAGTCTTAGAGTTTGCAAAACCTCCCAGCAGCTTTGGGCAGTTTAAATACAATGGAGATCCAATGAGGGCCCCAGCTACCTTTCTGTTGCAGTCTTAGAATATTAGAATAATATCTAGAATATTAATGACTTACCTTCACTAATGAAAGATCCTGAAGTCCACATGTCTATGGTGATAAATACATATTGGAAACCCTGGTTTATTTTTAGTGGACAATTAAAGCTATAGAATCTGACAGACTCCGAATATTCACTGGGTTAAAATTTCAATTAAAGACATCTTGGATTGTACAATTGACAAATTATGTTAGGAGAAGTGTTCTCCCTTTCTCTTGTACAACTGCAGAACGCATCTATTATTGGAACGTCAATGGTCTAAGAAAGAGAGGGGTTCAGTATCTTGGAAAGAACATTACACACATTTCCATACATTAAAATAACATATATCCTGGGACATCAGAAATAAAAAAAATACATATAATACAGCCCATTATGTTAACAAAACTGTTCAGATATGGATATGTGGGTCTGATTGTGGTAAATTGTAGGGGTGATACAGAAATGATTAATATTATTTATTCTTATTCTTTCTTATTTTTGAATTCTATTTTTATACCCAGAGTTATTAATATTTTGTGTTCTACATTATGCATTTTGACATGGCTTAATGGCTAGTCAACAATAAATTAATATGTTCATAAGAACCAATAAGGAGTTATTAAAATCTAGTATTTGGAACTTGATATAAACCCAAATATAACACAGCCTTCTTCATTGCTCTTTCAGATCAGTCTTGAAACTGTTTCAGAGGCTCTGTGTGATAAAAGTAAATCCCCCTTTTTCCACCAGATGCTCCCCAAAGAAGGGATCCAGTACCCAGCAATTGTCCAACTGCTGGTCTATTTCAGATGGACCTTGATTGGCCTCTTTGCTTCAGACACAGAGAAGGGAGACAATTTCATGAGGACTTCCACTCCTATGCTTGTCAGAAATGGAATTTGTGTGGTTATATCACAACTCTTCTCAACAACTGGACATACAGCAGCCCTCAGGGATGCCCTCTCTAAGTGGAGACAAGTCAATGTCTTTGTTCATTTCATAGAAACTGTTTCCCCTTGGGACAGAATTCTTCCTTTTCATTTAACACTTGAAGATTTGCCAGGACACGTTGAGGGGAAAGTCTGGATCATGACAGTCTTGGGTCGTTTCATACTTACGAGGAACAGACTTCTCAAATATGTCCATAGTGTTTGGACCTTTGCATTTCAGAGGAAATATAGGCAAATATATAATTCATTTGAACCCTCCTTATTTTTGGAATCCCAGGTTGACAATCACTATTTTCACTGTTCTCTTTCAAAGCATGTCTTTTCTGTCAAAGGCCGCAGAAGATGCACCCTGAAAGCCCCACTGGAGACCCAAGAAAAAA
The DNA here is from genome assembly GCA_023970755.1 of Azemiops feae. NCBI lineage: Eukaryota > Metazoa > Chordata > Lepidosauria > Squamata > Viperidae > Azemiops > Azemiops feae. The sequence continues at coordinate 236,857 of JALGBA010001365.1, forward strand.
AGAACAGGATCCGGATCTCAAATCACCCCTATATGTACAGTTTCATTAACACTCTGGCCCAGGCCTTGAATGCTGCATATTCTTCCAGATCCAGGAGGGGAAGGAAGGAGGACGAAGAGATGTTGGGGGTGCCAATACTGCAGCCATGGCAGGTAAAAGGTACCAGCAAGGATCCAACCAACTTAGTTATTTTTTGGAAGGATCCAAAGGAGATAGAGAGGAACCATCTGAACCTCTTTGTGGTACAAAAGGACAAGACGTTTGTCCAGTTTAATCATTCATGGGATAATATTCCAAAGAGTGGGCATCAGGACAGATATATTTTGATATTAAACACTGCTAATTGTAAAAGGAATGTGTGCATTTTCAAAGGAATTCCTGTTTTTATGAGTTTGTGGTTAGCATTGTTGAATTTTACCTTCATTTGAAGGACACCTTGTGACTATCTAGCTAGCCCAACCCCTCCTCTCTACCAGAACCCCAGTTTTTCTGACTGATGGCTGCTCGGTCTTTGCACTGAGACAATCAGTGAAGGGGAGACTGAACTCTTATTCACTGGCTCAGCTCTAAAACGGCTCCTTCTTTTATTATTTTTTTCCTCTCATTCAGCCAGAATCTCTTCTTTTGTGGCTGAATCATTTTTCTCATTCTGGAATAAAAGTGAGCCAATCTTAAGCTTCTGTCTAACATCTTTCCATGATTGGAAGAGGGCTGTATCCTCCCTTCTCCAACCAAGAGGTTGTGTTAGTTGGAAAAGGAGCTCCCAGACTCCTCCTGGTTCTCAGCTCTTCCCCTTGTCATCTTTCCTCGAGGCTGAGAGCAGCTCCTTTGATCTCTTCCTTGGCTTCATTGCCCTTCCCTGAAGCTGATGTAGATTTTGTGCAAATTCTCCGCCAAGTGTGATGCCTGCATGGGGACCTGGTACTTGAGTTGGGGTCTCTCCAAACCAGAACATTCACTTCCTGAGATTCTTATGGGTGCATTCTTTCCATTTTATTTTCATAAATATTCTTTTGAATATTCTTAATTATTTTTTCTCAATATAAAATGCAAATAGAAATAAAAACAAAGGGGGAAGGGGGAAAAGGAAAGGGGACTGAGTGAGGAAAATAGAAAGTAACAAAAAAGCAGGGACTTCCAACTTTTTTATTATGCAATTGTGGGAGGACAGCAGCACCACCCCCCCGAGAAAGAAATATTTTGGGGGATATTAAAAAGCAGAATATTATATTTCCCAAAGGAATACAGTAATGGAGAAAGAAAAACTTAAAAGAAACCAGCCCCAACCCCAGGTCTGTAGAAATGCAGTTCTGATAATCTGATATTCAAAAAGATTGGAGCCAGGAAGCTAAAAGCTAATGAGATTAGAAAGACAAAGATGCCTAAAATCTACATACCCACCTAAACTCTAAAGACATGACCTTTAGGACACACTAGGATTAACCCACCATGATCAGAATACAAAAAGGGCACACTCAGACTTAGGTCAAAGTACATGACACATACAAAGCCTCAAACAGGAAACTACTTCAAACAAAAGCCCAAGAAGTTATAAAAACCCACCACTCCCAGCTACATGTGGTCAGCTTTCCAAGAGTCACCTTTCTGTCTGGCTTGCCTCTTGAATAAACTGCAACCTTCTTTCTAAAGCAGTCTCCATTTTGTTTATTCCAGGCTTGGACTGAACCCTGATGAAGATTTTTCTTTCAACACAATGTTACATAAAGTTATAATCTCAACTTCCCACTTATTGAAAAATAATAAGTACTGATCATTTCTATAACAATTACCTATGTAATCTTCAAAAACCAAAGTCAGAAATCATTTTTATCTCTTTCGATCAGAAAGTCCAGAAGTGATTTCCAAGTGGAAATGAAATCAGTCACATTCTTTTCCTTTATCAATATTGCTAACTTTGCCTTCTCTGCCAATTCCATTAGTTTCTCAGTCTATTCTTCCATTGTGGGAGTTTATGCCTCTTTCCATCAGATAATTGTAGAAGAAAGATTCAAATGTGAAAAGACCACATGAGATAACAAACCAAAACTTCTGCTTTTAACATTTCTGGATCTTTTCATTTTAGTTTCATCCTTTTCTGGAGAAGAATGAGTTTTGCAATCTTTCTGTCTTTAGTTTGTACTTGGACCAATATGGAAATGTAGCATCAGATCTTGTTATCAGGACCTGGGTGGTTCTCCTCAAGATGAATTTCAAGTTTCAGCAGCCAGGGAGCTTTGAAAGAGAGAGACTTATCATCAACCAAAATGCTCTTTCACGGCTAAAGTTGCTTAACAAGGTGGGTGAATATTGGTGCTTTTTCCCTTTTTTCCAAAGCCTCAGGAACCATTTCAAGTGGGCTAAGTCCAATCACTATGGTGGATGACCTTCAATGAGAATTGAATGTGGGGAATGACAGTTTTTTAAAACAATTTGGGAGGCTTCTGGAGTAATGAAGAAAGTGTCCTTCAGATGCTATAATATGGAACAATGTTCTAAGCTGATTCAGCCGTGTTGATTGGTGCCTGACTTCAGGTATGAACTAAATCCAATTAAGTTTATTCAAGACTGGCTGGAGGTCAGTCAGTCCCAGTGGGAAAGAAGCTTTGGAATTAGAATTCAGCTTCTCCAGATTTATATGCTGCCTGTTTCCCTGTCTAGAGCGGATGTCTCACAATAGTGCATTTTTTGTATAATGTCCTATCCCAGAAAACTGGAGTACTAAAACACTTATTTAATCCAAAGAAAAGCTCTTCCTGATATCAAATGTAATTAGGGACAATTTGAAAGAAATGCTACTGAGATCTGGCCTTTGGCTTGTACAGTAAGAGGGCTCTTCATCTGAAAATCCCTTATATACCATTGTTTATCTTGATTGTTAATTATTTTAAGCCTCTCTGGGTGAAAAGGAGTCTCCAAATTTAACTAATAATAAATTTGGGGTTTTGTTCCATGCAAGTTGGTTGTAGTTCTTCAACAGAAAATACTTTTTCTTGGATATTTAGTTGGGCCTTAGAAATATCTATTCTGACATAGGACTCATACTCTTGTCCCATGTACTGCAACAAAAGATGTTTGACAGACACATTTTATTTTCCAAAGCACCAGAAGGCAAGACAAGAAACAATGAATGGAAACTAATCAAGGAGAGAAGCAACCTGGAATTAAGGAGAAATTTCCTAACAGTTAGAACAATTAATCAGTGGAACAGTTTGCCTTAAAAAGTTGTGGGTGCTTCATCACTGGAGGTTTTTAAGAAAAGACTGGACAGGGACTTGTCTGGAATGGTATAGGGCAGGCATGTCAAACTTGTGATGTCATGTGACGTCACGTGACGTATCGCGACTTTTTCCCCATTGCTGGCAATGGGGTGGGCATGGTTTCGGTATGATGCATCCAGCCCACAGGCTGGCAGTTTGACATGCCTGGTATAGGGTCTCCTGCTTGAGCAGGGGGTTGGTTGGACTAGAAGACCTCCAAGGTCCCTTTCAGCTTTATTCTGATTCATTGATTGATTGATTGATCTCCACTCACTACAATTCTGGATATTAAAGAGTTCATTTTATTCTTTTTACCAACCTGGCAGCAAAATGGATTGAAAAATTAATATACAAATAAAGAAAAAAAATCTGGTTTTAAGTTGACAACCCTAATTTGAAAGGAATTTTTCCTTTGTGTCTTAACTGGGAGACTGTTTTGGATTACTTTCAAGGGAGCTGAGCAGGTTTTCAAGATTTTATGTATTTCAGAAGAAATCTTTGCAGATCCTACTGAGCAGAGGTTTCTTTCCTGCATCAAAATTTTGCTCAATTTTAATAAATCTGATACATTAAAATTTTAATAAATCTAATAAAGGAGAATATTTGCTACTCAGGATTGAAATTAGGGACCCTTGGTGCTCTATGAACTTGTTTTTATGCAGATGTTTCATTGCCCAAATTAGGTAACGTCATCCTAGTAAGGAGTAGGGCATGCTTTCAGTTTATGTCCTGGTGGGCTGCCCTGTCCATGTTAGTGGGAGTGTCTTCTTGGGATTTCTTTGGCTGGGCTGTTTACTGTTAGCTTGTTTGGCAGTTCCTTGTTTGGGTATTGTTTACTTCTTGATTGTTGGTCAAATGTTAATGCTAGCATAGATTACCTCCAGTATTAACATGAGAGCAACAATCAGGAAGTAAACAACATTGATGATGTTACCTAGTTGGGTCTAGGAAAACTTGCCATGGCCAACTCTATGTGGCCAACATGCCATTGGACAACTCACCACAAGACAATGCAATGCAGGATAACTCAGTGTGAGATAACTGTGCTCTAGAACCACAATATTATGAGGGCAACTGTCCGTCTCTTCCTCCTTTCTTAGTTTTCTTAAAATCATTAGCCCATGACTGTGATCCCTTGGAGAACCCCTGCCACATGGGAAAACTGCCCAGGCAGAGATCAAGGGAACCAGGGTTGGCCGCACTGAAGATGCAGGCTCTGGTTGTGCCGGCCCAGGTTAAGGGAGGCAAAAATTCCTGCCAGCCCCCACTTCTTCTCCAAGGGCTTCCTTGCCTCACTTTCCAGCACTTCCCCCTGAAAAAGGCAGGCTAAGGGGAGGGGGTCATTGTTCCAGGCTGTTCTGTTCCAGCCTACGTCCGTCCTTGTTGCGTCACAAGAACAACCCCTCTTTAACAGTAGGCTGGAAAAACCAACCTCTTTTTATTTAAAAAACAGTCCTGATAAGTTTGTCTCCAAAACAAAAACACAAAAGACTTTCCCAACAGATAAGTGGTTACAAAAGCAAAACAGAGCAGGAGTTAAACAAGAAATTCACCGGTAAAACAAACATACCATGATCCCTGGAAGTTCTTTACAAATGGTTGCCTTCAGCAACCAGCACCGCCCACACCTTCCCTTTTTATAAAGCAGTCCCAAGGCGTGGCTTCTCAAAGCCTTCTCCTCCTCCCCTGGAGTTGTCGTATTGACTGCTGCTGACCTGCTCTAGATAATTGCCTGCGTCTATGAGCATCGATAATGTCTATCAGCTGGGAATCCTCCAAGTCTGACTCATCCTCCCCGTACAGCTGAGTTTCATCCAGAACACGATTGGAGGGGCCAGGCTCTTCAGCAGATTGTGAGTCTTGTAACTCATCAGAGTCTATCTCTGACTCTGATGGCTCTCCAAACCCCTCCTCCTCCTCCTCTGATTCCCCGGACTCAGCTGTTGGGAACACAGGCTGGCACAGAATCACAACACAGGCTGGACGCTTCAGTGGGAAGAAACTTCGCAGCGATGGCCATTAGCGGTGAGTCGCCTTGTCCCCATCCTTGCTTGGCCCTATTTCCACCTGAGAACTATCAGGGTCCAGTGTGACACAGCAGGAAAAAGGGCAAGCAGGGATGGGGACAGGAGGACTGGCTCCTGACAGCCATTGCTGCGAAGGTTCTTCCCGCGGAAGAGTCCAGCCTTCATGTAATATGAATAGATCATCCTACTTTAAAATCATGCATATCTGAACAATGGAGTAATGCATGTTAATGAGGCTATGTGGAGGAAGCGAGTGGTTGTCACTTAATGCTTAAATCTTTTTTCAATTCCATCTTTCCATACTTCATTAAGTAGAAAGTCCTTTTTTGCAATACAATATACCAGAAGCAAAAGGCAGGAACTAAATGAAAAATCTGCCAGTTGTATCTCCTACAACCATTCAGAACTAGTCAGAGATTTCATATCTACCTAAGCGAAGGCCCAGAGGCTACTTGAGTAATATTCATACCTACCTCCATTTTCCATGGATGGTGAGTCCTAACACATTTTCTTTGCCATTCCTTGTTTTTCTGCTTAGTCTCTGCCTCAGTCCAAATGTGTGGGAAATTGTCATCCTGGATTTGTCAAGAGGGCTCGAGAAGGAGAGCCAGTTTGCTGCTATGACTGCGTTCCTTGTCCGGAGGGAACTATCTCCACTCAGGAAGGTGGGAATTATGTTAGGTCCATTGCTTTTTCTTATCTGAAGCCCAACATCACTGCATAAAAAGTTATATCATGCAATCAATTTCTATTAAGGTTATCAACCATCATAAGCAGAAAGATCTTGAAGTATCATGAAGGGAGAGCTTTTGGTCTAGACAAAGCAAAAAGAAAAAAAGAAAAGAAAAGTCTTACCATAAAATCAAGCAAGGTAGCATTGCTGTGGGAAGAGCATGGTAAATTAAATGTACAATTATTGGAAGTAAAATGTGTTTACTGTTCTCCAAAGCTTTAACTGTCCATCTTATGGATTAAAAGGTAAAACACTGATATTCATTTTTACCCAGTTCAAATTCCTTGGTATCATCGGTACTGGGCCTTCCACTTCTTGTTATCTCCTTTAAAAAAAATAGCGAAATATGAACAACTACAACCCCAACCAAAAACAAAATCAGTTGTAGTTTCAAAAGTAAAAAAATGTAAATCTTTATTAAGAAAAATTGACTGAAGGCGTGCTAGACAGGATCTGGGGGACCCCCCTGATCATTCAATGTTTTAAAGTGTTCCCAAGCAGTCCCACCCCACATTCCTTCCGGTCAATCCAAATTGGCAGATGGCTGGGTGTTAAATCCATCGGATCCCAAACGTTGCAATCTTCCCCCCCTTTTCCTTTGCTGCCAGTAAAAGGAGGCTTCATAGGGAGTGAGATCAAAGGCTGATGGCCGTATTGTTATGGTTAGTACTCCAGAGAGGGAATCCACAGAGGATGTTTATTTGTAGTTGATAGTCATAAACACCCGTGTTTACTCTCCCCCCCCCCTTTGTAGTATGACAGAATCCAAAAGAGAGTAAGAATTGGGTTTTCCCAGAGTAGATTAGTTAGAAATAAAATATAATTGGATTCTGACATCCGGCTCCCCTTAAAAATAAGAGAGGTCCACCTGTAGAGAAAACAAAACAGGTATAAAAGTTAGTCTGGCTTGATAGGATATTCTGTATGAAACTTCTTAAAAAGCTTCGGGGCTCTGACATGACGTTTATGGACCCACTCGTTTTGAGAGGCGGGGAGGTACTTCCAGGTTACTAGGTATTGAGTTTCCCCACAATATTTTCTAGAGTCCAGGATTTCTCTTATTTCGAAGTGTTGTTCGCCTTCTATTATGATTGGTGTTGGTGGGGGGGGGGATTTTTGGCCGTAAGGGTGACTGTTGTTCTCTTTTCAGCAAACTGCAGTGGAAAATTGGGTGTATTTGCCGAAGATTCTTGGGTAATTCTAATTCTACTGTTACCGGGTTTATGATTCTTTTAATTGGAAAAGGCCCTATATATTTTGGTCCAAGTTTTTTACAGGGTTGTATGGATTTTAAGTATTTTGTAGACAAATACATCATTTCTCCTATAATTAATGGTGTGGGCTCCACCCTTTTCTTATCTGCTTGTGCTTTGTATGCTTGCCTAGCTTCCTCTAGAGCTTTTCTAAGTATTGGCCAGGTGTTTCGTAATTGTTCCATCCATTCTTTCAGTGATGGGATTGCCGGTTTGTTTGGGGTTAGTTCTGGCATGGGGTTGAAACTTTGACCGGTAGCTATTTGAAAAGGAGTGTAACCTGTGCTGGAGTGGACTGCATTATTGTAGGCAACCTCTGCAAAAGGCAACAGGTCCGTCCAATCTGACTGCTGGAAATTTAGAAAACATCTTAAATATTGCTCAAGTACTCCGTTACATTTTTCTGATTGACCATTTCCCTGAGGATGATGGCTAGACGTCAGTCCCTGGGTGGTCCCTAAAACGGATAGAAATTCCTTCCAAAATGCAGATGTAAATTGCACTCCCCTATCAGATATGATGCGTTGGGGTGCCCCATGCAATCTGTAAATATGTTGCACAAAAAGTTTTGCTAAGGCTTTTGCGGTGCTGATCTTTTGGCAAGGAATAAAGTGAACCTGTCTGGAAAATAGGTCCGTGACCATCCAAATGACAGTATTCCCATTGCTTTCTGGTAATTCCACTATAAAATCCATGGCTATTTCCCTCCAGGGGGCTGAGGGATTTGCCACTGTTTGTAACAGTCCTGGTGATTTCCCTTGCAGCCTTTTTGCCATTGCACACTTTGGGCAGCTGGCCACGTAACTTTCTATGTCTTTTTTCATGGATGGCCACCAAAATTGCCGTTTAATTAAGTGTAATGTTTTTACAAATCCAAAATGCCCTGCTGATTTTGTGTCGTGGCAAAGTTGCATGAATGTGATCCTTTGGGTGGTCAGTATATATAACTTCTCCCCCACCCAAGGCAGTCCGTCTTTCATTGTGCACACGTGTTTATTTTTCTGGAACCATTCATCTGTTTCCAAACTTTTCTGGAATTCAATTCTGGTCTGGCTATCCAGCTGTGGTTTTAATTTAACTTGGGCTCTGGTAATCACTGGCGCTGCCAGTTGTGATTCTCCCATGATCGGTTTAGAGTCAGTGGCTCGCGTGCTGTTATATTGGGGCATGCGAGATAATGCATCTGCCAGAAAGTTTTTTCCCCCCGGCAAATGCTTGAGCTTAAAATTGAATTGGTGAAAATGCTGAGATCAGTGGGCTTGCTTGGGGTTGAGTTTTCTGGGTGTTTTCAAGGCTTCCAAATTTTTGTGGTCTGTCCACACTTGGAAAGGGATTTTATTGCCTTCAAGGAATTGGCGCCATGTAAGTAATGACCAACGTATCCCATATGCTTCTTTCTCCCACACGGGCCAGCGCTGTTCCGTTTCAGTGAATTTCCTGGACGTATACGCGCAGGATTGCCACATATCTTCATCATTTTCTTGTAATAGTACAGCTCCCACTGCCACATCACTTGCATCTGTCTGTATTACGAAGGGTTTGTCCATGTCTGGGTGGCTCAGTACTGGTTCGGCAGAAAAAAGCCTCCTTAATCTCTCAAATGCCGCTTGGCATTCCATTATCCATTTTAGTGGCTGGCTAGGTTTCACTGAGGTTTCTCGCTTCGTTTTTAGTAAGCTCGTGAGGGGCAGGGCGATCTGGGCAAATGAGGGGATGAATTGTTGGTAAAAGTTTGCGAACCCCAGGAAACTATGCAGTTGCTTTCTTGTGCAAGGTGGTGCCCATTCTAATACTGCCCTGACCTTTTCTGGGTCCATTTCAATGCCTTGTGGGGATATGCGGTAACCTAGGTAGTCTATTCTTTCCTGGTGAAATTCGCATTTTGATAATTTGGCATATAGGTGGGCGGCTCGCAGTTTCTTTAAAACCGCTCTGACTAGGTTGACATGTTCCTCTTTTGATTCGGTGAAGATGAGGATGTCGTCTAGATAAACCAGGACCCCCTTAAATAGGTGCTCCCTTAGTACCTCATTGATTAATTGCATAAATACTGCGGGGGCCCCTTGTAATCCAAAAGGCAAAACTTTGAATTTGTAGCACCCCATTGGGCAATTAAATCCGGTTTTCCATTCATCCCCTTCCCTAATTCTCACGCGGTAATACGCTTTCCTTAGATCTAGTTTAGTAAAAATCTTTCCTTTTGAGAGGTGTGATAACATATCCTTCATGAGGGGTAGGAGGTATAGGTTGCTTTCACTGATCGCATTAAGGAGCCTATAGTCAACGCATAAGCGTAAAGAGCCGTCCTTCTTCTCTCTAAAGAGGACCGGAGCGGCCACCTTAGGTTTGGCTGGTTCAATGAACCCCCTTTCTAGGTTTTTCTTTATAAACCTCTCCATTTCCTCCTTCTCCTTTGGGCTCATGGAGTATAATCTGGGCTTTGGGAGTTTTGCCCCGGGCTTGAACTCTATGGCACAGTACATGGGTCGGTGGGGGGGGAAGCTCATCTGCCCTCTCCTCGCTGAAAACTTCAGCCAGGTCTCTGTATTCCTCTGGTATTTCTGGTAGCCCCCTTTCTTCACCCATGGACGCTATTTCCGTTTTTAATTTTGATAGATCCCCTTGTGGTTTTAAGTCTGTAGGGTCCTCTTTCAGGAAATTGATTTCTTTCGTCCTCCAATTTACCCAGGGGTTCCATTTTGTTAACCATTCCAGCCCTAGGATCATCGGGCATTCCATGCCTGGGGTCACTACAAACGTTATGTCTTCCTCATGATTCCCAGGGATAGGTGGATTGGTAATGTGGCTAGGGTAGCTGGCACCCCCCCTGCTATGGACCCATCTAACTGGCCAAATGAGATTGGTTGTTCCAGCCTCCTCACTGGGATGCCCAGATTTCCCACTAGGGTCGGGCTAATTAGGCAGCGGGTGCAGCCAGAGTCTATTAAGGCTTTCACTTTGACAGCTTCGGGCATGGAGGGGGCTAATATAGTCACTGTCTTGAGGATGGGTGGGATGGATCCACTTACCAGTGGTTCACCCTCCAAGATGTCATCTGGGGCGTCCACCGGCCCTGCGGTTTAGGCTGGGGCTCTTTCCCCATGATAGGTGGAGGTAGGGGACTCCACAGCCTCTATTCCTCTCATAGCATATTCTTTTTACTTAGTTGGGGACTTCCCAGATTTGCTGGCCAGTGGTCTGCCTGGGTTGTGCTGGGGGGCTTTCGAGCGGCATTCTACAGCCCGATGCCCCTCTCTCCCGCATTTGAAACAGCCCATTGGTTTCTTGGCCATAGCCGATGGCTTCGCTGGTTCGCGCGTTGGTTCAGGCGGTGAGCGGCTCCATTGTTTTCCTCGGCGGTGCCTCTTCAGTAGGTCGATCTCTGCTTCCTCTGCCAGGACGTACCATTCGTCGAGTTGGTGTGGGTCCCCCCGGGGCAGGCAAGAGTCATATAGGTCGTAATTCAGACCGTCTTTGAAATGGCTAAGGAGGATGTCTTCCGGCTAGTTCAGCTTGCTGGCAATGGTTCGGAATTCTTTGAATGGATTCAGTCTTTGAATGGATCGGTGCCTTCTTGGTCGGTATTGTCTTCCATCTGGATTGCCATCTGTAGGTCGGCGGGGGGTGGGGACTACTGGATCAGCGGATGTCCCCGGGGCTGCAGGTTCCAATTCCCCCTCAGTGTCTCTCCAGTTGCGGCTCCAGGAGTTGGTGCGGCCGTGGGGCTCAGGATTCCCCTCTCCTAGGGAGCTGAGGGTCCTCTTTATCAAGTGGATAGCTTTCTCTAAGAACCAGTTCGAGTGCTGTGCCCAGCTTCCTTCATCTTCGCTTGTGTGCAGGGATCTCTCCATCTCCTGCTTCCATCCTGGTTGGTTGGCCCCCCCGTCTCAGGGTCACCTTGCTTGATTTCTTTTCCCACTCGCCTTTCTTTCCAACACCCATTGACCACTGAGGCTTGTGGTTACGCGTCTTCACCACCTCTTCTCCTGAGGAATCTGACCCTTCAGATACGGATATTTGGCAGGTTTCCAGTTGGGGCAACGGCTCCCTCTCCGGGGGGCTTTCCCCCTTCCCTGCTTCGTCGTCTGACATGGTAATTTTTGCAAAGTCCCCTGGCAAGGTTCTTCCTTCCACGTTGACTAATTTTGCAGATCCTGTCTAATGTAAGGACCCAGCTCAATTTACATCTTAAGAAGACAGAACTCTTGGAACGGGTTTTCCAACAGGAATCTTTATTAAGAAAAACTGACAGAAGGCGTGCTAGACAGGATCTGGGGGACCCCCCTGATCATTCAATGTTTTAAAGTGTTCCCAAGCAGTCCCACCCCACATTCCTTCCGGTCAATCCAAATTGGCAGATGGCTGGGTGTTAAATCCATCGGATCCCAAATGTTGCAATCTTCCCCCCCTTTTCCTTTGCTGCCGGTAAAAGGAAGCTTCATAGGGAGTGAGATCAAAGGCTGATGGCCGTATTGTTATGGTTAGTACTCCAGAGAGGGAATCCACAGAGGATGTTTCTTTGTAGTTGATAGTAAACATCCGTGTTTACTCCCCCCCCTTTGTAGTATGACAGAATCCAAAAGAGAGTAAGAATTGGGTTTTCCCAGAGTAGATTAGTTAGAAATAAAATATAATTGGATTCTGACACAGACCTAACAAAAAGGATGCAAAAATGGAGAATTAATAAAAATAACAAGCTGAACAATATTGATTCATATGGAACTAGTTCAATGCTTGAACCTATCAGTAAATGTAGACAGTATGGAACCAAATTGCTCATTCTTAGACTATAAAGATTTTGCCAAAGTAAAGCTTATTTATTACTTAATGAATTAATCTTCTTTATAATTAAGATAAGAAATGTCTTTAAATGTGCAAAAGATTGCACATTTGATGTTCTCCAAACTCAGTTGAATCAAAATCATTAAATCATAAAAACTCTTCATTAAATCATAAACTTACGCATTTTATGACTATAATTTAACATCACATTTACAATTACATTAATTATTATAATAATTTTCAAAGTGTATTAATATATGCTGTTTTAAAACCAAAATTGAGTTTAGGCCAGAGAAGACTAAATCACAGAGACCCCTGAGATTGTTTACATCATCACACAAATTGCAAAAGAATCTGATCTCAAATCTTTTTTAAACTTTCTTTGAATGAGCCAATAGACACAAAATGACCAAGGCTATGTAGAAGCTTTCTAGGATAGAAATGAAGGTACCTAATTAATAAACACAGTCCCTCAAAATTGCCAGATTTGTAGAGGAGAGACCAGACCTCTCCCTCCCTCCCTCCCTCCCCCTCTCTCTCTCCACAGAGAGAGAGAGAGAGAGAGAGAGGGAGGGAGAAAGAGAGAGAGAGAGAGAGAGAGAGAGATGACAGTTATGGGGGTACCTCATTACAGGCATATTACTACTGTTCCCAAAAGCCATTTCAGATTGTTTGTAGGACTCTCTTTCTCTGCCAGCCAAATAGATTTCACAGTCTGGGTCCAGTATGTAAAGAAATGCAATCTAGGAGGAAACAGAAAGAGTGTCTAAAAAGATTATCAGATTTACCTCGAATAATGTATGAAGGTTCTCCATATTATGCAGGAAGTGCTTCAGGTCCTAGGACTTTCCCCAATTTCATATACCTGAGCTATATAGTTTTAGAAAATGATGTTTTCAGAGTTTTTTCCTGGAATTGTTAAGCAGTGCATCTTGGAAAATCTCCCCCTTAACAGCTTTGTCCCAAGAAGGTACTACAGTTCTTGAAATGGAAAGGACAGAATGTTAAAGAAATATTACTTTTTGGCTTTCTCAGATACAGAAAAATGCACCAAGTGTCCAGATGATAAATATCCAAATGAGGATAGAATCCAATGTGTCCTCAAAGGTATAACATTCCTGTCTTATGAAGAACATCTGGGCATCATTCTGGTCTCTTTTGCACTGCTCTTGTTCCTAAACACAGGCCTTGTTTTAATCATCTTCATTAAATATCAAGAAACTCCCATTGTCAAAGCCAACAACCGGGACTTCTCCTACATCCTCCTGGTCTCCCTCCTGTTTTGCTTCTTGTCTCCTTTTCTCTTCATTGGTCAACCAAGGAAAGCCACCTGCCTTCTCCGACAGATGGTTTTCAGCATCATCTTCTCAGTTGCCGTTTCTTCCCTCTTGGCCAAAACCATCACGGTGGTGCTGGCCTTCCTGGCCACAAAACCAGGAAACCGAGTGAAGAGATGGTTGGGGAAATCCTTGGCCAACTCCATCATCCTTTCTTCTTCTGCTGTCCAAATTATCATCTGCTCCATCTGGCTGGGAGTTTCTCCCCCATTCCCTGACTCTGACCTCCACTCCCAGCCTGGAGAGATCATCCTGCAATGCAACGAAGGGGCTGTTGTCATGTTCTACCTCACCCTCAGCTACATGGGCTTCCTGGCTGCCATCTGCTTCACGGTGGCTTTCCTGGCCAGGAATCTGCCTGGGGCCTTCAATGAAGCCAAGCTGATCACCTTCAGCATGCTGGTCTTCTGCAGTGTCTGGGTGACTTTTGTGCCCACCTACCTGAGCACCAAAGGGAAATACATGGTGGCTGTGCAGGTCTTCTCCATCCTGACCTCCAGTGCTGGTCTGCTGGTCTGCATCTTCATCTCCAAGTGCTATATTATGCTTCTGAGGCCAGACCTGAACACAAAGGAGCAGCTTACAGCTAGAATAAATACAAAAACATGAGAGATGACATTTACAGAATTGTAAAGTTTCCTTTTGTTTGAAGTAACACATTAATTATTTCCACTTAGATAGTATTCAGGAGTGAAAGAAAATCACATGCATATTTTTGAATGTTGTTGTAACTTCCTTCCTTTTAATTTCAATAAATCTTGCTAAAGAGAAACTCCATGAAAGTCATTCAGAGGTATTTGCTTTTCAGCAACTGCCAATGAACATGACTTTTAAAGAAATCATTTTATCCTATTATCCTATCCTAATAACAGCAGCTTAATTGTATATGTGTGAGATAATGAGTAGGAAAAGAGGTAAGATTGATTCTGTGGGATCCAAGCTCCAACGAGGTTGTATGACAATCTTCATGAGAACTATTGCCCGTCTCACCAAACCAGATAGGTTGGGTGCCTCAAGATCCTCTTGCTTAGGTCCTCTTGCTTAGGTATTCTCATCCAATGAGGCCTAATTAGTGCACCTTTCCCATAGCTGTCCCTTCCCTGTGCAAAAGTGTTTTTCATGAGGCCCACTATCCTTTCTTCATTCACTTATTGGGTGATAAGGACACCACAAACAGCCAGTTCTTTTTCCCCAATACATTGGGTAGATTGAGTCTACAGTCCAGAAGATGTGGGCACAGAAAACCCAAGGGTGAGCCAGATTACATGGTGGTCAGAGGCAGCTACCTGTGGCTGCACCATGTGAATAGTTGCAAGCAGGAGATTGGGGGTATCAAACTCCATCAATCCTTCCAACATGATGACTTTTAGGAGAAGAGGAGACTCACTCCATTATTCCCAGTTTCTTCTTTCCATGGTTTAGGATGACTGGCATGAAATGCAGAAGATGCAGTCCCTGCACAGAAACAAACATTGGTTGGTCAACCATTGCAAGCACCCCCTGGTCTGTGAAAACAGTTCCTGAGAGAAGGAATAAACAGTTGTGCATTCTCACACTTTGCATAAGTAAGCCCTTTGCATACTTGGATGGCAGACCAATGAGTTATTTGTTTCCAACTGGATTACTGCAATGCAGGGCTTCTCAACCTCAGCATCTTCAAAAAGAGTGGACTTTAATCCCCAGAAATCCCCAGCTGCCCATCTTGAAGTTTATTTAATTGTTTATTTATAGCTGCCCATCTCAGTAAATGACTCCAGGCAGCTTACAACTCAGAGCATATGCTACAATTAAAATATATACAACATTTTAAAACAATAAAAACAGTAGACAGCATTAAAACATCTAATTTAAGGTACACAGCCAGGAAATTGAGCCCTTGGTGCATTCAGTGACCCAGGCTCAGGAACATAGCCAGATTTTTAAAGCTTTATGAAAGACTAACAGGGTTGGGGCCATTCTGATCTCCAAAGGGAGGATGTTCCATAAAACAGGGACCAATGTAGAAAAAGCTCACCTTCCAGTCCCCGCCAGTTGGCGCTGTTTGGCTGACAGGATCTGCAGCATGCCCACTATTTTCCCTAGTTGGATGGGTAGAGACTCTGGAAAAAAGGCGATCCCTCAGGTATCCCAGTCCCAAGTCACATAGGGCTTCATGGGTAACTGCCAGCACTTTGAATTGGACCCAGAAATAGACTGGTAATCAGTGCAGCTCACGCTGGGGTGGTGCTACGTGTGCTGTATATCTGGCATCAGTTACTACCCATGTGGCTGCAGGTTGAGAAACATGAATGGTCCATGCAGTGGTGCTTGGAGACAATCCTGAAGACAATCCCTAATAAAGTATGCAAGGAAACACATTAATTAACACAGGATATATGGGAAAGAGCGATGAGCGATCAGATGGGTACCAATCTGAAAAAAAACCCTCATGGGAAAATGCTAGGGGAAAAAAATCATCAGAGCACTTCTAGTCTCCAGTTCTGCTTGAGACTGTGGGGAGGTGTCACTCGTTCTCAACCTGGTCTCCTCTCCTGTAAGAAGTTGATTTGGAAATAGTCCCCCATCTAGCTGCAGCTCCTTGGCAGCATACAGGTAGTCCTTGACTTACAACAGTTTGCTCAGTGACCATTCAGAGTTACGACACTTGAAGAAATGACTTATGACCATTTTTCACACTTATGACTGTTGCAGCATCCCCATAGTCACGTGTTCATACTTATGATGGCCGCAGTGTCCTAGAGTCATGTGATCCCCTTTTGCAACCTACTGACAAGCAAAGTAAATGAGGAAGCCAGATTCACTTAACAACTGTTTTACTAATTTAACAACTGCTGTGATTTACTTAACAACTGTGGCAAGGAAGGTCATAAAATGAGACAAAACTCGCTGAGCAACAGAACTTTTGGCCTCAATTGTGGTTGAATGTTGAGGACTATCTATATATATTTTTGAGAATTAGGCAAACATATTGTAGAAAGAAAAATCTTCATCAAGGTCCAGTCCAAGCTGGGAATAAACAAAATGGAGATTGCTTTAGAAAGAAGGTTGTAGTTTATTGAAGAGGAGAGCCAGACAGAAAGATGGCTCTGGGAAAGCTAACCACATGTAGTAGGGAATGGTGGGTTTTTATACCTTCTTGAGCTTTTGTTTGGAGTTGTTCCTATGGCATGAACTTTGACCTGAGTGTGAGTGTGCCTTTCTGGTATTCTGATGGTGGTGGGTTAATCCTATTATATCCCAAAGGTCATATCCTGCTTCCCTGTGGCTGTGGCTGATAACTGTTGGATTTTTTGTGTGTGAGGGATTGTTGATTCTAGGGATCTTTGTCTTTCTAATCCAAGCTTCCTGGCTCCAATCTTTCTGACAAGATTATCACATCTGCATTTCTGCAGACCTGGTTTCTGTTGGGGGCAGAGAGACTTGGTTGGGGTTGTTGGTTTCTGCCTTTAAGATCCTTTGGGGAAATATATTCTGCCTTTTTAATATTTCCCAAAATATTTCTTTCTCTGGATTCTTCCCATAATCTGCCCTTTGTGCTATAAGAGTGTGGATGACACACTATTACTGGCACAAGATTAAAAATTGTTCTGGTCAGGGAGACTTGATAAACAAGCTTTTAAACTGTTAATGCAAAAAAAAGGGAAGACACTAATAGAGGCAGCAGAAAAAGATCCCTGCAGTGGCTCCCAAAGGGAGAACTTCCAACCCATGGAGATCTAAAAGTCAGGGCAAAAGTTCTGTCAGGTGAAAAAGAAATTTATAGTGTCCAATATTCTGTGCCAATTATTTTAGATGTTTGATGCTACTTTGAGCTTCCAGTCAGGTCTGCACATTCCTCAAAACTACTCATAGCCATGTTTGCCTCAGTACATAACCACTGGCTGCCCATTTTCAAGGATTGCTTTCTGAGCCTGCCTTAGCTCTTAGTTTAGTGCATTCAGGTTTGTAATGTCCAACTGAGGTTAGCCAATGTGCAAGCCAGACTATTAAATTGCACACAGTGAACCCTAGGACTCCCACTCTGAGTCCATCAGTGCAACATATTCAGGGCTTGGGTTTTGGAGATCTCTTTCTTGCTACCTCCTCAGTGAGAGCATATGAATTGCAAATTGCCTGAGGGGGCCTGATTTCCTCCCCCTTGGAATTTGGAGCAAGTTGTGCATACAAAGCTTTAGTGCCACAGAACAAGAATCAGGCTGGAGCTTTATTGAAGGTAGATGAAGGGGATAGACTCAGTGTGATTCTGAATGGTGTGTGTGCATGTGTACATGTAGCTACTCATACAAAACAAGCAATAAAAGATCCTGGACAAATTTTCCCTCCCACCAGACAGAAGTCCAAGGTGTTCAGTACTTGCTGTCCCAACCATTCCCAAATGCCATCCCTCTCTGAATCCATTCAGCTGCTTAATTACAAGACAAACGGGGCAAGAAAGAAAATCTTACAATGAGTTTCTGCCCTCCCCCCATAGTCTTTCCCAGTTGTCTTCTGAGGCTTCACATGGGGGCCAATGGCTCCAGGACTCCTTCCTTCCTCTTCAGCTTTCACAGGATCTGGGGGGGATGGTAGGACTTGGGAAGATCTGTTCCACTCTGGTTGCATGGTGACTTTCTAGTGGATGGCTGGATTAAAACCCATTTCCATGGCTCAAATGAATGGAGGCAGCATTTGGGTCAGTGTGCTCTGCTTCCAAAGGTTCTGAGGGTTGTCTGTACAGGACGGAATAATATGAGATCAAGGTCCCCTCCCCCCTTTCTGGGTGGACTTGCCCAGCAGAGGCTTTGCTGATCAGACAAAGGCATGGAGAACAGAAGATAAGAAATTGAGAAGTAGATGGGGGGGGGGGGTAGCTTGCAGGCAGACTTTGAAAAGGCATTAAGGTTAACATTGCAGATGTTAAATAGACAGATAAAACCCACTTAAACACATACAGTAAATGCAAGAGTGAAACCTTTCCAGCAGATGAACTTAAAACATTCCCTCCTGATAACTTTGGGCTGTTCTTAAAAGTACAGAGAGAGAAAAGAAAAAAAAAGAACACATTTCTCTTCATCCTGTTTGCTGGTCAAACAAACAAGGTAGGAGTATTTTCCTTTGATGGCTTATTTTAAGCAGAATTTCTAGCAGAATTTTAAAATTCTTTTCTCTTTGGATTATTAGAGTAATCCAGCAGTTACATTTACTTCACAAACTGTCAGAATCCAATTATATCTTATTTCTAGCTATCTACTCTGAGAAAACCCAATTCTTACTCTCTTCTGAATTCTGTCATACTACAAAGGGGGGGGAGTAAACACGGGTGTTTATGACTGACATTCCTACTATCAACTACAAAGTAACATCCTCTGTGGATTCCCTTCGAGAGTACTAACCATAACAATGCGGCCATCAGCCTTTGATCTCACTCCCTATGAAGCCTCCTTTTACCGGCAGCAAGGAAAAAGGGGGGGAAGATTGCAACGTTTGGGATTCCGATGGATTTAACACCCAGCCATCTGCCAATTTGAATTGACCGGAAGGAATGTGGTGTGGGACTGCCTGGGAACACTTTAAAACATTGAATGGTCAATGGGGTTCCTCAGATCCTGTCTAGCATGCCGTCAGTCAGTTTTTCTTAATAAAGATTCCTGTTGGAAGAAACGTTCCAAGAGTTCTGTCTTCTTAAGATGTAAATTGAGGTGGGTCCTTACATTAGACAGGATCTGCAAAATTGGTCAACCTGGAAGGAAGAAACTTGCCGGGGGACTTTGCAAAAATTACCATGTCAGACGACGAAGCAGGGAAGGGGGAAAGCCCCCCGGAGAGGGAGCTGTTGCCCCAACTGGAAACCTGCCAAATATCCGGATCAGAAGGGTCAGATTCCTCAGGGGAAGAGGTGGTGGAGACGCGTAACCACAAGCCTCGGTGGTCAATGGGTGTTGGAAAGAAAGGCGAGTGGGAAAAGAAATCAAGAAAGGTGACCCTGAGACCGGGGGCCAACCAACCAGGATGGAAGCAGGAGATGGAGAGATCCCTGCACACAAGTGAAGATGAAGGAAGCTGGGCACAGCACTCGAACCGGATCCTAGAGAAAGCTATCGACTTGATGAAGAGGACCCTCAGCTCCCTAGGAGAGAAGAATCCTGAGCCCCATGGCCGCACCAACTCCTGGAACCGCAACTGGAGAGACACTGAGGGGGAATTGGAACCTGCAGCCACAGGGACATCTGCTGATCCAGTAGTCCCCACCCCCAGCCGACCTGCAGATGGCGATCCGGATGGAAGACAATACCGACGAAGAAGGCACCGATCCATTCAAAGACTTCCTCCGTTGGACGCGAAATTCAAGGGGGAGCCGACACGCTTGGGTTTTTTCCTAACCCAAGTCCTTGGCTACATGGAGGAACACAGGCGACACATCCCTAGCGACAAAGCCCGTATCCGAATTGTGCAATCTGCTCTGAATGGACCGGCCACCGATTGGGTGGTGAATTTGCATGATTCCAATGCCCCAGAGCTCAACGACTTCAACCGTTTCATGTCCTCTCTGAGAAGGCGATTTGAAGACCACCTGGCTGATTGCAAAGCACGCAAAAGAATCAAAATGATGAGGCAAGACAGACGGCCAGTAGCCGAATATACGCAAGAATTCCGAACCATTGCCAGCAAGCTGAACTGGCCGGAAGACATCATCCTTAGCCATTTCAAAGACGGTCTGAATTACGACCTATATGATGCTTGCCTGCCCCGGGGGGACCCACACCAACTCGACGAATGGTACGTCCTGGCAGAGGAAGCAGAGATCGACCTACTGAAGAGGCACCGCCGAGGAAAACAATGGAGCCGCTCACCGCCTGAACCGACGCACGAACCAGCGAAGCCATCGGCTATGGCCAAGAAGCCAATGGGCTGTTTCAAATGCAGGAGAGAGGGGCATCAGGCTGTAGAATGCAGCTCGAAAGCCCCCCAGCACAACCCAGACAGACCACCGGCCAGCTAATCTGGGAAGTCCCCAGCTAAGTCAAAAGAATCTGCTATGAGAGGGATAGAGGCTGTGGAATCCCCTACCTCCGCCCATCATGGGGAAACAGCCTCAGCCTACACCGCAGGGCCGGTGGACGCCCCAGATGACAGCTCGGAGGGTGAACCACTGGTAAGTGGATCCATCCCACCCATCCTCAAGACAGTGACTATATTAGCCCCCTCCATGCCCGAAGCTGTCAAAGTGAAAGCCTTAATAGACTCTGGCTGCACCCGCTGCCTAATTAGCCCGACCCTAATGGGAAATCTGGGCATTCCAATGAGGAGGCTGGAACAACCAATCTCATTTGGCCAGTTAGATGGGTCCATAGCAGGGGGGGTGCCAGCTACCCTAGCCACGTTACCAATCCACCTATCCCTGGGAAATCATGAGGAAGACATAACGTTTGTAGTGACCCCAGGCATGGAATGCCCGATGATCCTAGGGCTGGAATGGTTAACAAAATGGAACCCCTGGGTAAATTGGAGGATGAAAGAAATCAATTTCCTGAAAGAGGACCCTACAGACTTAAAACCCCAAGGGGATCTATCAAAATTAAAAACGGAAATAGCGTCCATGGGTGAAGAAAAGGGGCTACCAGAAATACCAGAGGAATACAGAGATCTGGCTGAAGTTTTCAGCGAGGAGAGGGCGGATGAGCTTCCCCCCCACCGACCCACGGACTGTGCCATAGAATTCAAGCCCGGGGCAAAGCACCCGAAGCCCAGATTATACTCCATGAGCCCAAAGGAGAAGGAGGAAATGGAGAGATTTATAAAGAAAAACCTAGAAAGGGGGTTCATTGAACCAGCCAAACCTAAGGTAGCCACTCCGGTCCTCTTTAGAGAGAAGCATGGCTCTCTTCGCTTATGCGTGGACTACCGGCTTCTGAATGCAATCAGTGAAAGCAACCTATACCCCTTACCCCTCATGAAGGACATGTTATCACACCTCTCGAAAGGAATTTTTTTTACTAAACTAGATCTAAGGGAAGCGTATTACCGCATGAGAATTAGGGAAGGAGATGAATGGAAAACCGCATTTAACTGCCCAATGGGGTGCTACAAATTCAAAGTTTTGCCATTTGGATTGCAAGGGGGGCCCTCAGTATTTATGCAATTAATCAATGAGGTACTAAGGGAGCACCTATTTAAGGGGGTCCTGGTTTATTTAGACGGCATCCTTATCTTCACCGAATCAAAAGAGGAACATGTCAACCTAGTCAGAGCGGTTTTAAAGAAACTGCGAGCCGCCCACCTATATGCCAAATTATCAAAATGCGAATTTAACCAGGAAAGAATAGACTACCTAGGTTACTGCATATCCCCACAGGGCATTGAAATGGACCCAGAAAAGGTCAGGGCAGTATTAGAATGGGCACCACCTTGCACAAGAAAGCGATTGCAAAGTTTCCTGGGTTTCGCAAACTTTTACTGCCAATTCATCCCCTCATTTGCCCAGATAGCCCTGCCCCTCACAAATTTACTAAAAACGCAGGGAGAATCCTCAGTGAAACCTAGCCAGCCACTAAAATGGACAATGGAATGCCAAGCGGCATTTGAGAGATTAAAGAGGCTTTTTTCTGCCGAACCAGTACTGAGGCACCCAGACATGGACAAACCCTTCGTAATACAGACGGATGCAAGTGATGTGGCAGTGGGGGCTGTACTATTACAAGAAAATGATGAAGGAATATTGCAACCCTGCGCGTATACGTCCAGGAAATTCACTGAAATGGAACAGCGCTGGCCCGTGTGGGAGAAAGAAGCAGATGTCAACTACAAAGAAACATCCTCTGTGGATTCCCTCTCTGGAGTACTAACAATAACAATGCAGCCATCAGCCTTTGATCTCACTCCCTATGAAGCCTCCTTTTACCGGCAGCAAGGAAAAGGGGGGGAAAGATTGCAACGTTTGGGATTCCGATGGATTTAACACCAAGAGTTCTGTCTTCTTAAGATGTAAATTGAGGTGGGTCCTTACACACAGAAAACTTTGACACACATACACACACAAAGACAAGGAAAAGAGAACAGAAAAGGAAACAGAATTCTTAGTTTTACACATCCTGGTCATTCCCACTATAAATCTCAGTTAGCTCAAATTAGGGAAGGCACAAATCTTAACATATCACATAGTTACATAGAAAAAGAGAGAAAATCACTATTCCTATATTTTATTTTCCTTTCCCTTTTAAGTACCTTTACTTAGCCAGATTGGTTTCCCAGCAAAGCCCTGAGCAAAGCCCATTCTTCACAAATTTCCCTTTATTATTTTTTCTTCTTACCGGCTAGGACAGGCATTCACTTCTCATCCCACGCCATCAACAAATCACTTAGAGGGGATCCGGGCACAATCCTCGAGCTACAGCTTCCTATTTCCCCTTCAGATGTGGGTTCAATGGGCTCTAGCTGGGTCTCCCTCACAGCAAAATCCCTACCATACTGCCTATCAGTTTTCGGACAAAAAAAAGATGTCCAGGAGGACTCTGGTTCCTGGACCAGTTCCTGGATTTAACACCTAGAAATTTGCCGGTCTGAATCGCCCGGAAGAACTGTGGGGTAGGGTGCTTAGGGACACTTTAAAATGTCGATCTGTAAGGGAATCCCTCAGATCCTGTCTATTATGCCTGCTATCAATTTCTCTTACTAAAAGTTCCTGTTGGAAGAGATTGTTTCCAAGAGTTCTGCTTTCTTAAGATGTGGATTGAAGTGGTTCCTTACAGGAGTCAGGATGTTGATATAATTTCTAAAAGAAGAAAACAAAAGTTGGAAAAGAGGGGAAGATAAGCTTTGCCATCTGTTCCATAAGCCATTGCATCTCAATGAAAGTTGCTCTCTCTGGGTGTGTAAATGTACAGAAAGAGGGGGAGAGAATTGTGTTCCACACTTGCTTTAGAGAATGGCTGTGGCTCAGAGTCCCTCTTTCTCTCTCAAGTCCTCCTGGCCAGCAGAAGCTATTAGCAAGCCAACCTAGGGTTAGGAAAGCAGTTGTCAATGCTGCTAACATCGAATGTTTTTGCCTGACATTATATGTGGATGCAGACATTTACTATTTAACCTGTGTATGGAGGGGGGGGGAGTGGAAGAATGTGCTTGGGAACTAGTTAGCCATAACAATATTTCAGCAGAGCATCTTCAAAGCTGGATGAAATACGAGGAGATAAAATATGGCGCGTTATGGAACGGGAGGGAAAGTTCACACTTTAAACTAATTGGAGAATGTGATTAATGACTGTCAAATGAGGGAGGGGAATGTGCTCAGATACTGTGAGATGAAGTAGGAGGGTTCAGATTTTGGCTTCACTTATGTATGTGCTGAAGCTATGTTGCCATTAAAAGATTCTTAAAGGAAAACAATGCCTCAAGTTTCTTTAAAAAGCCTCTTCCTTCGGAACCATAACATCAAGCCAAAATCTAACAAACTTTTCAGACTTTTAGGGGTTCCGAACCCCTAGTCGCTATTGCTAAAACTAATGGAATAGACTGACAAAGATTCAGAGAAAAGAACATCATGGAAGAAGAAGAATTGCCTGAGATCAGTACCCCTGCAGCAGCAAGTTCCCCAGAGAGGGGAGCAACAGCGTGCAAGCCGGTAGAGAGAGAACCCTCGCAAATCCCCCAGCTGGGAGCAAGGCCAAAGAGATTAGGAGAGCTGATCTGGTCTTCAGACTGGGAGAAACCGAGCGTGGAATCTGGAGGTTTCGTAACAGCTTTTCCATCTTCAAAAACTTCCAAGACGGATGAGTTGGAGCCACTACAAAGGGATCCTCACAGATTACATCCCCCACACCAGTGGAGAACTGCCAAGCCTTCTGCCACTGAAGACTCGGGTGAGTGGAGATATCCAACTGCCACTCATAGTCAGTCAGTGGAGAATTTGGCAGAGAGATTTGAAACATTAGAAGTGAGGGGCGCGGAACAGTCCCTGCTGAGAGAGGCCCCCAGCCCCTCCCTCGCAGACCAAACAGTCTTCCAATCCCTGGAGCCCCCTGCCAGGGCCTCCTGCCCCACAGAGAGAGGGAAACCCAGCCTGGGCCCCCTGCCTCAATGGAGAGTTTGGCAGCTCCTGCAGATGGAGGATCAAAGGCCTCTGAGCGTGCGTCAGCTAATAGAGGCCTTACAGCAGCTTGGGGTGGTGCCAAAGCCAAGAGAGCAACAGCAGATGGGTCCGCAAATGAGAGAGGCCCAGCAACCGTGGAGGGGCCTACAGCAGCAGAGGGCGCCATCATCCCCCGCAGGCCAGCAACAGAGAAGGCAACAACCACCCCTGAATAGGTATTCAGCAACCTTTAGAAAACCTCCCACGATTCGAGAGGCCAGCACTGCCAGTTTTGCAACCACAGCAGGGTGGGGGACCGCAGGCCCCTAATGTGCAACCCCTGGGCATACGACAGCAACCAGGGTGGGGCCAGCCACAAGTGGGAGCGCCACCCCTACAGTGGAGAGCTCAGCAGCCCTTAAATCAACAACAAGGGTGGGCCCAGCAGCAACAGCCACAGTGGAGCCCACAACAGCCTATAATTGGCCTACCCTTCAGAGCAACTTTTGATGGGGACTCAGAGAAGCTAATTTTTTTCCTCAACCAATTATGTTCTCATTTAAACCGCTGGGCCTATCTCTACCCAGACCCAGGTGCCATGGTCAATGTGATTGCGTCCAACCTAGAGGGAGAGGCATCCAAATGGCTAAACAATTTATATAATGAGCAAGCCCCCGAATTAGATAATCCCCACCTCTTCCTCCTAGGGCTGAGAGAAAGATTTGAGGACCCTTCCATTAGCCTTAGAGCAGGAGGACAAATCCACAAAATAAAACAAGCCGGCAGACCTGCTCTAGAGTATGTGCGCGAATTCCGCAAGATAGCCAGTCGAATAGAGGGGTGGCCTGAGCAATCCCTAATCCATCTCTTCATTGAGGGATTAGATGACCACCTCTCCCAGGCCTGCATTATTCGAGCAGTACCTGATCAACTGCATGAGTGGTACCAGACAGCGGTGAAACTGGATGTTCAACTCACCCGCTATAAGAAGCCTCCCCCACCTGAACCCGAGATAAGACCAGAGCAACCCAGACGACAACCACCACCCCGAAAGCCCCCAACGGCTACGACCACTGAAAGGCCAAACCACCTGCAGGTCCACCAATCACATGCTTCCGATGCGGACAGCAGGGACATCGAGCATCGAACTGCCCGGTTCCCTACCCCCGACAGCAGAGCAGACTGGGACCTGCAGTGAGGAAGAGACCTGGCCAGCAGCCGTCGAGAGAAAAATCCAGCGGGATCACACAGCAACTGGTTGCCCAAGCTACCTCCCCTACACAGGAGGACACCGGAGCTGAGGCTGGACCCACCCCCACTCTACCCTTTTTCGACAGCGATGATGAAGGAGAGAACGACCCAATGGTGAGTTAACCCATCCCTCCTTTTTCACTGCCTGCAAGGCTAATCAGCCCTAAGTCAGGAGCACAGACAGACTTAAAAGTGCTAGTGGATTCTGGATGCTCCCGATGTAACATTAGCTTGCCCTTTGCCATGAAATTGGGAATATGAGCAAAATTGCTCTCCAAGCAAATGAGGTTTCAGCAAGCCGATGGCTCCCTGATGGGAGGAACTTTTGTCACGCAACTAACTGAGCCTTTATGCCTAGAAATAGGTGAGCACTGGGAGTTCATACGCTTCCTAGTGGCTCCAAAACTGACTGAGTCTGTGATCCTAGGACTAGCCTGGTTGGTCAAATGGAAGCCATTTATCTGGTGGGAGAAAGGGATGAGAACGGTGAGGCTACCAATAGGGCCAACCCCCCCCCCCGATTCAACAGACGTTGTGGAACACTTTAGGCCACCTAATGAGCGAGCACATATAGCTGCCTCACCGTCACCAGATGAATCACTCATCCCAAAAGGAATACCGGGACTTAGCGGAGGCATTTAGTGAAAATGAATGCGATGTCCTACCCCCTCACAGGCCCAATGACTGTTCTATCAAACTGGTGCCAGGAGCCAAGCTCCCACACCCGAGAATGTACGCTATGTCCCCCCTCGAAATGGAAGAGATGCAGCAATACATGAATAAAAACCTAGCGACGGGGTTCATCGAACGGGCCAAATCTACCATGGGAGCCCCCGTGTTATTTAAAGAAAAAAAAGAT
This sequence comes from Azemiops feae, assembly GCA_023970755.1. NCBI lineage: Eukaryota > Metazoa > Chordata > Lepidosauria > Squamata > Viperidae > Azemiops > Azemiops feae. The sequence goes on from JALGBA010001365.1 coordinate 263,397, forward strand.
GGGTCTCTTCGTCTCTGCGTAGACTATAAGGGTCTCAATGCTGTAAGTGTGCAAAACAAATACCCCCTCCCCCTCCTACAGGACTTATTAACTCATCTGGCTAAGGGGAGTGTCTTCACTAAATTAGACCTGAGAGAGGCATATTACTGAGTGAGAATAAAGGAGGGAGATGAGTGGAAGACTGCCTTCAACTGCCCCATGGGGAGCTATCAATTCAAGGTCATGCCATTTGGACTACAGGGGGCCCCAGCCGTATTCATGCAGTTGATCAATGAGGTTCTACATGATCACTTGTACAAAGGGGTTCTGGTGTACCTTGATGATATCCTTATATACAGCACGAATATGACTGATCACATAAAGCTGGTGAGAGAAGTGTTAAAGAAACTACTGAATGCCAAGCTTTATGCCAAATTGTCAAAATGTGAATTTCACCAGACCTGATTAGATTACCTCAGCTACAGAATCTCCAATGAAAGCATTGAGATGGATCCAGCCAAGGTGAAAACTATAATCGAATGGCAGCCCCCAAAAACCCACAAACAGCTCCAGAGCTTTCTAGGTTTTGCCAACTTCTACCATCAATTCATTCCCTCTTTTGCCAAGATTGCCCTACCCCTTACAGATTTACTCAAAACAGGAAAAAAAGGAGGGAAGCCACGACCGGGCCAACCACTAGCATGGACTATGAACTGTCAAACAGCTTTTGAGAATTTAAAGAGACTATTTGCTGCTGAACCGGTCCTAAAGCACCCCTGCCCAGGGGAACCCTTTGTAATACAAGCCGACGCCAGCGATGTGGCAGTTGGAGCTGTATTACTTCAAAAGAATAAGAATGGAGTCCTGCAACCCTGCGCCTACACCTCCAAAAAATTTATGGAAAGTGAACGGAGATGGGCAATATGGGAGAAGGAGGCCTTCACAATTAGATGGGAGCTGTTAAACTGGCAACACTACCTAGAGGGGAGCAAGGTGCCATTTGAAGTATGGACAGATCACAAAAACCTAGAGACACTGAAAACTCCCCGCAAATTGTCCCCAAAGCAAGTACGGTGGGCACAGTACTTTAACCGCTTCAACTTTACTCTAAAGTACATACCAGGGGGAAAAAACTTCCTAGCTGATGCGCTATCTAGATTGCCCCAATACAAAAGCAAACGTGAAGAAGTTAATGAGGCGAATATCTCTAATCCACAACCTGTTGCACAAATCACGCCTCGCAGGGTCTCTAATCCGGATGACCCTGGAGCAAAGAAAATAAAATGAGAGCTCCTCACTGATCAATGGTTCAAAGATAATCAAACCTCCTTGACGTGCCGGGATGGGTTTGGCTTACAAGGGAGGGAAACTGTATTTGCAATTTTGGTGGCCGGGACTGAAACGGGATGTGGAAAACTATGTGAAGAGTTGTACCATATGTGCCACAATGAAAAGAATCCCGGGGAAAACCCCTGGGTTACTGCAGCTGGTGGCAGACCCTTCCCAACCCTGGGAAGAAATAGCTATGGACTTTATCGTAGACCTACCTGAAAGTAAAGGAAATACTATCATCTGGACTGTAATAGACCTGTTTTCGAAGCAGGCTCATTTCATCGCCTGCAAAGGACTCCCATCCGCCCAACGACTGACTAAATTGTCCCTGAAACATATCTACCGACTGCACGGTGCCCCTAAGTGAATAATCTCAGACAGGGGGGTGCAGTTCACAGCAAAGTTTTGGAGGAGTTTTCTTAAATTAATTGGATCATCTCAAGGCTTATCATCTGCTTTTCATCCAGCCACCAATGGAGCTGCAGAATCCACTAACAAAATGGTGGAGCAATATCTCAGATGCTACGTGTCCTATCAACAGACGAACTGGACTGACCTCCTCCCTTTTGCAGAGGTGGCGTACAACAATTCTGTGCACAGCAGCACCGGCTACACACCTTTCAGAGTAGCCACAGGCAAAGAGTTCAGTCCAATACCTGAATATCCCCAAGTGCCAACCGCTTCCCAGACACTTGACCAATGGGTGAGGGGATAGGAGGAAGTTTGGAGAAACACAAAAACTGCTTTAAAAAAGACTTTTGAAACCTATAAAAAGCAAGCTGACAAAAAGAGGGCTCCCCAAAGAACGTTCCAAGTTGGGGAAAAGTTTTATCTGTCAACCAAATATTTACACCTCAAATTACCCAGCAAGAAGTTAGGACCGAAATTCTTAGGGCCTTTTCCTATCGTAAAGGTAATCAATCCGGTCACCATAAAGCTGAAACTCCCTAGACTTTTGGGTAAAATTCACCCTGTCTTCCATAGTAGCTTGTTAAAACCTTATCGGGGCTCCACTTTAAGACCTCCCCCGAAGAAACCACCTGGGCCCCTCGTAGTTGCAGGGCAGACCCATTTTGAAGTGAAACTTATTCTTGATTCTAGATTTTTTAAAGGCAAATTGCAATACTTAGTACAATGGGGTACCCGTTATCTGAAGCCACCTGGGTGAAATCAAGTGAGGTGAAAGCTGACAGACTCGTCAAGAGATTTCATGAGAAACACCCCAACAAATCAAAAACTAATCATTAACATATGCTTTTGTTTACATTACAGGATCTGTCATTTTTGTAAGGGGGGCCGGATGTCAATGCTGCTAACATCAAATGTTTTTGCCTGACATTATATGTGGATGCACACATTTACTATTTAACCTGTGTATTACTTTAGAGCCACTATTAGATAGTATGGAGGGGGGGAGTGTGGAAGAATGTACTTGGGAACTAGTTAGCCATAACAATATTTCAGCAGAGCATCTTCAAAGCTGGATGAAATACGAGGAGATAAAATATGGTGCGTTATGGAACGGGAGGGAAAGTTCACACTTTAAACTAATTGGAGAATGTGATTAATGACTGTCAAATGAGGGAGGGGAATGTGCTCAGATACTGTGGGATGAAGCAGGAGGGTTCAGATTTTGGCTTTGCTTATGTATGTGCCGAAGCTATGTTGCCATTAAAAGATTCTTAAAGGAAAACAATGCCTCAAGTTTCTTTGAAAAGCCTCTTCCTTCAGAACCATAACAGCAGTTGTAGCCTGCAGGCTGAGGCCTCCCCCTGCCCTTCAGGGACTCTCAGCCTGCTCCCCACCAACCCGCCCCCTGCGACTGGCAGGACTCGGCTGTTTCTCCTCCGACTCACTTCAGGCCTAGCAGCCCCCCCCCCCCATTCCCCTCTCCATCCCCTGCAGAGGAGCTGAGTGGCAACCGCTTCAGAGACAGAATCTGGGCAAAAACCAGATCAGAGGCTGTTAATTTTATTTGTGGAACCTAAGAGCAATGGATAGGCAGCTAGGTCGTGCTAGGGCAGATAGTCAGCTGAGAAGTCACAAACTGCCTCTTATGATATCCACACAACCCATTTAACCTGGTCACTTCACTAATGGCTGCATTCACTCTTGCAACTTTTAACCATGGTTTGTTTTCTGAGGCAGGACCTGTTGGCTGATGGGTGAATGAATTAGGGGAGTCCCAAAGAACATTAATTCAGTGGAGACCAACTGAAAAATAACTCATAACTGAAATAACATGGGGACACTTTTCTTCCTGCAAGGACCATATTCACAACACACACTTCACCAGGCCAAGGAAATGTTCTCACAGCCAGCCTGAGACAAAACCCAGGCCTAGGTGTAGCCTCCCGAGAGCCTGTAACCAACCACGGATGACAATAGCCACCCTTCCTCCTCTCCTCTGGGGTCTCCACTGGGGTGGAGTAGTGAGCACATTTCTGACGGAGAAGGGGCTTCCTCCCCTCTAGTGAGACATGGCAGAGAACATCATGGAGGACAGCAGCCTTGTTACCCATGAATTTGGCCTTCAAAAGGAACAACCTGAACCCGGAGCGCCCAAGGATCTCATAGCCAGGCACTGAGAGGAGAATCTGAGGGACCTTCAGTGGGACAACTTTCAAGTAATAGGCTATGGGCCATCCTTACTATGAGGAACAGAGACACCCTCTCACTCAGCCCAGCCAGTTCTCCCTTCTAGGCAAAGTTGTCCTTATTAATGTCCACCTCCAGAGAAGAAATATAATCTCTGAACAACCAACAAGGATAAGCCAGGAACACAGGGACTCCCAACTGCTCCTTCAAAGCACTTGAGGGTCTTTTGTGAGAACCAGCAGCCATTTTTACTTTTGCTTTTAATGTGCCTTTCTATTCTTTTAGAGTTCAGATGTAGAAGGGGGGATGGGGTAAATGCCTGAGGATTTAGCTAGCCATAGCAATGTAGAAGTGTGGAAATTCAACGACATGTTCTGATAAGGTTTTGGCGGGCTGAGGGGCCGGAGAGGAAGGCCCGTGTTTTGTGCTAATTGGGGAATGTGATTTATGACAGCTCTTGTGGGGTGGGAATTGCAATTTGTTATTTTGTATCTGGGAGGAGGGAATCACATTCTTGGGTTCAGCTATGTATGTGCCGATACTTTGTTTCCCAAATAAAATGTTCTTTAAGGAAGAATTCTTTCCTTGAAGTTCTTTTACTGGTTTCATCTATCGGAACCATGACATTTCCTTTCCTGCCTTTTAGTCAACCAAAAATGTAAATTGCTAGAAAAGATGGGCAATTTAATTTCACTTCTGGCACAACCAATGTTAAAATCAGCCACAATTTAGGATTGATATATAGAGATATGATAGAAAAGAAAATCTCAGACAGGCCCTACTCTTAACATTAGGCAGAGTTCAAGAGTATTAATCGCTTCCTTGGTGTTCAAAGACATGCAGCACTAAAATTAAGTGACATCGACCTAAAGTATCACCAAACTCCATAGCTCTGGGTGAGCTTCCCCAGCAGTCTCTGGAGACAAGAGACCATGTTGTAGGACAGCAAAATTCCCTTGTAATTGAATTATCTTGTTCCCGCATAACTTTATAGACATGTCCCGACAGGAATAATTGCATCCATTACAGAACAGAGCCCCTAGGGGCGTTTCTGTGGTTTTTCACTAACATGTTTTTTTTTTTCCAGCTAACCCTCCTCACAGGGATCTGCAAATAAGTTCAGTGTCTCTTGTGGAAAAATTGCTTCTCCATCCCGGTCTTTTGAGAGTTCTTCTACTTCTCCAATAACTGTCCAATGTAAATATCAGACTGAAGCAACATGAGATTTTTCATCAGAAATGGATAAATATCTTAGGTCACATTCTGTATGGCACAAGTTCTTGAATGTACTTTCTACTCTTTCCAGGTGAAGCTTGGGGTGTCTCTTACTGAATTAGGAAAGCCACTAACGTTTCCATCTTGTGAGAGTACTTTGAATACTTCTAACTCAACTTCTTTTTATTGAGAATTGGGAAGTCGATTGATTTATCCTTAAGAATTATGGGCCTCCTGCTTCTCCTTTTGATGCTGCTGATGTCCAAGCCAGTCTCTGGGAAACTTAGAAGGAAGTGCCAGCTGAGTTTGGATCACCAAGATGGAAAACAACCATGGAGCTATTACAGGCCAGGAGACCATCTCATTGGTATGATCATCACTACGACCAACAGTGCTTCTTCTAGTCAGTCTCCTTTGTAAGTGATGGAGTTGCATTCCCTCTATTTGCAGACCTAACACTCTCCTTCTTTTCTTCTTATTTCACTTACTTCTATATGATTTTGATTTCCATGACTTGACTTCTTTTTCTTGTTTTGTGGAATAGACTCAAATCCAAAGATAGGGCTGAAAAAAAAAATCCTGGGTTCATCACTAGACTACTGACCTAACTGATCCTTGGTTTTGGATCAATGTTGGCTTGAGGCTCAGTAGACTTGTGGAGACAAAGAGGACTGGTTTTTTTTTTTAAAAAAAATGTTGTTGATGTTGATAATAACATGCACATTTTTTTTTGCAGTGTGCTTTCCTTTGGTTTTATGAAAACCCTACAATCCATTTTTGCCATTCAATTTTTGAACATGAATCTCCAGCTCCTGCACAATCTCACACTTGGCTACAACTTCCATGACAACTATTTGAGCACTTTACGCACTTCAGATGCCTTGCTGGACATGCTGTCCACTGGAGAAACCAATGTCCCCAACTACGGCTGTGGAAGGAAGGACAACCTTTTGGCTCTTATTGATGGAACTCACAGGGACATCTCCATGCAGATATCAACATTAGCAGACATCTACAAAGTCCCACAGGTCTGTGTGTGTGTTTCTCTATCTGGTATAGTGAGTGGGAAGATGATGGGTGAGCAATAGATCCAATCATATCTTCTCCATTGAATTCAAGAGCTGCTTTTCTCCGTATTAGTGAACATGTAAACTGTTTTAGCACATTATGCTCATGTTCAAATTCATCATAAAAGACCTGAAGATCAATAAGGTCCCTGGAGAGGACTTTCTACTGGCTATTTGGCTATTCAAAAATATCCCTAATTGTAAGTACCTCTATTGGCATTTTCATTTTCACATGTAAATAATACCTGCCCTATTTATCAAAAACAGATCATGCCAGAAAAACCTTATTGCATTCTTTGACCAGGTGACAAAATTAGTGGACCAGAGGAATGCTATGGATATAATTTACTTGGACTTCAATAAGGCATTTGATAAAGCAGACCACAACCTACTACTTAATAAGATAGAAAAATGTGGGTTAGAAAGCATCACCACCAGATGGATTCATAAGTGGCTGACCAACCGCACTCAATGTGTAGTCCTCAATGGAACTGCATCTACATAGAGGAAAGTATGCAGTGGGGTACCCTAAGACTCTGTTTTAGGCCCAGTACTCTTCAACATCTTCATCAATGATTTGGATGAGGGGATAGATGGGGAACTCATTAAATTTGCAGATGACACTAAGCTGGCAGGAATAGCCAACACTCCAGAAGATACAGAAGGATCTTGACAGACTTGAACATTGGGCGCTATCTAACAAAATGAAATTCAATAGTGAAAAAAGTTAGGTTCTACATTTAGGCAAGAAAAACCAAATGCACAGGTATAGTATGGGAGGTACCTTGCTCAATAATAGTAACTGTGAGAGGGATCTCGGAGTCCTAGTGGACAATCACTTAAATATGAGCCAGCTGTGTGCTGCAGCTGCCAAAAAAGCCAACACAGTTCTAGGCAGCATTAACAGAGGGATAGAATCAAGATCACATGAAGTGTAAATAGTGTAAACTTTAAAGTGTAAACTTTATAATGTTTTAGTAAGACTATACTCTCCAGTTTTGGTTGTCACCATGTAAAAAAGATGTTGAGACTCTAGAAAAGTGCCGAGAAAAGCAAAAAGGGGACTGGAGGCTAAAACATATAAGGAACGGTTGCTGGAATTGGGTTTGTCTAGTTTAATGAAAAGAAGGACCGGGGTGACATGATAGCATGTTGTTCCAATAACTATGGAGCTGCCACAAAGAAGAGGGAGTCAAACTATTTTCCAAAGGACCTGAAGGACAAAGGACAAGAAGCAATGGATGGAAACTAATCAAGGAGAGAAGCAACCAGAAACTAAGTAGAAACTTCCTGATAGTTAGAACAATTAATCAGTGGAACGACTTGTCTAGAAGTTGTGAATGCTCCAACACTGGAAGTTTTTAAGAAGAGACTGGTCAGCCATTTGTCTGAAATGGTATAGGGTTTCCTGCTTGAGCAGGGGGTTGGACTAGAAGACCTCCAAGATCCCTTCCAACTCTGTTATTCTATTAATAGTAGTGTCTATATATATATAAAATAGAATAAAAAGGCTAAAATATATGCTATGTTCCCCTTAGATAAATTTGAGGTTGGATAGAAGAAAAGTGCATTTCTTGCAGAAGAATGAGAAGGTGTTTCGTAGAGTTAAAAGATATATGAATTTGTATAATAAACAATAGATAAATTAATAATGTAATATTGACAACAGATTTGTCTTCAAATATCTAACTACACAATATGGCAGTTGGGTAAATCACAGTTTGCTGGCTTTATAGATGCTAGTGCAGCATTTGACACAGAAAATGGAGAAATATTTTGGGAGAAACTGATTTCCCTCAAAATGGAGCTCAGCCTGTTGGCCCTGATCCAAGCCCTTTCCAAAAGCCCTTGTTTGAGAGGGAGGTTTGGGCTCAATGGAGCCACAAGAAGAAGGATTGAAACATACCAAGGGGGAAGGGAAGGGTGCATATTTGAACCCTTGTTATTCAGTCTAGATATTAATTTCAACAGGTATAATGAAGGATCCTGAAGTACAGATCTCTAAGGTACTAAATACATATTGGTATACCTTTGTTCATTCTGATAATACTTTATTTTGATCATACTCCTAAACTGGATTATATAGGCTGTTAAGAAAACTTTTAAGAAAGCTTCTACTGACATAATAATTCAATGATTATTGATAAATCAAAGTCAAAAGTTATGATCTTTGGAAAACAACATCATAGCCATTGATGCCTATTTGATGGTGATCCAATAGAGCAAATAACACCATTCTTTACCTGGGCAAGTTTTCTCTGAGACTGGATATTGTTTCCCTCATCATTAAAGGAACCAGTTAGAGAAAGGGTGTGAGTGAATTCACTGCTTAAACTTAAAAAAAATCATACCTACCCAGTTTTTCCCCCATTTATTACAGTATATAATCTCAAAGTTACCCTCAAGCCTGTAAGGACCCACCTCAATTTACATCTTAAGAAGACAGAACTCTTGGAACGTTTCTTCCAACAAGAATCTTTATTAAGAAAAACTGACTGAACGTATGCTAGACAGGATCTGAGGGACCCCCTGACCATTCAATGTTTTAAAGTGTTCCCAGGCAGCCCCACTCCACATTCCTTCCGGTCAATTCAAATTGGCAGATGGTTGGGTGTTAAATCCATCGGATCCCAAACGTTGCAATCTTCCCCCCCTTTTTCCTTGCTGCCGGTAAAAGGAGGCTTCATAGGGAGTGAGATCAAAGGCTGATGGCCGCATTGTTATGGTTAGTACTCTTGAAGAGAATCCACAGAGGATGTTACTTTGTAGTTGATAGGAGGAATGCCAGTCATAAACACCCGTGTTTACTCCCCCCCCCTTTGTAGTATGACAGAATTCAGAAGAGAGTAAGAATTGGGTTTTCTCAGAGTAGATAGCTAGAAATAAAATATAATTGGATTCTGACATCCGGCTCCCCTTAAAAATAAGAGAGGTCCACCTGTAGAGAAAACAAAACAGGTATAAAAGTTAGTCTGGCTTGTTAGGATACTCTGTATGAAACTTCTTTAAAAGCTTCGGGGCTTTGACATGATGTTTATGGACCCACTCGTTGTGAGAGGCAGGGAGGTGCTTCCATGCTACTAGGTATTCAGTTGACCCATGATATTTTCTAGAGTCCAGGATTTCCCTTATTTCGAAGTGTTGCTCTCCTTCTACCATGATTGGGGTTAGTGGGGAGGATTTTTGGCCGTAAGGGTGACTGTTGTTCTCTTTTCAGCAAACTGCAGTGGAAAATTGGGTATATTTGCCTAAGATTCTTGGGTAATTCTAATTCTACTGTTACTGGGTTTATGATTCTTTTAATTGGAAAAGGCCCTATATATTTTGGTCCAATTTTTTTACACGGTTGTATGGATTTTAAGTATTTTTTAGACAAGTACACCATTTCTCCTATAATGAATGGTGTGGGCTCCACCCTTTTCTTATCTGCTTGTGCTTTGTATGCTTGCCTAGCTTCCTCTAGAGCTTTTCTAACTATTGGCCAGGTGTTTTGTAATTGTTCCATCCATTCTTTCAGTGATGGGATTGCCGGTTCGTTTGGGGTTAGTTCTGGCATGGGGTTGAAACTTGAAAAGCTATTTGAAAAGGAGTGTAACCTGTGCTGGAGTGGACTGCATTACTGTAGGCAACCTCTCCGAAGGGCAACAGGTCTGTCCAATCTGACTGCTGGAAATTAAGAAAACATCTTAAATATTGCTCAAGTACTGAGTTACATTTTTCCGATTGATCATTTCCCTGAGGATGATGGCTAGATGTCAGTCCCTGGGTGGTCCCTAAAAGGGATAGAAATTCCTTCCAAAATGCAGACATAAATTGGACTCCCCTATCAGATATGATGCGTTGGGGTGCCCCATGCAATCTGTAAATATGTTGCATGAAAAGTTTCGCTAAAGCTTTTGCGGTGGGGATCTTTTGGCAAGGAATAAAGTGAACCTGTTTGGAAAACAGGTCCGTGACCGTCCAAATGACAGTATTCCCATTGCTTTCTGGTAATTCCACTATAAAATCCATGGCTATTTCCCTCCAGGGGGCTGAGGGATTTGCCACTGTTTGTAACAGTCCAGGCGATTTCCCTTGCAACCTTTTTGCAGTTGCACACTTTGGGCAGCTGGCCACGTAACTTTCTATGTCTTTTTTCATGGATGGCCACCAAAATTGCCGTTTAATTAAGTGCAATGTTTTTACAAATCCAAAATGCCCTGCTGATTTTGTGTCATGGCAAAGCTGCATGAATGTGATCCTTTGGGTGGTCGGTATATATAACTTCTCCCCCACCCAAGGCAGTCTGTCTTTCATTGTGCACATGTGTTTATTTTTCTGGAACCATTCATCTGTTTCCAAACTTTTCTGGAATTCAATTCCGGTCTGGCTATCCAGCTGTGGTTTTAATTTAACTTGGGCTCTGGTAGTCACTGGCGCTGCCAGTTGTGATTCTCCCATGATCGGTTTAGAGTCAGTGGCTCGCGTGCTGTTATATTGGGCCATGCGAGATAATGCATCTGCCAGAAAGTTCTTTCCCCCCGGCAAATGCTTGAGCTTAAAATTGAATTGGTGAAAATGCTGGGACCAGCGGGCTTGCTTGGGGTTGAGCTTCCTGGGTGTTTTCAAGGCTTCCAAATTTTTGTGGTCTGTCCACACCTGGAAAGGGATTTTATTGCCTTCAAGGAATTGGCGCCATGTAAGTACTGACCAACGTATCCCATATGCCTCTTTCTCCCACACGGGCCAGCGCTGTTCCATTTCAGTGAATTTCCTGGACGTATACGCGCAGGGTTGCAATATTCCTTCATCATTTTCTTGTAATAGTACAGCCCCCACTGCCACATCACTTGCATCCATCTGTATTACGAAGGGTTTGTCCATGTCTGGGTGCCTCAGTACTGGTTCGGCAGAAAAAAGCCTCTTTAATCTCTCAAATGCCGCTTGGCATTCCATTGTCCATTTTAGTGGCTGGTTAGGTTTCACTGAGGATTCTCCCTTTGTTTTTAGTAAGTTTGTGAGGGGCAGGGCTATCTGGGCAAATGAGGGGATGAATTGGCAGTAAAAGTTTGCGAAACCCAGGAAACTTTGCAGTTGCTTTCTTGTGCGAGGTGGTGCCCATTCTAATACTGCCCTGACCTTTTCTGGGTCCATTTCAATGCCCTGTGGGGATATGCGGTATCCTAGGTAGTCTATTCTTTCCTGGTGAAATTCACATTTTGATAATTTGGCATATAGGTGGGCGGCTCGCAGTTTCTTGAAAACCATTCTGACTAGGTTGACATGTTCCTCTTTTGATTCGGTGAAGATAAGGACGTCATCTAAATAAACCAGGACCCCCTTAAATAGGTGCTCCCTTAGTACCTCATTGATTAATTGCATAAATACTGTGGGCCCCCCTTGTAATCCAAATGGCAAAACTTTGAATTTGTAGCACCCCATTGGGCAATTAAATGCGGTTTTCCATTCATCTCCTTCCCTAATTCTCACGCGGTAATACGCTTCCCTTAGGTCTAGTTTAGTAAAAAAAATTCCTTTCGAGAGGTGTGATAACATGTCCTTCATGAGGGGTAGGGGGTATAGGTTGCTTTCACTGATTGCATTAAATAGGCGGTAGTCTACGCATAAACGTAGAGAGACGTCCTTCTCTCTAAAGAGAACCGGAGCGGCCACCTTAGGTGTGGCTGGTTCAATGAACCCCCTTTCTAGGTTTTTCTTTATAAATCTCTCCATTTCCTCCTTCTCCTTTGGGCTCATGGAGTATAATCTGGGCTTCGGGAGTTTTGCCCCGGGCTTGAATTCTATAGCACAGTCCGTGGGTCGGTGGGGGGGAAGCTCATCCACCCTCTCCTCGCTGAAAACTTCAGCCAGATCTCTGTATTCCTCTGGTATTTCTGGTAGCCCCTTTTCTTCTCCCATGGACGCTATTTCCGTTTTTAATTTTGGTAGATCCCCTTGGGGTTTTAAGTCTGTAGGGTCCTCTTTCAGGAAATTGATTTCTTTCGTCCTCCAATTTACCCAGGGGTTCCATTTTGTTAACCATTCCAGCCCTACGATCATCGGGCATTCCATGCCTGGGGTCACTACAAACGTTGTCTTCCTCATGATTTCCCAGGGATAGGTGGATTGGTAACGTGGCTAGGGTAGCTGGCACCCCCCCTGCTATGGACCCATCTAACTGGCCAAATGAGATTGGTTGTTCCAGCCTCCTCACCGGAATGCCCAGATTTCCCACTAGGGTCGGGCTAATGAGGCAGTGGGTGCAGCCAGAGTCTATTAAGGCTTTCACTTTGACAGCTTCAGGCATGGAGGGGGCTATTATAGTCACTGTCTTGAGGATGGGTGGGATGGATCCACTTACCAGTGGTTAACCCTCCGAGCTGTCATCTGGGGCATCCACCGGCCCTGCGGTGTAGGCTGGAGCTCTTTCCCCACGATGGCGGAGGTAGGGGATTCCACAGCCTCTATCCCTCTCATAGCAGATTCTTTTGACTTAGCTGGGGACTTCCCGGATTTGCTGGCCGGTGGTCTATCTGGGTTGTGCTGAGGGGCTTTCGAGCGGCGTTCTACAGCACGATGCCCCTCTCTCCCACATTTGAAATAGCCCATTGGCTTCTTGGCCATAGCCGATGGCTTCGCTGGTTCGCATATCGGTTCAGGCGGTGAACGGCTCCATTGTTTTCCTCGGCGGTGCCTCTTCAGTAGGTCGATCTCTACTTCCTCTGCCAGGACGTATCATTCGTCGAGTTGGTGTGGGTCCCCCCGGGCAGGCAAGCATCATATAGGTCATAATTCAGACCGTCTTTGAAATGGCTAAGGATGATGTCTTCCAGCCAGTTCAGCTTGCTGGCAATGGTTCGGAATTCTTGCATATATTTGGCTACTGGCCGTCTGCCTTGCCTCATCGTTTTGATTCTTTCATGTGCTTTGTGATCAGCCAGGTGGTCTTCAAATCGCCTTCTCAGAGAGGACATGAAACGGTTGAAGTTGTTGAGCTCTGGGGCATTGGAATCATGCAAATTCACCACCCAATCTGCGACCGGCCCATCCAAAGCAGATTGCACGATCCGGATATGGGCTTTGTCGCTAGGGATGTGCTGCCCGTGTTCCTCCATGTAGCCAAGAACTTGGGTTAAGAAAAACCCCAAGCGTGTCGGTTCCCCCTTGAATTTCACATCCAGCGTCGGGAGTCTTTGAATGGATCGGTGCCTTCTTCGTTGGTATTGTCTTCCATCCGGATCACCATCTGCAGGTCGGCAGGGGGTGGGGACTACTGGATCAGCGGATGTCCCCGGGGCTGCAGGTTCCAATTCCCCCTCAGTGTCTCTCCAGTTGCGGCTCCAGGAGTTGGTGCGGCCGTGGGGCTCAGGATCCTCATTTCCTAGGGATCTGAGGGTTCTCTTCATCAAGTTGATAGCTTTCTCTAGGATCCAGTTCAAGTGCTGTGCCCAGCTTCCTTCATCTTCACTTGTGTGCAGGGATCTCTCCATCTCCTGCTTCCATCCTGGTTGGTTGGCCCCCCATCTCAGGGTCACCTTTCTTGATTTTTTTCCCCACTCGCTTTTCTTTTCAACGCCCATTGACCACCGAGGCTTGTGGTTACACATCTCCACCACCTCTTCTCCTGAGGAATCTGACCCTTCAGATCCGGATATTTGGCAGGTTTCCAGTTGGGGCAACGGCTCCCTCTCTGGGGGGCTTTCCCCCTTCCCCGCTTCGTTGTCTGACATGGTATTTTTTGCAAAGTCCCCCGGCAAGTTTCTTCCTTCCAGGTTGACCAATTTTGCAGATCCTGTAAGGATCCACCTCAATTTACATCTTAAGAAGACAGAACTCTTGGAACGTTTCTTCCAACAGGAATCTTTATTAAGAAAAACTGACTAAACGCATGCTACACAGGATCTGAGGGACCCCCCTGACCATTCAATGTTTTAAAGTGTTCCCAGGCAGCCCCACTCCACACTCCTTCCGGTCAATTCAAATTGGCAGATGGTTGGGTGTTAAATCCATCGGATCCAAATGTTGCAATCTTCCCCCCCTTTTTCCTTGCTGCCGGTAAAAGGAGGCTTCATAGGGAGTGAGATCAAAGGCTGATGGCCACATTGTTATGGTTAGTACTCTCAAAGGGAATCCACAGAGGATGTTACTTTGTAGTTGATAGGAGGAATGCCAGTCATAAACACCCGTTTTTACTCCTCCCTCCCTTTGTAGTATGACAGAATCCAGAAGAGAGTAAGAATTGGGTTTTCTCAGAGTAGATAGCTAGAAATAAGATAAATCAAAGTCAAAAGTTATGATCTTTGGAAAACAACATCATAGCCATTGTTGCCTATTTAATGGTGATCCAATAGAGCAAATAACACCATTCTTTACCTGGGCAAGTTTTCTCTGAGACTGGATATTGTTTCCCTCATCATTAAAGGAACCAGTTAGAGAAAGGGTGTGAGTGAATTCACTGCTTAAACTTAAAAAAAATCATAGCTACCCAGTTTCCCCCCCATTTATTACAGTATATAATCTCAAAGTTACCCTCAAGCCCTTATATCGAACTGAAGTTTTGGGCTTAATCTATATCACTACTAGAACAAACACAATCACAGCATCTGAGGAGAATCTTGAGGGTGGATAAAAGGACTTCAGCTGTTGCCCTCGGAATTGAATTGAGAATTTATACAATTTGTCTTTTGTCTAAAATCAGATTGATAATTATTAGCGTGCAAGCTCCTTATTTGAGCAAAACAGTTCAGTTGAGATTGGGATATGTGGGTCTGATTGTGATAAATTATAGGGGAGATAATTCTTTAATCTTATTCTTTCTTACTTAATTTATTCTTGCATTCTGTTTTTATATAATGACTTATTAGTGTTCTACAATATGCATTTTGGTATGGCTTAATGGCTAATCAATAATAAATTATTCTAATATGTTCAAGAGAACCAGGCTGGATGTCAGAATCCAATTATATTTCATTTCTATCTATGTACTCTGATATAAAAACCAATTCTTACTCCCTTCTGGATTTTGTCATACTACTAAGGGGGAGGAGGGTAAGCATGGGGGTTTTATGACTTTCACTTCCTGCATTACAAAGTAACATTTTGTTGATTCTCTTCGAGAGTACTAACCATAACAATGCGGCCATCTGCCTTTCATGAAGTTCTCCCTTTACCGGCAGCGAGGGAAAAGGGGGGGGGGGAGATTGCACCGCCTGGGATCTGATGGACGATATGGTTCCTGGACTTAACACCCAGACATCTGCCAGACTGAATCGCCCGGAAGAACTGTGGAGTGGGGGCTGCCTGGGAACACTTTAAAACATTGAATGGTCGGGGGGGGGGGTGTCCCTCAGATCCTGTCTAGCATGCGTTCAGTCAGTTTTTCTTAATAAAGATTCCTGTTGGAAGAGATGTTCCAAGAGTTCTGTCTTCTTAAGATGTAAATTGAGGTGGGTCCTTACATTGGATTCATAAAAGCAAATATTTAGGATTTGTTCTGATCCCAAATATAACACAGCATTCTTCATTGCTTTTTCAGATCAGTGTTGTAGCTGCTTCAGAGGCCCTGAGTGATAGAAATCACTTCCCCTTTTTCCACCGGATGCTCCCCAAAGAAGGGATCAACTACCCAGCAATTGTTCAGCTGCTTCTCCATTTCAGGTGGACCTTGATTGGCCTCTTTGCTTCAGACACAGAGAATGGAGAGAATTTTATGAGGACCTTTACTCCTGTGCTTGTCAGGAATGGAATTTGTGTTGTTATAGCACAACAATTCTCAACAACCGGTCATACAGCATCCCTCAGGGATGCGCTCTCTAAGTGGAGACAAGTCAATGTCTTTGTTCACTTCATGGAATTTGACGCCATTTGGGACAGAATTCTTCCTTTCCATTTAGCACTTAGGTGTTTGCCAGAACCCACTGAAGGGAAAGTCTGGATCTTGACAGTGTTGGGTTATTTAGAAATTAGAAGGCACAAACTTCTCAAATATATCCATAGTATTTGGGCCTTTACTTTTCAGCAGAAAAATAGGCAAATACATTATCCATTTGAGCCCTATTTATTTTTGAAATCCCGGGTTGAAGATCACTATTTTCGCTGTTCTCTTTCAAAGCATGTCTTTTCTGTCAAAGGCCGGAGAAGATGCACCCAAAAAACACCACTGGAGACCCAGGAGAAAAGGAACAGGATCCAGATCACAAATCATCCCTATATGTACAGTTTTATTAACACTCTGGCCCACACCTTGAAGACTGCATATTCTTCCAGATCAAGGAGGAGAAGGAAGGCCATTGAGAGGTTGGGTGCTCCAAGGCTGCAGCCATGGCAGGTATGAAGTCTTGACCTTTTAGTTTCCATCCGTCTGTTCTTATGCAAGATGCCATAATTTGTCAAGTGCAAGTGGCTAAATATCACATGTTTTTCTACTGGATTTAATTAACACACATTTCTCTATTAAGAAAATCATATTTTTTTCCGGAAGCTGGGAATTTTTTAAAAGTGATCTAAGCAGTTTTGTCTAACAGTTGGAATAAATCATGCAACACAAAATGAACATTTATCAATTTTATCTGCCTGTATTAATGAATATATTGAAGAACAGATGAGCAAGGAATAATTGTTATTCATATCTCCCCATTTCTATGAGAAACATGAAAAGTTATTTCAGTACAGTTTGTAAGATTATCTTTTTCCACTTAATGATCACAGTATTTAACAATCACTTAACTAGGTTCATAATCATGACTTTATGAAGAAGTTTGTTAATTCAGTACTTGGATGAAATCAAGTTATATCACAAGCATTCCCACAATCTATTAACAAAGTGTAATGATATATGAGAATGACTTTGGATGGAAGAAGAGATGCTAACCACAAATGATCACACAAGAGGGAGGGGAGCCCTCAGCTGCATAACAGGCTGAGAAAGAAACTCAGAAAGGATCCTGCCCAACATTTCATGTTGTAGAAACAATTGGGAAAATTATGCTTTCAGATGTGCAAGATTCTCATAATGTAGCTCTATAATAAATTAGAATTAACTCCTCTGGTCATGTTTCCTGTCTGCTTACCTGGAAGAAGATTAGCTAGGGAACTTACTTCTAGACAAATCCATGTTTATTTGTAATCACCCAATTGTTTTCAAGGAGTTTATGAATAATCTCTTTTTTTTTTGTTTGTTTGTTTGTTTGTTTGATTGATTGATTGATTGTGTTGTGACCGCTCTAGAACATTCAATACATAAATGACAAATTTTGTCAATTATCTTTTATCAATATATGACTGGCAAATTTTGCCAAATCTTTGTTTTTCACTTTTGGAAATATTGGTAACACTTGTTCTCCCAACTAGGAATACATGCAAGTCAGAAAATTGTAGAAGAAATATTCAAATGTGGAAAGACCAGGTGGGATAAGAAATCAAGTTTTTAAAATTTCTGGATCTTTCCATTTTAGTTTCATCCATTTCTGGCAAAGAATGAGTTTTGCAATCTTTCACTCATTAATTTGTACTTGGACCAAAATGGAGATGTAGCAGCAGATCTGAAGATCAGGAGCTGGGTGGTTCTCGGCAAGATGGATATCACCGAAGAACAACTGGGGACTTTTGAAAGAGAGAGACTAATTGTCAGCCAAGATGCTCTTTTATGGCTAAAGTTGCTCAACAAGGTGGGTGGAATATTGGTGCCTTTTCTCTGTCTTCCAAAGCCTCAGGAACCATTTCAAGTGTGCTAAGCCTAGTCACCATGATGGATGACCTTTGCTGAGAATTGAAGGTGGGAAATTATACTTTTTAAAAACTGCTTGGGAGGCTAATGAAGAAAATTCCTCCAGATGCTATAAAATGGTACAATGTTCTAAGCTGATTCAGAGAATCTGGGATCTGGACAACTCTTTAGAACATTAATGATGGTCTTTTGTGTCCCCTGTGTATTTATTGTCTCCATAAACCTGGTGACAGAGGCCATCAATTGCTGGGCATTGTGGTGCTGACAGCCTCAGGATCGCTTCTTCCTTATTTATAAATATCAAAGAAGGCGGCAATTCTGTTGAGCAGTGCCTGAGTTCAGGTTTGGACTGAATCCAATGGAGTTTATTCGAGACTGGATGGAGATGTTTGATGTCCCAGTGTAAAATAAGCTTTGGAATTAGAATTCAGCTTCTCCAGATTTATATGCCACTTGTCTTCCTGTCCAGAATGACTTTGAACAGCTTACAATAGTGTATTGTTTGTATAATGTCTCCCATTGTACAATGCCCTGACCCAGAAACAAGTACTGAAAGATTTCTTTTAGTCAAGAAAAGCTCTTTCTGATATCAAAGATAATGAGGGAGAATTTGAAATAAAAGCTACTTAGTTTTGTCTTTTGTCTTGTAAGAGGGCTTTTCATCTGAAAACCACTTCAGTGCCATTGTTTATATTGATACCTTCAGTCTCTCTGGGCAAAAAGGAGGTTCCAAATTTAACTAATAATAAATGTGGGTCTCTCTTTCCATGACAGTTGGTGTCACCTAATTGTAGTTCTTCAAAGAAAGGACCATCTCATTTGATTACAATTCCAGAAACTAAAGAGTCCATTTTATTCTTGTTTCATCAGTGTGGCAGCCATATGGATTCAACAAATAAATATACAACCAAAGAACATTCTCTTTGAAGTTGACAGTCCTAGTGTGAAAGGAATTTCTTCTTTGTATCTTAACTGGGAGACTGTTTTGGAGTACTTTCAAAGAGAAAATTTAATATGAATTGATCATCATACTTTAAAACTATGGGCATATGAAAAATGGAGAAATGCGTGTTAATAGGGCCATGAGGAAGAATCGTCTGATTGTCACTTAATGCTTAAACCTTTTTTCAAATCCATCCCTCCAGACTTTATTATGCATAAAAGTGTTTTTTTTGCAATGTTACATGCCAAAAGAAAAAGAGAGGAAATAAATGAAGAATCTGCCACTAGTTATAACTTCTCCATCTGTTTTGAAGGAGTCAGAGATGTCCATGTCTACCTCCATTTTCCATGAATGGTGAGTCCTAACACATTTTCTTTGTCATTCTTTGTTTTTCTCCTTAGTCCCTGCCTCAGTCCAAATGTGTGGAAAATTGTCATCCTGGATTTGTCAAGAGGGCTCAAGAAGGAGAGCCAGTTTGCTGCTACGACTGCGTTCCTTGTCCAGACGGGACCTTTTCCACTCAGCAAGGTGGGTGACACCAAAGAAAAGGGCCGGTCTTGTGGAAATTGGATTTATCCAGAGCAGTTTGAGGAAAGTCCATGTTGAAAGGCACTTTGAAGCTTAGTTGTTTTCCTGTCTATTTTTAAAATTCAGAATTTCTTATCTAACAGGAAGAATAACCCAAAGATCTTGAAGGAGGGGCTAGGAAAAAATAAGAAGTTAGGGCAGTTGGGCAAATTTTACCATTGCCATTGCTTGTTGGCTGGGGTGTGTCTTTCTATGTTTACTTTCTATGAATATCTCATTTCTTTGAAACTTTAGGACCTGTCTTAGGTCCACTGCTTTTCCTCATCTGAAGCAAATGTATGGTATCTCCTCCCCCAAAACTGATGCATAAAAATATATATTAAGCAATCAATTTCCATTAAGGACATTAACCACCATTATGGAGGGAGAGCTTTTGGGCTCAACAGAGAAAGAAAAGAAAAGATAAAAGATAAAAGAAAAGATAAATAAAACCAAAGAAGACGGATCTCTGTGGAAGTGATAAACTAAATGTAAAATTATTGGGGGTAAAATATGTTTACTTTTCTCCAGTGCTTTAATTGTCCATGTATAAAAGATAAAACACTAATATTCATTTGAACTCAGTTCAAAGTTTTTGGTATCAGTGGTAGTGGGCCTTCCATTTCTTTAATCTCCTTTTTATTATTGTTGTTATATATTGAAATAATAACAATTACAACCCCAACCAAAAACAAAATCAAAAAGAAAAAAATATCCCTACATGCACAATTGGGATTCAATTGAAACAGACCTAACAAAAAGGATGCAAAAATGGAGAATTAATAAAAACAAGAAGCTATATAATGTTGATTTATACGTAACTAGTTCAGTGCTTGAATAGATCACTAAATTGAGATAATGTGGAACCAAACTGCTTCATCTGCTCATTCTTTGAATAGAAAGATTTTGCCAAAAAAGTGTGATACTCTCCTCATTTATTACTTAAGATATTAATCTTTCTTAAAAATTTCTTTATACATTACACATTTTAGGAATGTAATTTAACATCACATTTATAATTACATTAACTACTACATTTATTTTCAAAGTGTATTAATAGATGCTGTTTCAAAACCAGCATGGAGTTTAGGCCAGACACACCAAATTATATGACACAGAGACCCCTCAGATTTCTTATATCCTCAAACAAATGAAAAAAAAATCTGATCTCTTTTTGTGAAATTGTTTTAAGCAATGCTTCTTGGAAAACGATCCTGACATCAGTTGTCTCAAGAAGATTTTTCTTGAAAATAAAAGAATAGAATATCAAAGGAATATTGCCTTTTGCTTTTCTCAGATACAGAAAAGTGCATCAAGTGTCCGGATGATAAATATCCAAATGAGGAGAGAGTCCAATGTATCCCCAAAGTTATAACCTTCCTCTCTTATGAAGAACATCTCAGTATCATCCTGCTATCTTTTGCCCTACTATTCTTCCTAACCACAGGCCTGATTTTAATTGTCTTCATTAAGTATCAAGAAACTCCCCTTGTCAAAGCTAACAACCGGGACCTCTCCTACATCCTCCTGATCTCCCTCCTGCTTTGCTTCTTGTCTCCTTTTCTGTTCATTGGTCAACCAAGGAAAGCCACCTGCCTTTTCCGACAAATGGTTTTCAGCATCATCTTCTCAGTTGCCATTTCTTCTCTCTTGGCCAAAACCATCATAGTGGTGCTGGCTTTCCTGGCCACAAAATCAGGAAACCAAGTGAATAGATGGTTGGGAAAGAGCTTGGCCAACTCCATCATCCTTTCTTGTTCTGCTGTCCAAATTATCATCTGTTCCCTCTGGCTGGGAGTTTCTCCCCCATTCCCTGACTCTGACCTCCATTCCCAGCCTGGAGAGATCATCCTGCAATGCAACGAAGGGGCTGTTGTCATGTTCTATGTCACCCTCAGCTACATGGGCTTCCTGGCTGCCATCTGCTTCACGGTGGCTTTCCTGGCCAGGAATCTACCTGGGGCCTTCAACGAAGCCAAGCTGATCACCTTCAGCATGCTGGTCTTCTGCAGTGTTTGGGTGACTTTTGTGCCCACCTACCTGAGCACCAAAGGGAAATATATGGTGGCTATGCAGATCTTCTCCATCCTGGCCTCCAGTGCTGGTCTGCTGGTCTGCATCTTCATCCCCAAGTGCTACATTATCCTTCTGAGGCCAGACCTGAACACAAAGGAGCAGCTTACAGCTAGAATAAATGTAAAAACATGAGACGTACCATCATGTTATTTAAAGAATTGCATCCTGTTATGCAATTGCTTTGGTTGTTGAGATAGACTGGCTGGCTGCATTTTATCCTTTTGTCTATGGAGATTCTCAGTCATCCAGGTCATAGTTATCCTAAAGATAACTGGACTTTCTTTTTTTTCTTTGAAGATATTTCGCTTCTCATCCAAGAAGCTCTTTCAAACTAGTGGTGCAATGCAGTGAGCCATGTGCAGATCTGTACATTGGGGAAACAAAACAACAACTTCATAAACACATGGCACAACAAGAGGGGTCAAAGAGGCCATCTATGTCAAAATTGAACAGCTCTCTCTCAACAGAGGGGGAGGGATATGACATCATCTATCTTCAGTCTACAGCACATTCCTTTCAACAATTCCAAGAAGGTTCCACACACATTTGCATTACTCAGGTGACCCTGAAGACACAGACAAGGTAGCATTAACGACTCGCTAAAATAATGCAAATGACAGCTGTGTGCAAGGAGTATAAATCCTTCCATTTCCCACCATCCAGCCAGAGCTGAAAAAGCTTCTTGGATGAGAAGCGAAACAACTTCAAAGAAAAACAAGAAAGTCCAGTTGCCTCATAAAAAAGTATCCTTGGGATTTTATCCTTTTATTTGAAAGAAGACATAAATTATTTCTACTTAGATGGTATGCAGGAATCAAAGATAAACAAATATGTATGTAAATGGGAAATGTTTGAGTGACTGGAATTCTTGTACCTCCCTATTTATCCCAGTAAATCTAGCTAAAGAGAACTCTGTGAAAGTCATTCAGAGGAATTTAATATTCAGCAACTACCAATGATCCAGACACCTTATAAATAATAATTTGAGCAATTATTCCTACTGGCAGTGGCTGAAAGTATATATGTGTGAGAAAGAGAGAGTAGCAAAACAGGTAAGATGGAAGCTGTAAGGACCATGCTCCAACAGTGTTGTTTGATAATCTCCATGAGAACCATTGCCCCTCACACAGAGCCAGGTGGGGTGTGTCCCTGAAGGCTCTCTTGCTTAGATGTTGCCATCCCCAAGAGACTTAATCAGCACACCTTTCCCACAGCTGCCTTGCCCTGGGAAAGAGGGTTTTCTATGAGATCCTGCATCCTCCCTCCATCCCCTTATTGGGTGATAAGGACACCTTAAACAGCCGATTCTTTTCCCTAATACAGAGGGCAGGTTGAGACTGAGTCCAGAAGCTTTGAGAAATGAATGGTTTGGGGGGCACTATGCAGTCTACATTTTAGGAGTACTGTCATTTTGTTGGGTTTTATATTTTATTCTTATGCACCAACCTGCCCTGTGATGTTGTACATAAGAGGGGGGGGGGTGTCCACTTCAGTCTCTTAAATCAATAAAGGTGTCACTTCTGCGGGATCTCCTGTCTGAGGACAAAATCCAGGCAATCCCAATGGAGGGATTTGTCTTCAGTCCTTGTCAGCTGCCTTTAAAGAGGAAGAAATCCCTCCCCCTTTCCTTCCCTTTGGATGATTTTGTAACTACAAATAATTGGATAAGTCTCAGCCTGACCTACTCAAACCTTCAGAGATCAAACCCATCAGAAGGCTGCTCTCTTCACAAGGGACCCCATGCAGCGGTCTTTGCTTCTGGGTATTTGTTGACCTCTCTCTCTCTTCCCCCCACCCTCTCCCTTGATCGCTCAATCCTCCCTGTCTTTTCCTTCATTGGAATTTTCCTCCCTGATCACCTGCCACAAAGTTTCTGCAGCATATTTGTGTCCTCTTATTACACAGCTCTTACATAAGGAGAGCAACACCCAGCCAGCCAGCCTAACTCAACAACGAACCCAAAGTCCCCAGGAGCATCGATCAGTCCCAGCTAGATCCAGTCCCTGCCACAGCTGAAGAGAAAAGGATCTAGTGGGACAGCTAGTTTGCAAAGTTTGATGGGAGGAAGAAAGAGCCTCATATGACGACAGAGCTCCTTGAATGACCATCCTTAAGGGATCATCTGCAGATTCCCAGATTCCTTCTGGCCCTCAAGTGCTGCCCGGCTGTGTCCGCAGAGGGCTTGGCTGAGGTCAAAAGAGCCGGGATCCTTTGGCGGGGACAGGGGTGGCAGAGAGCCTTGGCGGGGCTGACCCCTTGGGCTACTAGGGATGAAGAGCACCCCCTGCGGGAAGGGTCAGGCAGCACTGGAAAGCTGGTTAAGAAAGGGAGGGAGACTGGGCTCCTCTCCTCTCTTCTCCTTCCTTTCTCTTTTTCTCTGTTTACTATTTCTTTTTATTAACTATTACATTGTTTCACCTTTACCTGAGTGCCCCTCCCTCCCCGCCTCCCGCCCTCCACCTTGCCCTCCCCACCTCTCGGTCGGGGCTGCCCTAGACCCTCTCCAGGGAACCAGGTGGGGGTGTGGCGGATGAGAGAGGCAAGCCCCGCCAGTGGCGCCTGGACAGGCTTCCTCCCAGCCAGGCTGCAGGCATCAGGGGAATGGCCAGTCCAACGCCACTTCCCTCCAGGCCACATCAGGGCTCTGTCCCCAGAGGCTGAGGGAAAAGAGCTTCCCCGGGAACCACGATGGTCCAACCGAAGCGTGGCGTGCCCCAGATCCACCAGGGGGAGAAGCGATCTGGATGAAGGGGCTGCTTTGGAGGGGGGAGGCTGGAGCTGACGTGGGACCTCCGGGCAGGGAGGGGGCAGCTTCCCTCGGCGCCCCTCCGTGGGACAGAGCCGAGCTGATGGGGGAGACCAGCCCACACCACGCCAGAGGAGGAGGAGGATGGCAGAGAAGTCGCACCCCAGAGGGGCGGATCGGCCACTGCCGGCCTCCAGCGGGGCCCTCTGGGAAGCCTCAGGGATTTCTCTCGCCTCAACACTCCAGTTGCCGAGATTGCGCAGCAGGCGGGGGAGGAGCGGTGCTTGGGGAGCTCTGGGAGGCGAGGAGGAGCAGCAGCCAGAGGGCAACATGGGGAGGTCGTGGAAGGGGGGGGACTGCGGGGAGGGAGGCTACCTTTCTCTTCACCCGGGTGGGGAAGCTCACACTCACCCTTCGCTGCCTCCAGCTGAAGCTACAAAGAACGCTGGGACTGCCCAGAGCCTCCCCCACAAGAGCAAATCGGAGCTCTCTGAAACATCCCCTCCCCTGTGAAGGCGTGATAGGAGCCCCGGCTTCCTTCAATCTCCCCCCCCCCCCCCCCGGTCTTCGCCCGACCCAGGATGCGGCATTTCTCCCGGGCCGGAGCCTGCTGAGGTGGCAGCTGAGGGGCATCGCCCCCCCCCCCAGGACAGAGAGAGCCCTCTGGGCCTCTGCCTTCCCCGATGGCTATGGTGCCGAGTCCCTGGCAGGACCTTCACTTGATGGGAAAGCAGAACCCCCGCGGCTGCTCTCCTGGGCGGGGGTGCCGCAGCCTCTGGAGATGGAGGAGCCCCGGCGTGGCCCGGGGGGAAGAGGCGCAGAGAGCCCCTGCCTGCCATCCCTGTAGCCCGGCTGGAAGGAAGCCCGCCCGGTTGCCCCGCTGCATTCTGACCAGCTTCCCTTAGTCAAAAAGGTCCTGCGGAGATTTTGACATCTCTCCCCACCCCCTCACCCCCAGTGAAGAGAAGACTCGCTTCCCTCCCTCCTTCCCCCCTTCCAAGAGCCTCCAACTCTGGTGTGGTCCGGGAGGGAAGAGGCTGTTGCAAGGCTTCTATTAGCTGTGGCAAGCTCAGAGGATTTATAGGCTGTTGTGGCCCCCACTGTGGCTGTTGCTGCTGGCCCCATTCTGGCTGCTGATTTATGCCCAGGGGTTGCACGTTCGGGGGCTGGTGCCAATCTCCTTACTGTGGTCGTTGTCCCACCAGCTGCTGATCTCCTGGCTCCTGCACCACCCCAAGCTGTTGCAAGGCCACTATTAGCTGTGGTAAGCTCAGAGGCGGTTTACCCTCTGCCTGCGGAGAATGCCACACTCCCCATTGTTGCAGAGGCCTCAGACTGGGATTACCTCTCTCTTCAGGGCTGGAGTCCCTGACAGGGGAAGACAGGGTCTTGAAGGCTGTCTGATCTACAATGGAGGGGCTGTAGGCTTCTCTCTGCAGGAGTGGATTTTTGCTTCTCACCTCTTGGTTTTAAAATCTTTCCAGTGACTCACCCAGGCCTTGAGTGGCAGGCGGTCTGTTATCTCTCCACCGATTTGCCTTTGTCTGCCAGCCGTTTGTCTGCCAAAATTCATCTTCCCACAGCATGCTGTCTGTTACTTCCCTCTCTGGGGTATCAGCAGCTACCGGGTTGTATTCAAGCAAACTCCCGTTTCTCATGATAGATTTTCCTCCTGAAACTTTGTCAGGTTCATTCAAGCCTAGGAGGAAGAGGTGGGGGTAATGCACCCCCAGTTGTTTGAAAAGGATTTAGATCTTAGCATGTTGTCAAGGTTCCGACTAATGGAACACTTCAAAGAACTTCCAGGCATTGTTTATTCTGAAAAGTCTTTAATCATGAACACAGTGTCGGCACAGCATGGATGGATGCCAAGATCTGAATTTCTCTTACTTGCGCATGACTTATCCGGCTAAATCCCTCCCCTATTTTGCAGTCATGAATCACACTTTCCAATTAGCCTGAAGGGCAAAGATTCACTTCCGTTCCTTATCCCGCACTTTCCTTATAAATCACCTCCCCTCCTATTGTCATCTGAATTAACTCTAAAAATACCAGACAGTTCTGCATATCTTGTCAAAGCAATAATATCCAATATTAACAGCATTGACAAGATACTTTGGCCACCTAATGAGAAGGAAGGACTCACTGGAGAAGAGCCTAATGCTGGGAAAGATTGAGGGCAATAGAAGAAGGGGACGACAGAGAATGAGGTGGCTGGATGGAGTCACTGAAGCAGTAGGCGTCAGCTTAAATGGACTCCAGAAGATGGTAGAGGACAGGAAGACCTGGAGGAACGTTGTCCATGGGGTCGCGAAGGGTCGGACACTTCGCAACTAACAACAACAACAACATTTATTGTGTATCTCACAACCTGGAAAAGAAAGAAAGGTACACTCAAAGCAGAGACACCACCTGTCTGAAAACTTGTGCCACACAGAATGTGACCTGAGATATTTATCCTTTTCTGATTAAGGATCTCTTCCACGTTGCTTCATCAAAGACAGTCACTGGGGAAGGAGCAGAAAACTGGGATGGTGATTATTATTACAGGGAGAAGCAGCTTTTCCACTGGGGACTTAACTTTATTGCTGATCCATGTAAGGAGGGTTAGCTGGAGAAAAACACATTAGTGAAAAAAATAACAGAAATGTGCCTGGGGCTCTGTTCTGTAATGCTTGTGATCTTTCCTGTCAGGACATGTCCAGAAAGTGATGCTGCAGGAAGGTAGCTCAGAAACAAGGGAATTGACTTCTGCTATCCTTCAACATGGCCTCCTGTCTCCAGAAACTGCTGGGGAAGGTCACCCAAAGCTATGGAATTTGCTGCCTCTCTAGATTGATGTCACTTAACTCTAGGGTTGTCTATCTTCTAAAGCCAAGTGTGGGAAGTCAGCCCCCCAGAGAAGGAAATATTAAAAGGGCAGAAAAATATATTTCCTCAAAGGATCTTAAAGAGGCAGAAAAGCATGCCCAGTTTTTCTTAATAGCCCCAGGTCTCCCTCCCCCAAGCAGAAACCAACTCTGTAGAAATGCAGATGGAGGCCCCAGCTAGAAGATCAAGAAGACAAAGACACCTAAAATCTACATACCCCATCCAAACTCTAAGACAGGACATAATAGGATTAACCCACAGATGCCAAAGGGCACACCCAGACTCAGGTCAGAATACATGACACAGGAAATAGCCTCAAACAGGAACAGGAAGCAACTCCAAACAAAAGGCTCAAGAGGGTATAAAAACCCACTCCCTACTTGTGCTCAGCCCCTTTTTTTCTCTTTTCTGCCAGAGCCATCTTTCTGTCTGGCTCTCCTCTTCAATAAACTGCAACCTTCTTTCTAAAGCAGGGCTTTTCAACCTTTTCACAGATTGTACCACTTTTAGGACACGACAATATTTGAGTACCACCAGTGCTTAGCAAGGTGTCAAAAACTTAATGACTAAAAAAGGGGGGGATTTTGGGTTTTACTGATTAGATTCATTTGTTGTTATAGAAATGGCTAGTTTATAATATTATGGAAAAGTAAAAAGCTGAGGTTCAATGTTAATGCTTCCTTCTACTGCAACAGAGGAAGTATGTTCTTTTTCCCTTCTCCCCCTCACTTTTCCCCCTTTTTCCTCCCCACTGTGTCCTACTATTTGCTTTTGTATTTTTGTATTTTATTCTATAATCTAATAAAATATTACAAACTGTAGAAAAAAAGAAAAAAGTACCAGTTTTAATTTCTTCGGTGGCTGTTCCTTTGCTGAATCACTTTCCCTTTGCACTGACAAATGTATGATGAATTTATCCATGTTTATTAATATGCACCACTACCAGCTAGTTCAGGGGTCTTCAAACTTGGCACTTCTAAGACTTGTGGACTTCAACTCCCAGAATTCCTCAGCCCTCATGGTTGGTTGAGGAATTCTGGGAGTTGAAGTCCACAGGTCTTAAGGTTGCTAAGTTTGTAGACTCCTGAGCTAGCTGGTTTGCCCTTCTGAGCTCTTCCACAGTGTAGTAAGAATGCATCCCCCCAATCCCTTCCCTGGACCCTTAAAGACACAGGAATCAAGTGCAAAGCAAGAAAATAAAGAAACACAAACTCCGTTGTTGTTGTTTTTAAAAGCTGCCTCAGGCTTGTCACGTGTCACAATGTTGCAATTCTAGACTGAAAGGTAATTGCGAAAAGCTTTAGCTTTAAATTAAGCATTTACCTTCAAAAAAAACTTTCTAAAAGCTACAGACAGACTCAATTAAAGGGGGTAAAACTAATTACATTTGTTTAAAGGGATTAAACTTGTTATGTATTGAGGTGAATTACTTGGAACTTGCTAGAAACGGCCAAATGGCTGCAATTGTTTAAACTCCAGACTGGCTGTCTACATCCTTGTAAACTTGTCTTTAAGCAGGAAATTCTGCTTTAATTCTATTGGCTGCCGCCTAGCGGTGATTGTATAAATAGAGGCTAAGCAGCAGTTAGGCCGCTTCTGTGTTAACCTAATAAAGGAGTTGTTTGTTGCACCTGCTGCCTCTTCAATGCCTCACCGATCCCGAAACACAACAGTGGCAACGAAGGTGGGATGTGCTGCTAAGTGTCAATGTTGCTAACATCGGATGTTCTTGCTTGACAATATATCAAGATTCAGACATTTTCTATTTAACCTGTTACTTTTAGAGTTAGAATTAGATGGTACTGGAGGGGAGGGGGAAGAATGTGCATGGGGACTAATTAGCCATAACAATATCTCAGTAGAGTATTCTTCAAGGTTGGTTGTAATAAGAGGAGATAAGAAATGGCGGGTTATGGAACGGGAAGGGAAGTTTGCACTTCAAACTAATTGGAGAATGTGATTAATGACTGTTAAATAGAGGAGTGAATTATGCTTAGATACTGTAATTGTTTGGGGGAGGAGAATTCAGATTTTGGCTTCTTCTATGTACGTGCCGAAGCTATGTTGCTATTAAAGATTCTTTAAGGAAAACAATGCCTTTTAAGTTCTTTGAAGAGCTTCTTCTTTTGAAACCATGACATCAAGCCAAAATCTACAAACTTTTCAAACCATTTAGGGGTCCCGGGCCCCAGTCGCTGTTCCTAAACTAAAGGAATAGGCTGATGAAGATTCAGGGAAGATCTCATCATGGAAGAAGAAAAATTGCCTGAGGCCAGCACCCCGGCAGCAGCAGCTTCCCCGGGGGGGGGATGACAGCCAGCAAGCCGGTGGAGAAGGAACTCTTGCTCCCAGCTGGGAGCAAGACCAAAGCAGCTAGGAGAGCTGATTTGGTCGTCAGACTGGGATAAGCCTAGCGGAGACTCCGGAGACTTCGAAACAGCCTTGCCACCCTCAAAGGCGTGAAAAGCAGATGAGCTGGAGCTACAACAAAGGGATTCTTGCATATTGCATCCCCCAGACCGATGGAGAGCTGCCAGGCCATCTGCCACCGAAAACTCGGGTGAGTGGAAATATCCGTCTGCAGCTCATAGTCGGTCAGTAGAATGTTTGGCAGAAAGATTTGAAGAATTAGAAGTGAGAAGCGGAGAGCAGCTCCTGCTGAGAGAGGCCTCCAGTCCCTCCCTCGCAGATCAAACAGCCTTCCAGACCCTGGAGTCCCCTGCCAGGGCCTCCAGCCCCACAGAGAGAGGGAACCCCAGCCTGGGCCCCCTGCACCAATGGGGAATTTGGCAGCCCCCGCAGATGGAAGGTCAGCAACCTCTGAGCTTGCATCAACTAATAGAGGCCTTGCAACAGCTTGGGGTGGTGCAGAAGCCAGGAGAGCAACAGCTGGTGGGCCCGCAAATGAGAGAGGTCCAGCAACAACCCCCACTCACACAGCAACCATTGAGGGGCCTGCAGCGGCAGAGGGCACCACCAGCCCCCGCAGGCCAACAACAGAGAAGACAGCAGCAGCCCCCATCCAGGCAGCAACCTTTGGAAGACCTTCAACAACTCGAGAGGCCAGTACTACCGGTATTGCAACCACAGCAGGGGGGATGGCCACAGCCCCCGAACGTGCAACCCCTGGTCATATGGCAACAGCCAGGGTGGGGCCAGCTGCAACTGGGGGTGCCACACCGACAGTGGGGAGCTCAGCAGCCATTGGATCAGCAGCCAGGATGGGGCCAGCAGCAACTGGAGGGGCCACGAGTGCAGTGGGGAGCCCAACAGCCATTGAACCAGCAGCCAGGATGGGGCCAGCAGCAACAGCCTCAATGGGGGCCCCAACAGCCTATAATTGCACCACCTTTCAGAGCAACCTTCGATGGGGACCCAGAGAAGCTGATTTTTTTTCTCAACCAAGTGTGCTCTCATTTGAACCGCTGGGCCTATCTCTACCCGGACCAGGGCGCCATGGTCGATGTGATTGTGTCCAGCCTAGAGGGAGAAGCATCCGAATGGCTGAACAATTTATATAATGAGCAAGCAAGCAATTGGAGGACCCCCACCTCTTCCTCCTAGGACTGAGAGAAAGATTTGTGGACCCATCCATAGGCCTCAAAGCAGGAGAACAAATCCACAAAATAAAACAAGCTTAGAATGAAGTGCCTGAACAATTTGGATAACCAGGATAGAAATAAACCATGGAGCTATTACAGACCAGGAGATCATCTCATTAGTATATTCACAACTGAAAGAGTAATATCAGATATAATGTTGACTTTCAACATGGCTCCTTCTATTCAGTTTCATTCGTAAGTCATTCAGGGTGATGGAGTTGCATTCCCTCCATTTATAGTTCTAACACTCTCCTTCTTTTCTTCTTATTTCACTTACTTTTATACCGCAGGACCTGTCTAATTTCCTGAATGATTTTGATTTCCATAACTTGCCTCCTTTTTCTTATTTTGTGGAAGAGACTGAAATTCAAAAGTGTGGCTGAAAACCTCTGAAGGAAGACCAGATTATTTACCTCTCCCAATTAAATCCTGAATTCATCACTTGAATACTGAACTTTGTTTAAAATAGTGAATGAAATTAAAGTTGTTCCTCAGCCCAGCCCATTTCAATATTTGTGTAACTGAATATTGACTTTGTATCAATAGAGTCTACTTAAAATTCAATGGGCTTGTGGAGATAAAGAGGATTGAATATTTTAAAAAGTATTTTGTTGTTGATGATGATGATAATAATATGAACTTTTTTTACAGTAGGTGTCAGAATCCAATTATATTTTATTTCTAACTAATCTACTCTGGGAAAACCCAATTCTTACTCTCTTTGGGATTCTGTCATACTACAAAGGGGGGGGAGTAAACACGGGGGTTTATGGCTGGCATTCCTTCTATCATCTACGAATAAACATCCTCTGTGGATTCCCTCTCTGGAGTACTAACAATAACAATGCGGCCATCAGCCTTTGATCTCACTCCCTATGAAGCCTCCTATTACCGGCAGCAAGGAAAAAGGGGGGGAAGATTGCAACGTTTGGGATCCGATGGATTTAACACCCAGCCATCTGCCAATTTGGATTGACCGGAAGGAATGTGGGGTGGGACTGCTTGGGAACGCTTTAAAACATTGAATGATCAGGGGGGTTCCCCAGATCCTGTCTAGCACACCTTCAGTCAGTTTTTCTTAATAAAGATTCCTGTTGGAAAACCTGTTCCAAGAGTTCTGTCTTCTTAAGATGTAAATTGAGGAGGGTCCTTACATTAGACAGGATCTGCAAAATTAGTCAACCTGGAAGGAAGAACCTTGCCGGGGGACTTTGCAAAAATTACCATGGCAGACGACGAAGCAGGGAAGGGGGAAAGCCCCCCGGAGAGGGAGCCGTTGCCCCAACTGGAAACCTGCCAAATATCCGGATCTGAAGGGTCAGATTCCTCAGGAGAAGAGGAGGTGGAGATGCGTAACCACAAGCCTCGGTGGTCAATGGGCGTTGGAAAGAAAGGCGAGTGGGAAAAGAAATCAAGCAAGGTGACCCTGAGACGGGGGGCCAACCAACCAGGATGGAAGCAG
The DNA here is from genome assembly GCA_023970755.1 of Azemiops feae. NCBI lineage: Eukaryota > Metazoa > Chordata > Lepidosauria > Squamata > Viperidae > Azemiops > Azemiops feae. The sequence continues at coordinate 295,559 of JALGBA010001365.1, forward strand.
GAGATGGAGAGATCCCTGCACACAAGCGAAGATGAAGGGAGCTGGGCACAGCACTCAAACTGGATCCTAGAGAAAGCTATCAACTTGATGAAGAGAACCCTCAGCTCCCTAGGAGAGGAGAATCCTGAACCCCACGACCGCACCAACTCCTGGAGCCGCAATTGGAGAGACACTGAGGGGGAATTGGAACCTGCAGCCCCGGGGACATCCGCTGATCCAGTAGTCCCCACCCCCCGCCGACCTGCAGAAGGGAATCCAGATAGAAGACAATACCGACGAAGAAGACACCGCTCCATTCAAAGACTTCCGCCGTTGGACGCAAAATTCAAGGGGGAGCCGACACGCTTGGGGTTCTTCCTAACCCAAGTCCTTGGCTACATGGAGGAACACGGGCGACACATCCCTAGCGACAAAGCCCGTATCCGGATCGTGCAATCTGCTCTGGATGGACCGGCCGCCGATTGGGTGGTGAATTTGCATGATTCCAATGCCCCAGAGCTCAACGACTTCAACCGTTTCATGTCCTCTCTGAGAAGGCGATTTGAAGACCACCTGGCTGATCGCAAAGCACGCGAAAGAATCAAAACGATGAGGCAAGGCAGACAGCCAGTAGCTGAATATACGCAAGAATTCCGAACTATTGCCAGCAAGCTGAACTGGCCGGAAGACATCCTCCTTAGCCATTTCAAAGACGGTCTGAATTACGACCTATATGACGCTTGCCTGCCCCGGGGGGACCCACACCAACTCGACGAATGGTACGTCCTGGCAGAGGAAGCAGAGATCGACCTACTGAGGAGGCACTGCCGAGGAAAACAATGGAGCCGCTCACCGTCTGAACCAACGCACGAACCAGCAAAGCCATCGGCTATGGCCAAGAAACCAATGGGCTGGTTCAAATGCGGGAGAGAGGGGCATCGGGCTGTAGAATGCCGCTCAAAAGCCCCCCAGCACAACCCAGACAGACCACCGGCCAGCAAATCTGGGAAGTCCCCAGCTAAGTCAAAAGAATCTGCCATGAGAGGAATAGAAGCTGTGGAATCCCCTACCTCCACCCATCGTGAGGAAAGAGCCCCAGCCTACACCGCAGGGCCGGTGGACGCCTCAGATGACACCTCGGAGGGTGAACCACTGGTAAGTGGATCCATCCCACCCATCCTCAAGACAGTGACTATATTAGCCCCCTCCATGCCCGAAGCTGTAAAAGTAAAAGCCTTAATAGACTCTGGCTGCACCCGCTGCCTAATTAGCCCGACTCTAGTGGGAAATCTGGGCATCCCAGTGAGGAGGCTGGAACAACCAATCTCATTTGGTCAATTAGATGGGTCCATAGCAGGGGGGGTGCCAGCTACCCTAGCCACGTGTCAGAATCCAATTATATTTTATTTCTAACTAATCTACTCTGGGAAAACCCAATTCTTACTCTCTTTGGGATTCTGTCATACTACAAAGGGGGGGGAGTAAACACGGGGGTTTATGGCTGGCATTCCTTCTATCATCTACGAATAAACATCCTCTGTGGATTCCCTCTCTGGAGTACTAACAATAACAATGCGGCCATCAGCCTTTGATCTCACTCCCTATGAAGCCTCCTATTACCGGCAGCAAGGAAAAGTGGGGGGGAAGATTGCAACGTTTGGGATCCGATGGATTTAACACCCAGCCATCTGCCAATTTGGATTGACCGGAAGGAATGTGGGGTGGGACTGCTTGGGAACGCTTTAAAACATTGAAGGATCAGGGGGGTTCCCCAGATCCTGTCTAGCACACCTTCAGTCAGTTTTTCTTAATAAAGATTCCTGTTGGAAAACCTGTTCCAAGAGTTCTGTCTTCTTAAGATGTAAATTGAGGAGGGTCCTTACATTAGACAGGATCTGCAAAATTAGTCAACCTGGAAGGAAGAACCTTGCCGGGGGACTTTGCAAAAATTACCATGGCAGACGACGAAGCAGGGAAGGGGGAAAGCCCCCCGGAGAGGGAGCCGTTGCCCCAACTGGAAACCTGCCAAATATCCGGATCTGAAGGGTCAGATTCCTCAGGAGAAGAGGAGGTGGAGACGCGTAACCACAAGCCTCGGTGGTCAATGGGCGTTGGAAAGAAAGGCGAGTGGGAAAAGAAATCAAGCAAGGTGACCCTGAGACGGGGGGGCCAACCAACCAGGATGGAAGCAGGAGATGGAGAGATCCCTGCACACAAGCGAAGATGAAGGGAGCTGGGCACAGCACTCGAACTGGATCCTAGAGAAAGCTATCAACTTGATGAAGAGAACCCTCAGCTCCCTAGGAGAGGAGAATCCTGAACCCCACGACCGCACCAACTCCTGGAGCCGCAATTGGAGAGACACTGAAGGGGAATTGGAACCTGCAGCCCCGGGGACATCCGCTGATCCAGTAGTCCCCACCCCCCGCCGACCTGCAGAAGGAAATCCAGATGGAAGACAATACCGACGAAGAAGGCACCGCTCCATTCAAAGACTTCCGCCGTTGGACGCAAAATTCAAGGGGGAGCCGACACGCTTGGGGTTCTTCCTAACCCAAGTCCTTGGCTACATGGAGGAACACGGGCGACACATCCCTAGCGACAAAGCCCGTATCCGGATCGTGCAATCTGCTCTGGATGGACCGGCCGCCGATTGGGTGGTGAATTTGCATGATTCAAATGCCCCAGAGCTCAACGACTTCAACCGTTTCATGTCCTCTCTGAGAAGGCGATTTGAGGACCACCTGGCTGATCGCAAAGCACGCGAAAGAATCAAAACAATGAGGCAAGGCAGACGGCCAGTAGCTGAATATACACAAGAATTCCGAACTATTGCCAGCAAGCTGAACTGGCCGGAAGACATCCTCCTTAGCCATTTCAAAGACGGTCTGAATTACGACCTATATGACGCTTGCCTGCCCCGGGGGGACCCACACCAACTCGACGAATGGTACGTCCTGGCAGAGGAAGCAGAGATCGACCTACTGAGGAGGCACCGCCGAGGAAAACAATGGAGCCGCTCACCGTCTGAACCAACGCATGAACCAGCAAAGCCATCGGCTATGGCCAAGAAACCAATGGGCTGTTTCAAATGCGGGAGAGAGGGGCATCGGGCTGTAGAATGCCGCTCAAAAGCCCCCCAGCATAACCCAGACAGACCACCGGCCAGCAAATCTGGGAAGTCCCCAGCTAAGTCAAAAGAATCTGCCATGAGAGGAATAGAAGCTGTGGAATCCCCTACCTCCACCCATCGTGAGGAAAGAGCCCCAGCCTACACCGCAGGGCCGGTGGACGCCTCAGATGACACCTCGGAGGGTGAACCACTGGTAAGTGGATCCATCCCACCCATCCTCAAGACAGTGACTATATTAGCCCCCTCCATGCCTGAAGCTGTAAAAGTGAAAGCCTTAATAGACTCTGGCTGCACCCGCTGCCTAATTAGCCCGACTCTAGTGGGAAATCTGGGCATCCCAGTGAGGAGGCTGGAACAACCAATCTCATTTGGTCAGTTAGATGGGTCCATAGCAGGGGGGGTGCCAGCTACCTTAGCCACGTTACCAATCCACCTATCCCTGGGGAATCATGAGGAAGACCTAACGTTTATAGTGACCCCAGGCATGGAATGCCCGATGATCCTAGGGCTGGAATGGTTAACAAAATGGAACCCCTGGGTAAATTGGAGGACGAAGGAAATCAATTTCCTGAAGGACCCTACAGACTTAAAACCCCAAGGGGATCCATCAAAATTAAAAACGGAAATAGCGTCCATGGGTGAAGAAAAGGGGCTACCAGAAATACCAGAGGAATACAGAGACCTGGCTGAAGTTTTCAGTGAGGAGAGGGCGGATGAGCTTCCCCCCCACCGACCCACGGACTGTGCCATAGAGTTCAAGCCCGGGGCAAAACTCCCAAAGCCCAGATTATACTCCATGAGCCCAAAGGAGAAGGAGGAAATGGAGAGATTTATAAAGAAAAACCTAGAAAGGGGGTTCATTGAAGCAGCCAAACCTAAGGTGGCCGCTCCGGTCCTCTTTAGAGAGAAGAAGGACGGCTCTTTACGCTTATGTGTGGATTATAGACTCCTGAATGCGATCAGTGAAAGCAACCTATACCCCCTACCCCTCATGAAGGACATGTTATCACACCTATCGAAAGGAAAGATTTTTACTAAACTAGATCTAAGGGAAGCGTATTACCGCGTGAGAATTAGGGAAGGAGATGAATGGAAAACTGCATTCAATTGCCCAATGGGGTGCTACAAATTCAAAGTTTTGCCTTTTGGATTACAAGGGGCCCCCGCAGTATTTATGCAATTAATCAATGAGGTACTAAGGGAGCACCTATTTAAAGGGGTCCTGGTTTATCTTGACGACATCCTTATCTTCACAGAATCAAAAGAGGAACATGTCAACCTAGTCAGAGCGTTTTTAAAGAAACTGCGAGCCGCCCACCTATATGCCAAATTATCAAAATGCGAAGTTCACCAGGAAAGAATAGACTACCTAGGTTACCGCATATCCCCACAGGGCATTGAAATGGACCCAGAAAAGGTCAGGGCAGTATTAGAATGGGCACCACCTCGCACAAGAAAGCAACTGCAAAGTTTCCTGGGTTTTGCAAACTTTTACCGCCAATTCATCCCCTCATTTGCCCAGATAGCCCTGCCTCTCACGAGCTTACTAAAAACGAAGGGAGAATCCTCAGTGAAACCTAGCCAGCCACTAAAATGGACAATGGAATGCCAAGCGGCATTTGAGAGATTAAAGAGGCTTTTTTCTGCTGAACCAGTACTGAGACACCCAGACATGGATAAACCCTTAGTAATACAGACGGATGCAAGTGATGTAGCAGTGGGGGCGGTATTATTACAAGAAAATGAGGAAGGGATGTTACAACCCTGCACGTATACATCCAGGAAACTCACTGAAACGGAACAGCGCTGGCCCGTGTGGGAGAAAGAGGCATATGGGATACGTTGGTCATTACTTACATGGCGCCAATTCCTTGAAGGCAATAAAATCCCTTTCCAGGTGTGGACAGACCACAAAAATTTGGAAGCCTTGAAAACACCCAGAAAACTCAGCCCCAAGCAAGCCCGCTGGTCCCAGCACTTTCACCAATTCAATTCTAAGCTCAAGCATTTGCCGGGGGGAAAGAACTTTCTGGCAGATGCATTATCTCGCATGCCCCAATATAACAGCACGCGAGCCACCGACTCTAAACCGATCATGGGAGAATCACAACTAGCAGCGCCAGTGACTACCAGAGCCCAAGTTAAATTAAAACCACAGCTGGATAGCCAGACCGGAATTGAATTCCGGAAAAGTTTGGAAACAGATGAATGGTTCCAGAAAAATAAACACGTGTGCACAATGAAAGACGGACTGCCTTGGGTGGGGGGGAAGTTATATATACCGACCACCCAAAGAATCACATTCATGCAACTTTGCCACGACACAAAATCAGCAGGGCATTTTGGATTTGTAAAAACATTACACTTAATTAAACGGCAATTTTGGTGGCCATCTATGAAAAAAGACATAGAAAGTTACGTGGCCAGCTGCCCAAAGTGTGCAATGGCAAAAAGGCTGCAAGGGAAATCACCAGGACTGTTACAAACAGTGGCAAATCCCTCAGCCCCCTGGAGGGAAATAGCCATGGATTTTATAGTGGAATTACCAGAAAGCAATGGGAATACTGTCATTTGGACGGTCACGGACCTATTTTCCAAACAGGTTCACTTTATTCCTTGCCAAAAGATCCCCACCGCAAAAGCTTTAGCAAAACTTTTTGTGCAACATATTTACAGATTGCATGGGGCACCCCAACGCATCATATCTGATAGGAGAGTGCAATTTACATCTGCGTTTTGGAAGGAATTTCTATCTCTTTTAGGGACCACCCAGGGACTGACGTCTAGCCATCACCCTCAGGGAAATGGTCAATCAGAAAAATGTAACGGAGTACTTGAGCAATATTTAAGATGTTTTCTAAATTTCCAACAGTCAGATTGGACGGACCTGTTGCCGTTTGCAGAGGTTGCCTACAATAATGCAGTCCACTCCAGCACAGGTTACACTCCTTTTCAAATAGCTACCGGCCAAAGTTTCAATCCCATGCCAGAACTAACCCCAAACGAACCAGAAATCCCATCACTGAAAGAATGGATGGAACAATTACAAAACACCTGGCCAATAGTGAGAAAAGCTCTAGAGGAAGCTAGGCAAGCATACAAAGCACAAGCAGATAAGAAAAGGGTGGAGCCCACACCATTCATTATAGAAGAAATGGTCTATCTGTCTACAAAATATTTAAAATCCATACAACCCTGTAAAAAACTTGGACCAAAATATATAGGGCCTTTTCCAATTAAAAGAATCATAAACCCAGTAACAGTAGAATTAGAATTACCCGAGAATCTTAGGCAAATACACCCAATTTTCCACTGCAGTTTGCTGAAAAGAGAACAACAGTCACCCTTACGGCCAAAAATTCCCCCCCCCACCAACACCCATCATGATAGAAGGCGAACAACACTTCGAAATAAGGGAAATCCTGGACTCTAGAAAATATCATGGGTCAACTCAATACCTAGTAGCATGGAAGCACCTCCCCGCCTCTCACAACGAATGGATCCATAAACATCATGTAAAAGCTCCAAAGCTTTTAAAGAAGTTTCATACAGAGTATCCTAACAAGCCAGACTAACTTTTATACCTGTTTTGTTTTCTCTACACGTGGACCTCTCTTATTTTTAAGGGGAGCCGGATGTCAGAATCCAATTATATTTTATTTCTAACTAATCTACTCTGGGAAAACCCAATTCTTACTCTCTTTTGGATTCTGTCATACTACAAAGGGGGTGTGTGACTAAACACGAGTGTTTACTATCAACTACAAAGAAACATCCTCTGTGGATTCCGTCTCTGGAGTACTAACCATAACAATAAGGCAATCAGCCTTTGATCTCACTCCCTCTGAAGCTTCCTTTTACCGGCAGCAAGGGAAAGGGGGGGAAGATTGCAACGTTTGGGATCCGATGGATTTAACACCCAGCCATCTGCCAATTTGGATTGACCGGAAGGAATGTGGGGTGGGACTGCTTGGGAACACTTTAAAACATTGAATGATCAGGGGGGTCCCCCAGATCCTGTCTAGCACACCTTCAGTCAGTTTTTCTTAATAAAGATTCCTGTTGGAAAACTTGTTCCAAGAGTTCTGTCTTCTTAAGATGTAAATTGAGGGGGGTCCTTACATTAGACAGGATCTGGGGATCTGCCAGCTACCCTAGCCACGTTACCAATCCACCTATCCCTGGGGAATCATGAGGAAGACCTAACGTTTATAGTGACCCCAGGCATGGAATGCCCGATGATCCTAGGGCTGGAATGGTTAACAAAATGGAACCCCTGGGTAAATTGGAGGACGAAAGAAATCAATTTCCTGAAGGAGGACCCTACAGACTTAAAAACCCAAGGGGATCCATCAAAATTAAAAACGGAAATAGCGTCCATGGGTGAAGAAAAGGGGCTACCAGAAATACCAGAGGAATACAGAGACCTGGCTGAAGTTTTCAGTGAGGAGAGGGCGGATGAGCTTCCCCCCCACCGACCCACGGACTGTGCCATAGAGTTCAAGCCCGGGGCAAAACTCCCAAAGCCCAGATTATACTCCATGAGCCCAAAGGAGAAGGAGGAAATGGAGAGATTTATAAAGAAAAACCTAGAAAGGGGGTTCATTGAACCAGCCAAACCTAAGGTGGCCGCTCCGGTCCTCTTTAGAGAGAAGAAGGACGGCTCTTTACGCTTATGTGTAGATTATAGACTCCTTAATGCGATCAGTGAAAGCAACCTATACCCCCTACCCCTCATGAAGGACATGTTATCACACCTCTCGAAAGGAAAGATTTTTACTAAACTAGATCTAAGGGAAGCGTATTACCGCGTGAGAATTAGGGAAGGAGATGAATGGAAAACTGCATTCAATTGCCCAATGGGGCGCTACAAATTCAAAGTTTTGCCTTTTGGATTACAAGGGGGCCCCGCAGTATTTATGCAATTAATCAATGAGGTACTAAGGGAGCACCTATTTAAGGGGGTCCTGGTTTATCTTGACGACATCCTCATCTTCACAGAATCAAAAGAGGAACATGTCAACCTAGTCAGAGCGGTTTTAAAGAAACTGCGAGCCGCCCACCTATATGCCAAATTATCAAAATGCGAATTTCACCAGGAAAGAATAGACTACCTAGGTTACCGCATATCCCCGCAGGGCATTGAAATGGACCCAGAAAAGGTCAGGGCAGTATTAGAATGGGCACCACCTCGCACAAGAAAGCAACTGCAGAGTTTCCTGGGTTTTGCAAACTTTTACCGCCAATTCATCCCCTCATTTGCCCAGATAGCCTTGCCCCTCACGAGCTTACTAAAAACGAAGGGAGAATCCTCAGTGAAACCTAGCCAGCCACTAAAATGGACAATGGAATGCCAAGCGGCATTTGAGAGATTAAAGAGACTTTTTTCTGCCGAACCAGTACTGAGGCACCCAGACATGGACAAACCCTTCGTGATACAGACGGATGCAAGTGATGTAGCAGTGGGGGCTGTATTATTACAAGAAAATGAGGAAGGGATGTTACAACCCTGCGCGTATACGTCCAGGAAACTCACTGAAACGGAACAACGCTGGCCCGTGTGGGAAAAAGAGGCATATGGGATACGTTGGTCATTACTTACATGGCGCCAATTCCTTGAAGGCAATAAAATCCCTTTCCAGGGGTGGACAGACCACAAAAATTTGGAAGCCTTGAAAACACCCAGAAAACTCAGCCCCAAGCAAGCCCGCTGGTCCCAGCATTTTCACCAATTCAATTTTAAGCTCAAGCATTTGCCGGGGGGAAAGAACTTTTTGGCAGATGCATTATCTCGCATGCCCCAATATAACAGCACGCGAGCCACTGACTCTAAACCGATCATGGGAGAATCACAACTGGCAGCACCAGTGACTACCAGAGCCCACGTTAAATTAAAACCACAGCTGGATAGCCAGACCGGAATTGAATTCCGGAAAAGTTTGGAAACAGATGAATGGTTCCAGAAAAATAAACACGTGTGCACAATGAAAGACGGACTGCCTTGGGTGGGGGAGAAGTTATATATACCGACCACCCAAAGAATCACATTCATGCAACTTTGCCACGACACACAATCAGCAGGGCATTTTGGATTTGTAAAAACATTACACTTAATTAAACGGCAATTTTGGTGGCCATCCATGAAAAAAGACATAGAAAGTTACGTGGCCAGCTGCCCAAAGTGTGCAATGGCAAAAAGGCTGCAAGGGAAATCACCAGGACTGTTACAAACAGTGGCAAATCCCTCAGCCCCCTGGAGGGAAATAGCCATGGATTTTATAGTGGAATTGCCAGAAAGCAATGGGAATACTGTCATTTGGATGGTCACGGACCTATTTTCCAAACAGGTTCACTTTATTCCTTGCCAAAAGATCCCCACCGCAAAAGCTTTAGCAAAACTTTTTGTGCAACATATTTACAGATTGCATGGGGCCCCCCAACGCATCATATCTGATAGGGGAGTGCAATTTACATCTGCGTTTTGGAAGGAATTTCTATCTCTTTTAGGGACCACCCAGGGACTGACGTCTAGCCATCACCCTCAGGCAAATGGTCAATCAGAAAAATGTAACGGAGTACTTGAGCAATATTTAAGATGTTTTCTAAATTTCCAGCAGTCAGATTGGACGGACCTGTTGCCGTTTGCAGAGGTTGCCTACAATAATGCAGTCCACTCCAGCACAGGTTACACTCCTTTTCAAATAGCTACCGGCCAAAGTTTCAACCCCATGCCAGCACTAACCCCAAACGAACCAGAAATCCCATCACTGAAAGAATGGATGGAACAATTACAAAACACCTGGCCAATAGTGAGAAAAGCTCTAGAGGAAGCTAGGCAAGCATACAAAGCACAAGCAGATAAGAAAAGGGTGGAGCCCACACCATTCATTATAGGAGAAATGGCCTATCTGTCTACAAAATATTTAAAATCCATACAACCCTGTAAAAAACTTGGACCAAAATATATAGGGCCTTTTCCAATTAAAAGAATCATAAACCCGGTAACAGTAGAATTAGAATTACCCAAGAATCTTAGGCAAATACACCCAATTTTCCACTGCAGTTTGCTGAAAAGAGAACAACAGTCACCCTTACGGCCAAAAATTCCCCCCCCACCAACACCAATCATGATAGAAGGGGAACAACATTTCGAAATAAAGGAAATCCTGGACTCTAGAAAATATCATGGGTCAACTCAATACCTAGTAGCATGGAAGCACCTCCCCGCCTCTCACAACGAGTGGGTCCATAAACATCATATCAAAGCCCCGAAGCTTTTAAAGAAGTTTCATACAGAGTATCCTAACAAGCCAGACTAACTTTTATTCCTGTTTTGTTTTCTCTACAGGTGGACCTCTCTTATTTTTAAGGGGAGCCGGATGTCAGAATCCAATTATATTTTATTTCTAACTAATCTACTCTGGGAAAACCCAATTCTTACTCTCTTTGGGATTCTGTCATACTACAAAGGGGGGGGAGTAAACACGGGGGTTTATGGCTGGCATTCCTTCTATCATCTACGAATAAACATCCTCTGTGGATTCCCTCTCTGGAGTACTAACAATAACAATGCGGCCATCAGCCTTTGATCTCACTCCCTATGAAGCCTCCTATTACCGGCAGCAAGGAAAAGGGGGGGGGGAAGATTGCAACGTTTGGGATCCGATGGATTTAACACCCAGCCATCTGCCAATTTGGATTGACCGGAAGGAATGTGGGGTGGGACTGCTTGGGAACGCTTTAAAACATTGAATGATCAGGGGGGTTCCCCAGATCCTGTCTAGCACACCTTCAGTCAGTTTTTCTTAATAAAGATTCCTGTTGGAAAATCTGTTCCAAGAGTTCTGTCTTCTTAAGATGTAAATTGAGGAGGGTCCTTACAGTAGGGTTTTTATAGGTTTAACAAATATCCTACACTTCATTGTCACCTTTCAACTGGTCAACAAAAATCCCCAGCTCCTGCAAAATCTCACACTTGGCTACAACCTCCATGACAACTATATGAGCCCTTTACACACTTCAGATGCCTTGCTGGACATTCTCTCTACTGGAGAAGTCAATATTCCCAATTATGGCTGCAGAAGGAAGGAGAACCTTCTGGCTTTTCTTGATGGTGCTAACAAGGAGATCTCCACCCAGATGTCAACATTAGCAGACACCTACAAAATCCCACAGGTTTGTGTGTGTTTTTCTGTATTGGTAAAGTGAGTGGGGTGGTGGTGGTTGAGCAATAGATACAGCCGTATCTTCCCCATTGGATTCAAGAGCTGCTTTTCACCATATTAGCAAACATGTCAACTATTATGTTCATGTTTAAATCGATCATAAAATGTTCAATAAGTTCCCTGGAGAGGACTTTCTGCCAACTATACAACTATTCAAAACTTTTCTCTAGTTGGGGGGCTCTCTATTGGCACGTTCATTTTCACATAAATATCTGCAATATCCAGTTTGATTGATGTTGGCTAAATCTAATAGATATCATGGCTAAAAAATATGCCATGTTCCTCTTGAGTAAATTTAAGAGTGTGTAGAAGAACAAGAAGGTTTTGGGTAGAATTATGTAAATTTGTATAATAAATAATTAATTATTTTTTAGATCAGGATTGAAATTACTTCAGAGGCTCTGAGTGATAAAAGCAAATACCCTTTTTTCCATCCGTTGCTCCCCAAAGAAGGGATCCAGTACCCAGCAATTGTCCAGCTGCTCCTCCATTTCAGATGGACCCTGATTGGCCTCTTTGCTTCAGAAGGGAGAGAATTTCATGAGGACTTTCACTCCTATACTTGTCAGGAATGGAATTTGTGTTGTTATATCACAACAATTCTC